>PVIH01000719.1:0-69896 GCA_004025045.1 Sigmodon hispidus | reverse complement strand
GTCACCATCCCTGATTCAAGCTATACTATAGAGCTACAGTAATAAAAACAGCCTGGTACTGGCATAAAAACAGACTTGTGGACCAATGGAATAGAATTGAGGATCCAGACATTAACCCAAAAACCTATGAACATCTGATCTTTGACAAAGAGGCCCAAAACATTCAATGGAAAAAAGATAGTATATTTAACAAATGGTGTTGGCATAGCTGGATGGAAGTGTGCAGAAAAATGCAAATAGATCCGAGCCTGTCACCCTGCAGAAAACTCAAGTCCAAGTGGATCAAAGACTTCAACTTAAACCCAACCACTTTGAACTTGATAGAAAAGAAAGTGGGAAATACACTTCTACAAATTGGCACAGGCGACCACTTCCTAAATATAACACCAGTGGCACAGACACTAAGACCAACAATTAATAAGTGGGATCTCCTGAAGATAGGAAGCTTGTGCAAAGCCAAGGACACTATCAATAGGACAAAACAACAGCCTACAGAATGGGAAAAGATCTTCACCAACCCTACAAGTGATAGAGGACTGATCTCTAAGGTATATAAAGAGCTCAAGAATTTAGAGCCCAAAACCTTGAATAACCCTATCAAAAAAATGGGGTACAGATCTAAAAAGGGAATTCTCAGCAGAGAAACTACAAATGGCTGAAAGGCACCTGAAAAAGTGCTCTTCATCTTTAGCCATCAGAGAAATGCAAATCAAAACAACTTTGAGATACCACCTAACACCTGTTAGATTGGCTAAGATAAAAGGCACAGATAACAGCCTATGTTGGAGAGGATGCGGAACAAGGGGAACACTCCTCCATTGTTGGTGGGAGTGTAAACTTCTTCAGCAACTTTGGAATGCAATATGGCGGTTTCTCAGAAAGTTGAGAATCAATCTCCCCAAGGACCCAGCAATACCACTTCTGGGTGTATACCCTAAAGAGGCACATTCACACTCCAAAGGCATTAGCTCAACTATGTTCATAGCAGCATTATTTGTAATAGCAAGAACCTGGAAACAACCTAGATGTCCCTCAACTGAAGAATGGATTAGCAAACTGTGGTACATCTACACAATGGAGTACTACTCAGCAGTAAGAAAAAATGATATCCTAAAATTCGCAGGCAAAAGGATGAATTTGGAGAATATCCTCCCAAGTGAGGCATCACAATCTCAGAAAGATAAGCAGGGGATGTACTCACTCATTAGTGGTCTCTAAACAAACAAACAAGAAAAAAGGCCAAGCATGACCAAGCAGCAAACCACAACCACTGAACATCTTGGGATCAGAAACACCCTGGACTGATCCTTCAGACCCCACTCCAACTATAGGAACACCTGACTCACTCTTGAGGGAGGGTGGACAAAACTGGATTTGGCCAGGAATGGAGACTGATCCAAGCATTATTGGGTCAGTGGGACCATAGAACTGTCTGGTCCCTGCCCAGACAGGGATGGGGAGTTGCGGAGAAGTAAAATGACCTGATGTGGTGGGAGGGGGAAGAGACCTTGAATAAGGATATACAGGGATGGAAAAAAAATTCAGAGGGAAAGCTGAACACAAAGTAAATACATGTGTAGCAATCTTATTTGCATTATCACCCTTGATAAGTCATGCTTATGATTTTTATCTTCTTTATAGTTATTGTTAACTTTTCAGCATTTTAAATTCATTTTACTGTTTTTTTGATAAATACAAAATAAATAAATAAAAAAAAAGAATTTCCCAATAAGGGAGATCCATGTTAGATTTGGAGAACTCTAGTGGGTTAGAGGTAAATTTTGTGTAAACTCACTAATCTCTGATGAGTTAAAAGGCAATAGCTTGTCCTTGTGTCCAGAGCTGACTGCAACTAGGGCAGTAGCTGCCCAACTCATGCAGCACATCTCCCAAAGCCTTTGAAGTTGTAACTTCATGGTAGTTAGTTTCATGGCATCGTGAAGTCATATCAAAAAGTCCATCCTACAATTTGCTTCTTCAACCAACTCCACATTTTTTTTGTTTTGGTGTGTGTGTGTGTGTGTGTGTGTGTGTGTGTGTGTGTGTATGTGTATACATATGTATTGTACATCCACTCAAGCATGTGAGTGAATGCATACTCTGGTGCATGTAATGTAGAAGGTAGAGGAGGATGTTGGCTATCTTCTTTTATTCCTTGACTTCCTCTTTTGAAAGAGTCTCTCATTGAACCTGGAGCTCTAGTCTCTGCCTCTCTTCTTTTCTCATGCTGAGGTTATAGATACACAGTGCTAGCTTAGACTGATTTTTCTACTTGAGTCCTTAAGGTAAAAACTCACGGTATCAGCACTCTTGCCCACTAAGTTATCTCCCAGAATGCAAATATTTTGTAATCACTTGCTTCTATCCAATTCCCCTGGGCTTTTTGAGTGCTTACTCAAAAAGATGTGATAAGCTTATGTGTTGACCCTATGTTTTTTCCTCCAATCTATGCCCATGATAAGTAAAATATAAGACCCAAAAGATTTGGTTGAGAAAAAAAATGAGATTGCCATCTCCAAGTATTCAGAACAGAAAAATGAAAATCAAGAAACCAAAGGTAGAGGGCTAATGGTGATCCATCTATATCTGTGTCTGTTAGTTTTAGTTCTGCAAGTTGAAGCTTCATTGCCGATGCACTCTTGAATCTGGACTTGGGCCTGTATATCAGTGAGGTTAAGAAAAGGAAACAAAAGCACTCCTGAAACAGATGCTGGGAGAGCTATTGATTCAGTCATGCCAGTTCTGAGGGAACCTAGATTGCCCATGTCATGATCACTTCCTTTATCCTTCTAACAGAGGATCAAGGCAACAGTCTCTCTGTCTCTCTGTTTCTGTCTCTCTGTCTCTGTCTATCTCTCTCTCTCATACACATACACACACACACACACACACACACACACACACACACACACCCTGGCTCCCTCACTTTAGGAAAGTTCTAAAGTATCAGCTTGTGGTGCTTTAAAAGAAAATGACCCCCATAGAAAGTGACACTATTAAGAGTTTTAGCTTTGTTGGAGTAGGTGTGACCATGTTGTAGAAAGTGTGTCAGTGTAATAGTAGGATTTGAGGTCTCCTATATTCAAGCTACACCTAGTGGTTTAGTCTACTTCATGTTGCCTTTGGACAAAGATGTAGAACTTTCAGCTCCTTCTCCAGCACCATGTCTGTCTGCCTGCCACCATGATGATAATGGATTAAACCTCTGAAACTATAAACCACCCAAATTAAATGTTTTCCTTTATAAGTGTTACCATGGTCATGGTGTCTCTTCACAGCAATAGAAACCCTAACTAAGACACAACTACTTAAGAGTCCCCAATAGTCATTGTTCCTCTTTGGAAGTGTGGAAGCTGGTAGGGACAGTAAACCCAGGTGCATATACATGCTAGACTAGAGCTCTATCATAAATGCACTCCTAGCCCTGAGCCCATACCGAGACTGCACCAAGGCTCAGCTTCTTTCCTACTGGGTCTGCTCTCCTTCTTTGCTCTCCCTGTGTACTGACCCACAGTGTTTTCTTGGGAAATCCTCCTTCATTGTACTCTCTTCCCAGCTTCCCAGGGGACCCACCCTATGACACTGGCTGAAGCCTAATTAATCTAGTCTTGGCAAATTAAAATTTAAATCAATTTCTAGTGAATTTTCAAATCAATGTGCTTTTCTCCCCAGTTTGTTAGAAATAAAACACATTTTTTTTTTCTGTTTTAAAATGAACCCTTACCTGCTCTTCTCTGCCTCCCCAGGTTTTTATAACCATTAAAACGGACTTAGCAAGAGAGAGGATGTTTAGTGTACTCACTGAATCTATTTGCATCTATTAGTTCCTTTAGAATAAATGTATCTAAAAGTTTCACCCTTTTCCTATTTCATTAAGACTTTCTTTTCTTGAATGAACTCTCCTCTTCTGTATAATGATCCTCTTCACTTTTATCTTAGTAGCAGATGTGACTAATATTTAAATATGAATATTTATATATATGTATAGTTAAGTATGCATATCTCTTAAAGACAAAATGCCATTTATATGCTTTGGTTATAGCATATATATAACTGGAGAAATATCTAACACTAAAGAAGAGTCTTAGGGGAAAAACATAACAAAACACCATTTTCAAGGATCTTAAGTAATTTTCAGAAGATGAGGATGTGGGTATTATAAAATCACAGGCTCCAAAAAGTCCTTTTAATCTCACAGAAAATTCTGCTATAATTCATTCATGTAAGTGGCAAACAAAAGAAGGCAACCTACTGATTTATAAAACATGGTTGCTTAGTCTTCTTTTCTGGAAAGTTAAAATCCCCAAGAAACTTTATTTTATGTTATCATGGAATGCTCATACAAGAGGATAATATGACCATCAGCAATTAGGAAACATTCCTATATATCATTTTCCCCTGTGCTTTTGCCTTACACAGGAAGGAGAAGCCATACAAATGCTCAAGTCCTGAGCCTTGGTTTGATCCCGCTTCCAGATAAGAGCTCACATTTTCCCCTAGAGAGGCTCCCTTTAAATGATGTCTGTTAGAGACTGATGTGGTCATCCCTAGATTCTAAGTTCCTTGAGGGTAAGGACTATGCATACTTCTCCATTTGTATCTTTGGGTGAGGAATAAGTGCTTGTCACATAAACAAACATCTGGATGACTATGTATTGGAACAGACTTGTACATTATTTCCAAAGATTTCTTTTACCTAGCTTAAGTGCAGTCAAAAGAGAGAATGATGCAATGTTCCAACCATGTTTAATTTCTGCTAACTAAAACACAAAGTCAAGTACAGTAACCTCAACTGCCTCATTAATTACCGACCCTTAATTAAAGGTATCATACATCATTAAAGCTTGAGCCTAAGTAAAGTAAATGCAAAATTAGATAAGCATAGCTATTACCTTAATATGAAGCTAATGTAGCTCCTTATTTAATGATTATACAAATAGGCTTTCTGGCTTTGAATAACCGATCTTTGCACTACTGCCACACTTATTAAAATGAAACCTGTAAATCCCGAACTCTTCCTAGTGGAGAATTTATGTACACACATTAAGCCTTCCAGAGTCTTACATATTCTTAGACCAGAAACAGCCAGGAATGACCTGGATAGTGTTCTCTTAGGGGCCTTATGTACCTCAAGAGCCAGGTTTTGCAGAAATTAGAATGAAGAGCTGTGTTGCACATCTAACATTTGAGCTGAGGGTCAGACAGAATGAGGGTAATTGGATCATTGCATTCATTTTCATTTGGGCGAGCCCATCTCCCAAATGCAGCTTAAAACCTCAGATTCTGTATTCTCATTCTGTATTCCTCTTACATCTCTCTGCCCCTGTGGGTTTCCGAACGCTATTGTCACTGGCTAGCATTTCAGAACTCTCACCTCATGGTTATTTTTTGACTGTTGTAACATAGCCCAGGGAAGCAGGTCAACATTGCTATTAATATTTCCTAGAAAAAACTGAGGGAGAATAAAGCTTCAAGGGACCTGTTTATGATTGTCCCAGTAAATACGCAGGGACTTCAAATGCCCAGATAATAGCTTGGGCCACTTGACTGAACATATTGCCCCACTCTGCCATCTCTCAAACATGAACCAGAAAATCAGCCCTTTTATCAATTAATTAAAGAGCATAGCCTGTGGAAGCAGGCCAAAAATATTTTTTTTTCTGTCTTAGTTTGTTTTTATTCCAAATCTTAAGCATTTGGCCATGTGGTCAAGGACACATTTGTGCACCTGAGCCCACGTTCATTAATGCACAAAGGTGAATATTCTAGGATCACTTTGAAATACCTAGTGCAGCGTGCCTACCATGGTGTCCAACCCATAGTGGCACTGCTTCATGGGAGGAGCCTCCCTTATCTATGTGTTTCATTTGAGCAGCTATATTTCAGGGAGCAAGTTTTAAGTAAACCTTCTGTTTATTTTCCTTGGAAAGAAGCAGGAAAGGAAGACAGATTATATTAAAGGTGATACCTCAGCCTAGCTTTCTACTCTGGCATTTATTTTCTCAGAAGTGATTTTGTTCACTGTGGAGAAAAAAAATCATTGTGTGTTTGCATGCATGTTCACATATGCATGCAAGTACACATATTCCAGAAATGTGTAATTCCATATGTACATATATGGCTATGCTCATACAAATATGTATTCAGATTCTAAATTTAAAAAATTATTGGTCTTAGAATAGGAGAAGGAGCAAAATATAATAATTAAACGATCAGAAACTAATAAAAGGGGTAAGAGAAATTATGAATAACCCCTGTTCCTGGCCATTTTCACATCAATAAACTCCAGAAACTTGTAACAGGAAATTATACCTTCCTAAGTATAATGGGTGGACCTAAAGAGAGGAGAAATATTGATACTGCACAAAGAAATCAACCATGGCTTGCTTTATTTTTCATTATTTTTTATTATTAATTTCTGAAGCTCAGAACCAGAAACCTGCCTAGCTTTTTCCTGGAGAATGTGTTGATGTTCAGCCATTTCTGTGGGTGCATTTTTAAGCTGAGCTGCAGGAGATGTCATGTGTTGCCGTCATTGCCATGGAAACCATTGTTGTCGGATGAATAGAACAGTTTTAAATCCTTGGTAATGAGCCTGAGAAACTAAGTAGGTCTTCAAGTTTAAGTTGTTTGGAAGTGGTTCATATTTCACACAGAGGCAGTGGAAGCAGAAGGTAAAGGGCAAAGGAGGAGAGAGATGCAAATAAGATATACTAACGTTATGCTACACTTCCACTTGAACTTCTTAATGAGACACACATGCAGGAAACACACACACACAGACACACACACAGACACACACAGACACACACACACACACACACAAGATGCAATGCACAGCATTAAGCATCTAGCATTGAGCCAAGAATAACTGTGATACATTCCCACTCAAATCAGCACTTCCTGTCACTTCTTCCAAACCTCCACAACTGTGGATGATAAATAATTTTAAGGTATTTGATTATGAAACTCAATCTATATTGTGAGTGCCTTGAAGGTAAGGCTGTTATCTCTGTCTGATACTAGGTTCATAGCATCTACACTCCATAGACTGCATCGTCACACAATCTAACAGCTTTAAGATGTTCCTGCATTTGTAGGGCTAGTGAAAGCAAGAATCCTATACTAACAGGGGTGATTTCTTTTGTTTGATTTTGGTTTTAAATACATATTGTTATTTATTATTTCAAATTAACATATACATTGTCTCTATTTTATTAAATATTCTTCCCAACTTCTCTGAAATCTGTTCTCCATTTCAGACCTACCCAACTTTAAAGCTTCATTTTTTTAAACCCATCAAATTAAAATAATTAGTATTGGCTTTATACTGTTTGCTATGTGGTCGTCCACAGCTGAGTGTTCTACCTACCAGGAAGCCATACCCTCTCCTAACAGTTATCAGTTATCAATTGCTCCTCAGTTAGGAATGGGTCTTCAAGGGATCTGTCCCTCTATGCTGAGATTTTGTTTGGCTTGAGCTTATATAGCTTTTGTAGATGCTGTTACAATTGCTACAGCATCATATGTACAATTATTCTGTGTGTCCAAAAAACATTTTTTAATTCATCCATAGCCTCTGGCTCTTATTCTTTTTCTGTCCCCCATTCTTCAATGATTTCATAGGATCTTTCCTCTCCCTTTCCTTACACACCTCTACAACTTCCATCCCTGATGCTCTTCCAGACCATTGATGACAATATACCTAACACAGAAGCTGTTTCAGAAGAGACATTATGGCAAGTAGGGAAGGGTGAGCATTTTCTCTCCCAATGAGAGTGGATTCCTATTGGGCACCTCTTTTGCTCTGTGGATGCTGCACTATACATCCCTGGGCTTGGGGATTGAAGCTACAGCTTTGTAGATGTTTACTGGTCAACCTCTATAGCAGTGGTTCTCAACCTTCCTAATGCTGCAATCCTTTACTAGAATTCCTCATGTTGTGGAGACCTCACAACCATAAAATTTTTTTTGCTACTTCATAACTACAATTTTACTACTGTTATGAATCATAATGAAAATATCTGATATTTGAAAGGAGGCTAGCAGTGGGGTCGTGACCCACAGATTGAGAACTCTTGCTTCAGAGGCTAAGAGGCAGTGGAGAGAAGGAAGGACACTAAGGGGGAAAGATGTTTACACTCTGTCCTGTTTATGTTTTCTAGTGGCCATGAAAAGCTGTTGCCCTGTGGAGAATAGGAGGAGGAAATTGCCCTTTACTACAAAAAACTCTATAGCAGTGTGGTGAGCAGAGGTGGTATCCATGCTCCAACTGTAAGTGAAAGGAAGGGGCGGGGAGAGAATGTGAAGACAAAGGAAGAGCGGGAAAAGGGCAATGGAACCTTTCAGGATTGAGGACTGTGTGGGCAGCTCAGTAAATAGTACCTCCTACTATGAAACTGCCTCCTTCCTGTGTTCCTGAGGAACACAGCATGACAATTAGAAAGAATGCTCTAGAGTCAGACTGCCCGGGTATAGGTCTTGGCTTTGCTGTTACTTGAGGCAAATGACTTAATTTCCTTATGCTTCAATTTTATTATATGTGAGAGTAATTATAGCACAAAAGAGTTGTTGAGAGAATTAAGAATACCACGCACACAGATTTTTCTAAAACTCTTCTAAAACCCAGTAAATAATCAGTAGAAGAAAGTGTTTATTCCTCTCAAAATGCACAGAACTGTCTCTCTGGTTTTTCATGGAGAAGGAAGCCCAGGTGTGGCTGCAGAAGCAGTAATTTAAATCTGGTTTTCCCTCTCTCAGTGGGACTCAGGAGCAATGGAGAGAAATATAATCCTGAAGGGTGAGGGTGTTATTTTAGTGTGGTTTTAGAGCTATTATCACTGGAAATCCAGCAGCTCTGAAATCCCATCATGCTAACAACCTTTCTAGCTGAGGAAGGCCCCAAGGGAATTCTAGGCAAGGAGCTCCATTGATTTTGGTTGATATGTTTAGAGCCCTTTGGTGAGTATAAAAATTAGAGCATGTACTTTAGATGGCTTAGATTTTTCTATTGACTTGAATGTTAAGATTGTGTCGAATTCTCTAACTAGGCTCCACAAAGAATAAATTAA
This sequence comes from Sigmodon hispidus, assembly GCA_004025045.1. NCBI lineage: Eukaryota > Metazoa > Chordata > Mammalia > Rodentia > Cricetidae > Sigmodon > Sigmodon hispidus. The sequence continues at coordinate 60,825 of PVIH01000719.1, read as the reverse complement.
AGAAGACTGGGTCAGTGCTGGTCATAGTCCTGGGTCTCAGGGATAGTAATTCCATCTTCCTGTCCAAACATTCCTACAACTACACATCCCTTTTCTTGGCCTTATTTTTCTCTTTAGTACTTATTATCAGTTGATACTCAATGTTCTAATTACGTATCTTATTTATTGGGAATTTCTCAAGGCTAAAATGTAGTTCCATGAAGAAAGGGATCTCTGCTTTGTTCTGAACCTTGTCTCAGCAACTAAAACAGTGGCTGGGGGGGAAAAAAAGCACAAACCCTGGAATATAACTGTGTAGTTCTTAACACATAGCACCGTAGGCACCTAATAAATGTCAGCTCAATAATTAATTGTCCTGTAATGAAAATCAATTAGTTAAACTTATCTTCTACCAAAGCTGGGTTGGAGAGTAGCAGAGAAGGAATGTGAACAAATAGTTAGCTGTCCAATAAAGGAAGAGGAGGCCGGAAATTCCTTCACAATTCAGAGGGGAAAAGTGAGGAAAACAGGAAGACTGCTATGCTTAATCTTCCATACCCATTGAGTGAATTAATTCTGCAGTTTTGGGTTGGGATATGGCTCAGTGATTAAAATTTGCTGAAAACATGAGTTTTGAATATCAAAATCACATGTAGATCCAAGTATGGTGGTACAATCTTGCAGCCGCAGTGCTGAAAGGAAGAGACAGGCAGCCATTGGCCCAGAAGTGTAGCCAATCCTGGAGCTTCAAATCACCTCTGTCCCAAGTAAACAAGGTGGAAAGGTGTAAAGAAAGATGCCTAACATCCGCCTCTGGCCTCCATGCAGATACACATGCATCCCCACAGAGGCATACATATATGTGCCCACATTACAGTAATATCACAGAAGGCTCTTTTGACACAATGAACTATAGAATTACTAATGGATTGCATAACCACCTAAGATCTTTGTGGAAAATGAGTCCTTTTCAGCATATTTTCCTTTCTGCCCTGGGGATAATGTTTTTTATTTGATCGCATCCCTGCGTTAGCATTCTCATTGCTATTCCAAAATACCTTACAAAAACAGTCTAAGGAAGGTCTGTTTTTGTAAGGTATTTTGACATAGCAATGAGAATGCTTTTGTAAGTTTACTGTGGTCACACTTTGAGGGATACAGTCTGTCACTGTTGGGAAGGCCAGTGGCAGAGGTGAGAGGCTCCTGACTGCATTGCAGTCTGCAAGGAGAAGAAAATTGAATACTGGCGCGCTCAGCTAGCTTCTCACTTATCTCCTTTTGTTTTACACAGCCTGGGTTCCCACCACAGACTCTGCTTAAGTGACAGTTATTCTTGGGAAGCTGACCTGAATATGGAAAAATATCTGTGCAGAGTCATAAGAGATATAAATCAGATCGAGGATTTCATGACACTGAAGCCTCAATTAAAGATTTCATTTTTAACAGTCTAGTTGGTTGGCAAGCAAGCTTAAAACTGCAACATCAGCTTTGTGGAGTATGTTCTAGAAACCCAAGAACTCACAAGACACCTCTAAAGTGTCAATAAGTACAGCACATCTTTTTTTATTACTGGAGCTTCTTAATAAAGATCATGCTTAAGGCTTTAGAGGCCATTACCACATAGGGAGAGAGTGCAAGGCAGCAAAGAACTGGTTGTTATGAACAAAGAGCTCCATGCTCTGCTCTTCTTAGGCCATCTGTCTCCATACTACTTTGCAACTTTCATGAAGTCTAATTTAATGGCTTACAGACTTTTCTGTAAACATCTGTGGAACTCACATTTATACATGTGCCAGTCCATGTGCTGTGTATTCTGACCATCAGTGCTTGAATCACTATGGTAGTAACACCAGGGTAAATTCAATGCTGTCTCACCAACTTGTTCCCATATATATATATATATATATATATATATATACATACATACATACTTAATTAAAACACAATCCAGATTGTCTTTGAGCATTTATACATCAAAAACTTTACCTTCAATTAAAACACAATCCAGATTGTCTTTGAGCATTTATACATCAAAAACTTTACCTTCAATATCTACAGTCATCTCATGGGGCTTAACTAATGAGTGAACAAAGACCCAGAGAATGTAATAATTTGCCCACAGCCACATGGCTAGTGAATATGAGATCTCAAACCAGATTTCTCTGGCCAAAATGCTGCTTTACTTACTTTTCTACAATTTTGTCACCTTGAGGAAACACCGAGGTCCCCAAATCAACAATGGCATGGTGAAAGGAGGTTTGAATTTAATTATGTTTAGCATCCCTATGTGGTTGGAACTAATTCACCTCTGAATTTGAGAACTGTCTGTGACACAGTCAAGACAGGCATGGAGAGGGAATTTAACTCAAAAAAAAATAAAAAATAAATAAATAAATAAAAAGGTTTTCTTAAATGACTGAAGCAACAAGTAGCCAAAGAGGGGAGAATGAGGAATTGCTTGAAGGTGGGTTGAAGACCAAAATAGACGAGTGCTGTTCCCAGAAGCGTAAATGCTTATGTGTCTAGGAAAGGATAGTACCTCAGGCAGACACAACCACTGCTGGACACTGTGTGAGACAAAGAAAGAGATCTGGCTTTCCAGTTCCCCCCATCTTTTCCTGTCTTAGAATTTCCTACTGTGTCCAAATAGGCAATCTAAACCAACAGGGACCAACCTCTCAGCAATTAGGACAAAACAGGACAAGTTGCCAATCCAAGAGCCCATCAGGTAATGTGTGGTTACCTTGGCCATGGGGAATGTGTGCTCTCTACTGATGCAGGGCTGGGGGGGCAGGCAGTATGAGATCAACAATGTGGAAGTATAAACACCTCAGAGAGATTCTTGTCTCATTTGTAAGCTACATACACATTCATCAAAGTCTCTCCTTCTAGTCTCAATACCTGATCAATCTCCAAGTCCTGTACCTGTCTGTGACTACACCCCTATGTTCCTATTCCTGCCTCCTGCATATCTTCCCTACTATGATAGACTGCGCTACCATGAAATCCTATGCTCAAATAAATTCTTTCTTTATTACATTGGCTTTGTTAGGGTATTCATTTTTTATAGTAATAGGAAAAGAAACTAAATGGCCAACCTTCTCCAACTGACACTCTTGTCATGCTGCCATTTCATGTTAATTGCTTTGGGGGGGGGTACTCTGTTTGTGTCAGAGTAATGATGACTTCTACCAGAGTCGGCAAGGTTCTGCCTGAGCTAGCCCACAATGAGTTTTTCAAATGGTTCATAATTATTTCCCTAAGGTTATCTGCTCTAGCACAATGTTCTCTTTGAACCCCACTAGTATGATGCTCTTATTTTTGTGTCCCCCTCCATCTCAAATGATATCAAAGATGTCTTTCTGTGAATACCATTGGTTAATAAAGAGGATGTTTTGGCCTATGGCAAGCCAGCTTATAGGCAGGTGGGAAATCTAAGCACAGATAAAGGGAAAGAGGGAAGAGTCACATGAGACATGTAAAATGCTACCTAAAGAGAAAAGATGTAAAAACACAGGTAAATTATGAGCCACATGGCAATATACAGATTAATAAAAATAAGCTCAGTTAAGTTGTAAGAGCTAGCAAATAATAAGCCTGAGTCATAGGTCGAACAGTTTGTAATTAATAGAAGCCTTTGTGTGATTATTTGGGGTTAAGCGGCTGCAGGACTGTAACACTGCAGGTCCAGATATAGAGCTAGCATGGGTCATAAACTTCTGGCTGCAATCTCTTAGTTGACTTTAGGTCACCTTTCCTTTCAGTATAGTGATCACCTCCTCAGGGAAGTTCTCTCTGAGCTGCCTAGCCCTGAAGTACTTATGTCATCCTGTAACTGTCCTGGCAGGAACAAAAATATTCTAAAAACACACTTTTGCACCTCCCTTTGACCATCAAATGGATTCCGAACTTTCCCCAGGAATTTTATGCAGGAAAAAAAAAATGCTTGGAAGCAGCCAGTGGGCAAATCTGTGTTTCATAGAGAGGTTTATATCTTGTTAGTTCCCACCACCATACAGGCGAGAGTAAAGTCCTGAAAGTGGCCATGGCCAGGACTATACTTTCAAACCTTGACGGGACCTGAAGTGAAGCAGCCTTTCTCACAGCTGCTGTAAAGGAAGGAACAGACTCTCTAGGAGCTCCCGTTGTGTATCTGAAACTCTCTTGCACTTCTCTGGTATCCACATTCCAGAAGAGCAACCATCCTAATTCTAATCTTCCAAAAAACATTATTGCTCCCAGCTACCAGACTCAGAGATGTAGTGTAGTTAAACCCTCAGCTGTATAAAGGGTATGCATTAACTAAAGGTGCCTTTCCGGCCTGCTTATCAAAATATCCTCTTAGTTATACAGTGACAAGAATTCTTCCTCCTCAAAATGGAAAGGGAAGATGTCTGCCCCCACTGCTGCCTGGGAATAAGCGGCAGCCTAACTACAAGGACAACTATAAAATACTCATGAGCCATGTGGGAGAAAGCCTCCCCCTTCTCAGCACCACTATTTCTGGGGTCCTGAGCTCACCTCAGATCTCCGGCTATGCCATCCTACCACTAACATTTCTTCTAATAAATCTCTTACCAGAAAGAACAGACTTCAATGTCCTTCTTGAACCCCAAGCCTGAGACCTTTCACGTGCCATTCCCAAATGCACTTCGAAGGCCCATTTGAGATAAGAATAACTCAGAAAGCCTTGTTATCTCTTTATCCTTCTTGGCACTGTGATTATAAAGTTACAGGTGGAAGTAGGCTTTTCCTCCATGCCCCACTCGGGTAATATTGAAGGACAGGACGTGTGAGGTTCTGTCCCTGAAGAAACAACAAATAAATTAAATGATTCCCTATTTACCTTCTGCTTGTTTCCATCAGGAAAAGCTGCACATGAGAAGGATGCACTATATTTCTTTTCCTTTCATACATTCTCTTTCTTTACTTAACATCCTTTATTGCCTCCTCTCCATTCATCACTAGGCTATGTTACCTATAACAATGGACTGCCATTTAATGTCTCTCCTTTTAGCCTAGCTGTTCTTCAACCCAAGGACTCGCCACCATGAAGTATTATCCTGTAGTTTGGAGAGGCATGTGGCTTTCCCAAATGGACTCTCCTTTGCACTGATAAACAACAACAAAAGCCTCATGTCAGAGAGACAAGGCGAGCGCTTTGTCTGCAGACACCCACTCTTCTTTTGTTTCCCACCAGGGCTTGCTCTTTATTATGTTCCCCGTGCTCCTCTCTGGGGCTCTGCAGATGTGAAATTTTAAAAGTAGGGTATTTAAAAATAATAATAAAAAAGCCTCCACCCTGCAAATTGCAGGGCTTTATGCTGGAGCATCATGCAGCTCCCTGAGGAGCTGTGTTTATCAGGAGTTTGATGGTTTATGTTGATTAAAGCAGTCTGGATGGTAGAAGAAGGGGTGTCAGAGGAGATTGAAGTTAAATTTCAATGCTAGAACTTATCTGAGAGCTAACTCTCTTGAGACCTGTTCCGATTCACAGGAAATATAAGAAGCTGGGAAGGCCAGATCACTCCCTCCTGAAAGACCATGTTCATCTGAGGACCTGAGAACGAGGCCTTAGGAGTCAACCCTGATGACACTTTGATCTCAGAATTCTGGTCTCTGGAATAGGGAGAAAGTAAATGCTGACTGTTTAAATGACACATCATATTGACTGAACTTTTTGAAGCAGCCTTGGCAAATTGCAAGATTTGCCAAGATTGCAAAGATACTGCTCACTATCCATCTGCAGTTTGTAAGGGAGAACCTGAGGATCAGGGAAGTTAACCACTTTGCCTAGGGTGATACAGCCAGGGTGCAGGATGGCAGTCCAAAGCTCCTGCATTCTTATTATAAAAGAGGAAATTGAAATGTGATGCTGTTTCCTGCTTAGCCCTCTGCAGCTACTGTTAGCCCTGTACAGATATTAAGAACTGAATCAACACTCACTATATTTCATGAGTGCCTACAAAGAAGCCTCCTCCTAACTGTGGCTGGCCAAGGGGAAAAAGCCATAAACATTTTTTTCCTACTAATAATTAAAAATATTACAATGAAGTTTGGGAGATGGCTCAATAGTACATACAAATGTGATGATGACCTACACTGTGATCTTAAGAGCTGGAGGAAAGCTAGACAAGATGGCATGTGTCTAATTCCAGCACTCCTGCAGTGGCAAATACAGGTGAATCTCTGGAAGTCCTCAGCTGGTTTAGCATAGGCACGAGTGAACAGGCACCTCTGTCTCACACAAAGTAGAAGGTAAGGTTGCATCTTTCTCAGATGCCATGGCATGCAGCTACACACACACACACACACACACACACACACACACACACACACACACTCAAAAAGATCATCTTAAACACACTTTTAAAATTCAAGTCAATCTAAATATAAAAAATAATTATGGAACAGAAAATGCATACTTATTTATAAAACTATAATTGCTTAAAACTGAACTCAAAAATAAATGTAAAAAAAAAACCTGATGCATTTTTTTTTAAATCTTAAAATATAACTTAATCTTAGCAAGGGAAAATTATTGATTCACCCTGAAAGATAAAAGTATTTTTAATTTTGTAGGCTACTGTGACTCTCAAAGCTATAAAATAATAATTGCATCTGTTTGAGTTTTCAAAATTTGAAATGTCAAAAGATTTCTGCTGTTAGGATATTTATTAGAACATGCTCAGAGCTAAAAGAGAAAGAAACCCTTGGTGTTGCACAACAACTCTGCTCTCCAGCATCCATCACTTGTCATACCACATAGCTGCCTTTGTGTTTATAGAAAATAAGGTTGAAATCCATGGCTGAACCTGGGAGCAACACTGTCCATCAGGGAACAAAACAAGGACAGAATTGATGTTTGCAACAGTCATTTTAAGTAGGGAGGTTGGCAATGGGTGATTGGGAGTGTGTGTTGGGTCTGGGAGGGACCTTAGATGGTTTCTAGTCTACTCTGTTCATTTAACAGATGAGGGAACTGGAGTCCAGAAAGATTAAACCATAGGCACGCGTTATAGGGAAGATGGGGAACAATGGCTTTAGTTGCTCATTCGGGTGCTTTCCCTGAAGGCAAGTTGCTTTACTTTCTGCATTTTGTTTGTAAAGTAGCCCGCTAACCAGAATGCCCATGAAAACAATTTTCTAAAGAGCAAAATCTTTTCTGAATGGTTTGTATCTCCTTATGAAATGAATGTTACTAATCTGTGCCTTATGCTTGTGTTATGGGTCACAGTAAACTATTAGGTCATAGTGAAAGAGATGGTGGATATTTTGTGAAGAACAATTAAAAGTTAGATGATATCAAGTCCAGTAGTTTTACTTTTTTATTAAATTAAGGCCCTATTTTTAAATTTTAATTTTTAAATTTATTAATTTGATGACTTTATAAATCATGTGTAACAGGTCTTTTAAAAAATAATTTCATCCATGTATATGAAGCATTTTGGTTTGATTCAGCCCCATTACCCACTTGTGCGTCCTCCCTCTCCTGCTGACCCCTTCCTTTACATCTAGTCACCTTCCCACTCTTCTGTCATTCTTTTGTGGTCCCGTGTGTTTAATTAACGATGTTGACATGAGCATGCATTTGGCCTACTTGTTAACACTTGAGTAATTTATAAGTGACTACATCCTGTTCCCCAGAAACCCATTAACTGAAAATAGCCCCTCAAGCAGGGGTGAGGCTCCATAAGCATTTCCCCTATAAAAATGGACATTAAGGGACACATTGGTGGAAGAGATAAAGGACTCCTTGTCCTTTAAGTCTTCTTGGATTCTTTAGTATTATAAGGACATTGCCATCATCATACTTTCTCAGAGACCACGTGGATCACTCATGAATTAGGTGAGTGCTGGTAATGAAGGCCCTTAGTGCTCCACAGGAGAATGATAAATTCATATTAAAAAGATTTTAGCATAGGAAGTTGTGTATTGCTGTTCTTTGCGTTGGAATGCCCCATATTATCCATTTGTATGGCAATCCAATATTCATTTCCTTTTCTCTCATTGGTTGGAAAATTCAGTGGAAATCAAAGTGCTTCTAGTTCCTAAAACATATTTCTATCATTTGTAGAACCAGTTATGGTAATTGCCGTGTGGTGTGTTCCCATAGACAGCTTGACTGACCAGACATCCTGCAGGTGGGACTGTAGCTTGTACAAGACAACGAGGAGCTTATAACGGGATTTTTCTTAAAAAATAGTTTCCAGAATGCAAATCAATATCTTGTCAAGACTTCTTGATCACACAAAATCTTTTTCATGCATACATAATTCCTTGAAAATTAAGTTTCAAGAAACCACTAAGGAAAAACACACATGAGATATTACTCCTACTTTCTCCTACATGTGCAGATATTCTTGGGGTACACATGAGTACGTAGGTATTTGAACACAAGTGTATGTGTGTAAGGGGTGGGCAGAGGACAATTTTGGCTATTCTTTCTTTGATGCCATTTACCTTAATTGTGGAGATAGGGACTCCCATTAGCCTGAAACTCACTGATTGTGTTTAGCTGGTTAGCCTTGAGTTCATGGATCTTTCTCTCTCCACTTCCACAGTACTGCGATTATATGGACATGCCACTGCTCCTGGCTTTTTCACATGGATTCTGGGTAATGAAACTCAAGCCTTTTCTCGTGTTTGTGTACTTCACCAACTGAACAATGTCTCCAGTCCATTTTAAGGAGTATTGTTTTACATAATTTACCCATAACATCTGTCCATTTTAAGTTATTGTGTTCTTAATTTAAGTAATGATGACCAATAAGTATCTAAATGTGACTGGTCACTACCCCTGAGCACCTGTCCAGAGGCAGGCAAACATTATAACTTAGAACCAGACAGAGATGGTATATGTCTTTAGTCCAAACACTTGGGAGGTAGAGGCAGGTAGATTGCTAAATTCAAGGCCAGCTTGGTTTACATAGTGAGTTCCAGGACAGCTAGGGCTACTAAGAGAAACCCAGTCTCAAAATACAAAAACAAAGAACATTAAAACAAAACAAAACAAAAAAACCCTTCAATCCCTGCTGAAAAACCAAAAACAACAAACAGAAAACAAAACAAAACAAAAACTGTCTGTCCAAAAAAGTAACCAAAACAACAAACAAACAAAATCAGCCCACCCAACCAACCAACTAAACAAACAAACAAAAACAAAAGCTAAAAACCTCAATGCTTAGCTAGGTATGGTGGTGTATACTTTTGATCCTAACACTTGGGAAGCAGATCTTTGTGAGTTCCAGGCCAACCTGGTCTACAAAGCTAGTTCTAGGACAGCCAAGGCTGTTACACAGAAAAGCCTTGCCTTAGAAAACCACACACACACACACACACACACACACACACACACAAATGAATAAAAAAAAATTAAAAAAAAATAAAATAGATGATGCTGTTGTGATAAAATAGCAACTAAAATCTACCTGAGGACAGAAGAAATTATTTCAGACAACAGTTCCACTCCATTATGTAGGGAAGTTACGACAGAAAGCAGAGGCAGAAAGCAGAGGCCACAGAGGAAAGCTTCTTACTGGTTCACTCTGAGGTTCATGTTCAGTTGTCTTCTCCAGTTCAGGCTCACTAGCCAGGAGTGATACTACCTACAGCAGGCTGGGTCCTCCCACACCCATTAAAAATCAAGAAATTCCCATAGACAGTGCCATAGGCCAATAAGATGGAGGCAAATTCTCAGGGGATGTTCCCTCTCCAGTATGTGTCATGTTGACTGCTGAGGTTATCAGTGACAACAGATGACAAATGTGTTGACATCTCAGAGCAGTTATGGTCAGTTTACCATTAATGGCACTGGGCTGATCTACACCATGCTCCTAGAGTTAATTAAATTCACCAATGACTACAAACTCCTTCCCTGCTTCACTGGACCCTTATAAATTAACCCACATCAAAATGAGTCCTTAAAAATTATACTAACCTGACCTCTAAAAGCATGGGTTAAACTAGAGATAGACACTATAGCATCATGTAAATTTAGTCAGTAGTATAGAAATTACCTTCTGATGACTGCCATATTATTCTGCAATTTGAGTGTGAGTAGCTGCCCCATCATAGATATCTATGGGAATGTATTTAGTGTTTATGGTCACAGTAACTAAGAAGAGATAATTCCAGTACTTGTACAGCTATTTTAAATGGATTTTTCATGCCATGTGCCTTGGATAGAAATAGTTTTCCTAAAATGCTTGTGAGAATCCTTCCCATGCTTGCTGTCAGTATTGTTTTGTGTCCTGATGGTTAGGTGATTCTTCCAACCTCACTCTTGGTTGTTTCTTTGCTCTGGGAGAATAACCCAAATTTCATTCACACAGTTTCCTCTGAGGGATTCCCTTGTGTCTTAATGCTTCTAATGATGGATGCAGCTGTGCTCTTTGTGGAAATTCTGCATCTGCCAGAATTAAGCATCATTACTATCATCTCTCAGGTCTTGAAAACTTGTTCTTGGAGTGGCCTTGATACTTCATTCATGTTAAGAACATTGAATTATTTTTTTAAGTCATCTTGTGGTTATTATATGCAAAAAACTGTATAGAGGTGTTTTTACATATTAATTGATTTTCAGCATTACCTATAGGTGACTACTTTGTTTTATTCAAGAGATAATAGAGCTTTGAAAAGTTTCTCAATGCAAGAGTTCTGAATTGTAGGAAGGTCTCTAAAAGCAGGGTTGTCAAACTCTCTGATATCCTGTTTAAGCAAAAAAAATTTGTGTACATAGTGTGCATTAATCACCTATATTTTTGAAAACTATCACATCTTATTTGTTGCATTGTATGTGCATGTACCAACACAGCTTCAATTAGTGTATTTCACTTTATGGGTCTTGAAGATCAAACTCAGGACATCTGGCTTGATGGCATGTTTCCTAACCCACAGAGCCATCTTATATTCCCCTCATTACATAGATTTTTGAGAAAGATATGAACAGGAGTCGAGAGTGAACTTCAGAATTCTAAATGAAAGTAGTATCTAATCCAACATTGGAAAAGTTCATATTTGGTTTTGATATCCAAAGGTCATTTCTGTTTCTAGTCTCTGTATCATTTTCATCCAATCTGTCTATTTAAATGAATAAATTCCTTACCATACAAATATTATTACAGCAAAAATTAAAAAATCGTCTTTAATTTAAAGGTTAGCTGTTAACATAAAGTTGTAAATTATATAGTACATAGCATTATGTATCATAGGTATATTTTTTTCTCCTATGGATAATTGCAAGTCAATAACCTCCTCATGATAAAATATTAGAAATCAAGAAATTAATGAGAACATCATTTTACACGTGGTTTTTGTGTTTGTGTATTTTCTTGAATAATGAGGTGAGTAATCAACTCATTGCTACTATGATAAGAAATCCTTTTTCATAATAAACACATTTTATTTTCTTTGCTTAGGAAATGTACTTGATGTTATTACTTACAAAGTAGGACTTGTTTGGGTTTATTTTGATTGTTGGATTAAATCCAATTAGTCCAGTTATAGGATTTCTCTCCATGAAAGATTAAGTAGAGTGTGTTTCTATTCATGTTTGCTATCACCTAAGTGAGATGTGTAACTGTGTTTCTCTATATGCAAGTACAACACTCTACATACATCTCTATAGATCATAGATCATGTCTGACTTTTAAATCATGAAGAAATACTTCTAGTAAAGAACAGAAATTTTTATATAAAAAATAGAATGAATGTTTTTACATTGTGTACGTGTTCTCCTACTTTTCAAGTGTTCTGAAAGAGCTGAGGACTTGCATGAGCTGATTGCTTAGCTCTGTATGTGTTTCAAAGAAAAACTAAAACTCATTGATATGTGTACACTTTGATGATTAGAAATCCAGGTACTACAGGGTTAAGAATCTTTAAAAAAAAGATTACTCTGGACAAAAGATTTTATCCATCCAAAAAGCCTACTTGATGTTACTCACTACAATTTTTACCAACAGGATATCAGGCTAGGGCATCATTGTATATGTGCCATTGGAAAGAGTACTCAAGTTAGCTTCACTTCATGTGGGTGAACATTAGCTTGCTTAACCCTTCTTTTATGTTAATAATTCCCAACAGGAAGTTGCTCTTCTCTGGCATTGTTGTCCTGATACTTTATAGGGAGAAGCTAGTCATATTGGTCAGTATTGATAAAGATGAGTTACAGATTTTAGAATTCTTGTAAAGAGTGGCAGTGTAACAAAGGAGTGTATATTGCTATCATTTTACTGTATATAAAGAGTAATCTACTATTACTAGGGGTATACCTCCTCCTTACAAGCAGTTGGTCAGAAAACCCTTCTAAGACTTCCTAAACAATACAGGCAATTGATAATGTTTTGATTGTATATCAGAACTAGATAGGAAAACACTAAGGTTGGAAACACCACATGCTTAATCGTGGGATGTAGGGGAGCCGAGCTGGAACTGGGATGGAAGCTTCTGCCTTGCTGACCAGCCTTTATAGCACTGAAATGCATTATGAGTATTGCTGATGGAGAATTGTCATCAATAGTCTTTCAGTTGTAGACCCTGTGTCAACAATACCAATGGAACAGGCAAGGTAGTCCATTGGTACAACACTGGCAAGCCAGTTATCAAGATAACCAATCATTTTATAATTAGATCTGATGCCCATTAAATGAAAGGCAACTACATGTGGTTTGGTCTGGTACTATAAATCTGGTGAAAATTTTATCGTTGGGCTATTCATAATACCAAGAGGAGTATAATTAATTGCTTTATACATGAAATATTTTACTCTACTATAAATCACTTATCTATATACAAATCTACCCCAAATTTCACACATTTATATTACCAATGTATATCTATCAAATTTTATTTCTTCTGAATCCCAAAGAGGAAAGCCATTTACTTACAAGTCATACCTCTAGGTCAGTGGTTCTTAACCTTCTAATTCTGTGACCCTTTAGTACAGTCCCTCATATTAATTATAAAAATTGTAATTAAAATATTATTTTATTGCTACCTCATAACTGTAATTTTGCTAGTGTTATAAATTGTAATGTAAATACTTGGTATGTAGAATATCTGGCATTCTACCCCTGTGATAAGGTCATTTGTCCCCTTAAAAGGTCATGACTCACATGGTGAAAACCACTGGTCTAAGTGGTAAATGATCAAGCTAGAACCCAGGTTTATTGAATTATGCACTTTTCCTGATGTACAATATATAATAGGATCCTATTTTCCTCTGCCTGTTCTCCTATGATCTTTCCCCTGACCCTTTATTATTCTCTGTCAACAGGAATAAGACAGTGATTTTAGCCAAGCGATCCACTCTTTCTGGACACTATAGTTTACCTGTGTTACCAATGGAAAATTCACTTCTACATTATTTTCCATTAGATTCCAATTTTAGCTCAAGTCACTCACATTTTTTGCACTAGAAGGTTAGTAGATAGAACGCCAGCATCTCTTTAATCTGGTGATCTATCCTTTAATGTCTTTAGAACATCTACCTATAGTTGTTGTGTATTATAATTGATTCAAGCCCCCCAAAGCAAGCACTTTCATATTAGCTTCATGTTAGGAAGAGGCAATGAAATCATAGTAAGAGCCATATCTCATTAGGGACTCACATATTTCTCAAGGCAAACCTCATTGAATCCTTAGCACTGTATTTGTTTATCACTCTATGAAGTCAATGAAAAAAAAAATCACAACTCACACAAAGAACAATAGAGCCCTCTGGAGTCAGGAGGGTTGTAATCTATTATTTTCTCACAGTGAGCACAAAGCTGGTGCTCAGGAAAAATGTGCTGGCTAACTGTGACGTTTACATATGTGCTTCTCTGTGAGGTACTTGATCCTCTTAAAAACAGAATTATTTACTAGCACAGTGAATGGTGAGAGGCCTCTGAGCAGGTCACAGCTGCTGCAGAGGACCTTTGTCCACAGAAGCATGCAGGTGGCCTGCTTGTATACTTCTAGCTCACATAAAGGGTAATATTTGCATATGAATGTGTTTAGTTGAGACAGGAAATCTTCCTCCTTGGTTACCAGCAATAACCTTGGCTAGCCTTTTCAATTTAGTCAGTGGCAAGATTTGGAATGGGATTCTACATCTCTACTCCTTACCATCAAACAGTAAGCAGCAGCAGAGCCGATCAAAACCAGAGAATGCAGTCTTTAACTGTACACACAGATTTGAATCAATTGTCATCTGGGAAGCTCTTCCACTATCATCTAAGGGATTATGAGGGACCCCAAAAGTCTCTTCCAATTGAGAAACTGAAAATACAAACCAACAATGGACAGATCATATAGAGCAATAGAACCCTGATTCCCCACCCCAAATTACAGCTATTTCAGAACACTCTCCTGTAATCTTTCCTCTTGTAGGAACCCAGGACACTGAACAATAGGAAGAAGATACCACATAAAATGATCAGGACTTGGCCAACAAATCATAATATCTGGATTTTCATTCTTTCTCTCAATGTTAGAAGTAATAAAGAAAGCCAAATCTATGCTTCTATTTGACTACACAGAATATACTCTGGTTAATGCAGCATCCTCTACTCATATATAATAGAGACTTCTTTCTTCCATAATAAAGTTTTCATCTTCAGCCTGCCATTGAGCTTCTCTACCTAAATGTAGGAGGTGGTGACCAATTTTCTTGCTATAGCAATCTCTGAACCAGTAGGCATAGCTTAGGTGATGATTGATGTTATCAACTTGATAGAATTTAGAATCACCTAGGAGACATTTCTGGGTGAATGAGGAATTATTCAGATTGAGGTTAGACTGAGGATGCCTTTGGAGGATTATCTTCACTCACTGACTGTGATCATGGACTGCATAAGTGGAGAAGTAGAGCTGAGCAGCAGCATGCATTTATCATTCTCTCCCCATTTCCTTCCCCATGACTTTCCTCATTATGGTAGACTCCATCTTTGAACTGCGAGCCAAAGAAACCCCTTCTTCTTTAAATTGCTTTCTTAATCACAGCTACAGAAAAGTAACACAGACAGTGTGTTTTATTTTTATATACTCCAATAATTTCCCCCTTAAAGTGTAGTATAGGGATATGTATGTGGACTGGAGAAGTACAATGAATTGTGTTTAAATGTATGTGTCAGCTCTTAAGTAGTTCTGAGTGAGTTACTTGACCACCTATATCTCAGTTTCCTCATTTGTAACATGGTGATGGTGCTGTTTTGCCACATAAGTAGATGAAAAAATAGAAGACTTGACACATATTGGTGGCAAGCCATTGCTATCAGTTTGGTTTCACTGAACTTGATTATCTCTTTATCTCTTCCTTTGACCCTTAGCAAGTGTCAGTAATCTAAAGATGCAGCTCTGTCTGTGAGAAGTATTGCTTGAAACTATTAATACTTATTCACAGATTAATTTTAAACACATACGGACAATTTCTTTGTTGAGTTCAGCAAAGATTCAATACCAACAAGATTTTAGAGCCTTTAGGTGAAGGTCTTACTTGAGTGACAAGGTGAGTCAGAACATCAAAAGGCAGTAGGGGAAAGGTCAGATACAGATGAATACTGAAGGAACTGTTACAGTTTAAAGGCCACCCCTTCCTTCACATTTGTGTACTTTGCAGACAACACCTCAAATCTACAAATTTCAAGAGTCCACACTGACATGACCTGAGGCCTCCAAAGGTTTAATTAGTGGTAGATGTACAAGGGACACCTTTCTCTGGGAGATGAAGGACTTCTGCATTGCTTTTCTATTTTTGACATTTACAAAGTTATGTGAACTTACCACTTGTACTATTACTTATTTTGGATGAAATTTCCCTCCCTGATGTTTCATTACTTCTGGCTTAGTCAGAAGTCACTGTGTGGATAACAAGGTCTTCTAACACTTAGAAATTTAAAAAGCCCCTCTATCCTCAGAAAAAAATAAAGAAAACCAAGCTTAGATGTTTTGCTGCAAAATAATTTAGCTGTGAGACTGCTTTTGGTGACTATTGTAGGCAGCCCCCATGGCAAAAAGTTTCTGAAAGTCTCAGGGTCTTCCTGAAGCCTGTAGCCCTGGACTGTGTGCAAGAGATAAGGATAACCTGAGTGTTAAATGCCAGCAGCATGCTGTTCTTTGTCTCACATTAAATTGCACTGGGTCCTTGGGTTTTTGGTTTGTGGGGAAGACATATTATGCTGTGTGTGCTAACCTGCATTCTTCCAGACTTTGTGAGAAAATAACTTGGACAGTGACACAGAATTAAAACCTCACCTTGAAGTCCCTCTCCACTCAACCAAGCAACACTGCCTCCAGCAAAAGAAGTTGCAACATTTTTAATACCAACTCCAAGTCAAGACAGTCCTAAGAGGAATTACTAGCTTCTTCACCAGTTTTTAGGAAGAAGAGTTGGAGTGTGTGTGTGTGTGTGTGTGTGTGTGTGTGTGTGTGTGTGTGAGAGAGAGAGAGAGAGAGAGAGAGAGAGAGAGAGAGAGAGAGAGAGAGAAAGAGAGAGAGTCAGCATCCCTTCATCTCCATTGAACTAATTAATTTGTGCCTTCAAATTTGCTAGAATAAAATGATACCTGGCAGACTTCCCTGAATACCCAAAGGAAGAGAAATAAAAATCTAGAAGCAATTCCCTTATTTAGCCAGGCTTATTTTCTTATATTCTGCTTCAAGTAGCAAAGTCATTTGCTCTGGAAAGTATAACTGAACACGCGAGTATGTGCTGAGCTATTTCGAATGTGTTTTATTATATCTCAGCCTTTTGCAATGATGGGCTGTGCACATAGCTCTAATGCCTAGTGGTACAATTTCTAACCGGGAGGCGTTCTCAGTACAAGCTGAGTAAAAAAGCAATGGCCACACTGCTTCGGACTAAAAATAAAATAATAACAATAATATTTAAGAGCTGGAGTTCTGGAATTTTCTGTGTCACTAGCAGCCAAGCATTGGGAGCATTCATTCCCTCACCTTTTTTTGCTGCCTATGAAATACCTGCCCCAACTTCCTCTGCTGTCACTGTGATGAACTGAACTCTGTTTGGTGGATAAGGTCCCAAAGTAGTACAGAGGAAGAGTCCTTGTTCTTTGGAAGCCATTGAGATTTTTTTCCTAAGGTCATTCCAGCGGAGGCCTAACCAACCTTCCTAAAAACCAGATGTGGAACTGTAGTTTTTCTGCTGAGAGGTTCTCCACAAGGTAATCTGACTTGTCATCCCTCTGTTTTCTTGTGGCTCTTTCTTTTCTTCCTCTCTGTATAACCACATGTAACAGTAGTTCCTTTCTGCCTATTAAGCAGTTATTTTTTTTCCCTGTTCTGTCTTGGAGGGAGCTTGTTTCTCCCTCCAGGAAATGTTTCATCATAACTAAAGGTCCTTGAAGAATAATTGTCCTATACCATTTGGATTGCATGCATAGCCCATTTCAAAATCTGCCTCCAAGTGCTATGGACTCCAAAGCCTTCTGTTCAAAAGGCCTCAGACCTACTTGTAGACTCTGCCAAGCCTTTTCACTGGGACAGTTAGTGCATGCATGGTGTTAATAACCATAGTTGTAAGGGATGATGAAGTTAGGGTGCTTCAAAGGGTGGTAAGTAAAGGAGCTTATGCAGGTTGGGTTATCTGGGCTTTCACTGATTAGGGCAACTCATCAGGCAATGCAAAGCTGGGCTGGTGGAAAAAAACAAGAAAGGCTGGTGTTTCTAATCCCACAGACTTCTAGAAATCTCAAGGAGTCTCGGTGTTAAATTTAAAAACATCTGTATCACTGTGAAATGGTATTTGTTACGGTAAGTCAATGGAATCTTTTATTTTATACTTTGATCAATTTATAATTTTTTACTTGCACTCTTTCATTGAGTCCTACAAAGCCAGTGACAAGACTGATGATTTTTCCACAGTAATCACTTCTGGGACTCCTCACAATATTGTCTTAGTTTTTCATAATTAATTAATTAATTAGTCTGCATTTCTCCTGCTGACTACTGAGCCATTTCGTGTGGTTCCCAAGTGTACCTCCCATCCATTTCTCCAGGACAATAGGGTCGGTTTCTATTTTTGTAGTAGTCCCACTGATTGGTTCTCCATACTATTGAGAGTCTGAGTACAAGTCTGGAGAGAGAGGGATTCCGCTCCCCTCCCCTCCACTTACTTCCTGTATCCCTACAGCTTCACATTTTCTCTCTGGCAGTTGCTTTTCTGTCATTTGCAGGAGCAACAACTGAATCCAGTTTGGTTGGCTTGTTTGCTCTTCAAAGCCTAAAGAACTAGCATCAGCATATCCTCTTGAAAACCATCAATGCCAGTCACTGAAAGACCCTTCTCAGATATCTTCCTTCAAGGTGCCTTCTTTCATCTTGTATATTTTAATAATTTCAATTGTTACCCATTTTTTTTCTAGCTCAATTAACTTCATGTAACTCATTTTCGAGGCTCATTTAGTATTATTTTACTTTTTTAGCTACCCAGGAAATACTTCTTTATATTAAGTTCTCTGTTGAGTCTGGTGAAAAAGCTTAGTCATTGATACCTGCCTCACAATTATGAGTACCTGAGTGAGAAACACTTCACCCACAATCCATGGGAAATCTGGGCACAGTGATATACTTCACAGCAATAGAACACCACCTCTGATCTTGCCATTGAAGCAGTGAGATTCCAGATGTGTGCTCCCACATTTGGCATTGTGAGGGTTGAAAATTCAAATTCCAATTCTCATATTTCTACCATACACACTTTCTCACTGTACCATCATCACCCTAGCCTTACATGTCACTCTTTTGATACTACAAACCAATTTTCCATAACCCTATACCTGTCAGCAGTGCCCTAAAGTGTAAAAGATGTGTGGTCCTGAATATGTTATAACATATCTTCCTCAGTGCTAAAAATATGCATGACTCATTCCAACTATTGATTTATCTATTCATGTTGGGTATTGTATGTTTGGTCATGGAGATTCCTTGGTATGTGTCTATGTAATGAAGCTAATGAGAATACTAGACAAAACAGGATCTCACCAATAACATACTAATCTTTTTCCTCTTTCTCTTGAAAACTGATCTTTTTTTTTTTTTTTTTTTTTTTTTTTTTTGGAAACCTGCAGACCTTTTTTTTGTTTCACACTTCCAGCACATAACAGAGAATAGGCATTTCCATTTCTGAAGGAAGAGTGAGGGTGCCCTGACTTAACCAAGCAAGACCAAAACTAAGGGAAGCAAACACTAAATCCTGCAATGTCATGGATGGCTTCTAGAGCTCAAAGCAAATCACCCAGGGACTTAGGCAGTCCTGCAAACCCAGCTCAGCTCCTGTGATCCAAATGCCCTCTCTTTGGGGCTGACTTACTGCCATGTGCTACATTTCTTCAGGGATATCCCATGGCTCCTGCAGAGGACCAAGTACCCATCAATTTTTTTTATTATTATTATGAATAAAGTCTCATTTTTTAACCATGTATCCCCTTTTTCAAACTCCCTTCCTCCTCCTGCCCCTCCCAGTCACTCTCTCTTCTCATCTACTCATCTCCTCCCCAGCAAGAGCAGGAGGTCCCAAGGACCAAACAAAGGTGGCTTAGTTCAGCATCCACTCCAGGCAGATCACCTTTCTTCACCACAATATCAAGACTGGGTCATGTGTTCCTCTGGAGGAAATGGGCTCCAAAGTGCTGGTCCAAGGTGTTCCAGATACCATGCTGTTCAGTGGTTGTGGTTTGCTGCTTGGGAATGCTTTGCTTTTTGTTTAAAGTCCATGAATGTGTGAGTACATCCCCTGCTTATCTTTCTGGGTTTGTGATACCTCACTCAGGAAGATATTCTCCAAATTCATCCATTTGCCTGCACATTTTAGAATATCATTTTTTTCTCACTGCTGAGTAGTATTCCATTGTGTAGATGTACCACAGTTTGTTAATCCAGTCTACAGTTGAGGGGCATCTAGGTTGTTTCCAGTTTCTTGCTATTACAAATAATGCTGCTATGAACATAGTTGAGCTATTGCCTTTGGAGTGCAAATGTGCATCTTTAGGGTATATGCTCAGTAGAGGTATTGCTGGATCCTTAGGGAGATGGATTCCCGGTTTTCTGAGAAACCATCATACTGCATTCCAGAGTGTCTGAACAAGCTTACATTCCCACCAACAATGGAGGAGCATTCCTCTTGCTCTGCAACCTCTCCAGCATAGGCTGTCATCTGTGTCTTTTATCTTAGCCAATCTGACAGGTGGAAGGTGGTATCTCAAAGTTGTTTTGATTTACATTTCTCTGATGTTGAGCACCTTTTCAAGTGCCTTTCAGCCATTTGTAACACTTCTGCTGAGAATTCCCTTTGTAGTTCTGAACTTCATTTTTTGATTGGGTTTACTAAGGGTTTGGGCTCTAGTTTCTTGAGTTCTCTATATATTTTAGAGATCAGTCTTCTGTCACTTGTAGGGTTGGTGAAAATCTTTTCCCATTCTGTAGGATGTCATTTGTCTTATTGACTTTGTCCTTGGCTTTACAGAAGCTTCTCAGTTTCAAGAGGTCCCACTTATTGATTGTTGTTCTCCGTGTCTGTGCTACTGGTGTTATATTTAGGAAGTGGTCACCTGTGCCAATTCATTGGAGGGTATTTCCCACTTTCTTTTCTATCAAGTTCAGTATGGCTGGGTTTATGTTGAGTTTCTTGATCCACTTGGATTTGAGTTTTGTGCAGGGTGATAGGTTTAGATCTATTTGCATTTTTTCTACACACTACCATCCAGTTATCCCAACACCATTTGTTAAAGATACTATCTTTTTTCCATTGAATGTTTTGGGCCTCTTTGTCAAAAATCAGGTGTTCATAGGTTTTTGGGTTAATGTCAGGATCTTCAGTTTGATTCTATTGATCTACAAGTCTGTTTTTATGCCAGTATCAGGCTGTTTTTATGACTGTATCTCTATAGTATAACTTGATGTCGGGGATGGTGATGCTTCCTGAGGTTCTTTTGTTGAGCAAAATTGTTTTTGCTGGCTTTCCTGTTATTCCAAATGAAATTGAGTATTATTCTTTTAAGGTCTGTAAAAAATTGTGTCAGGATTTGATGGGAAGTGCATTGAATCTGTAGATTGCTTTTGGTACCATTTTTACTATGTTGATCCTACTTATCCAGGAACATGGGAGATCTTTCCATTTTCTGATATCCTCTTCAACTTCTTTCTTCAGTGATTTAAATTTTTTGTCAAATAGATCTGTTACTTCTTTGGTTATAGTTACTCCAAGGTATTTAATGCTATTTGCAGCTATTATAAAGGGTGATGTTTCCCTTATTTCTTTTTCAGCCCTTTTATCGTTAGTGTATAGGAGGGCTACTGATTTCTTTGAGTTAATCTTGTATCCTGCTACTTTGCTGAATGTGTTTATCAGCTGTAGAAGTTTCCTGGTAGAATTTTGTGGATCACTTATATATACAATCATATCATCTGCAAATAGTGATAGTTTCACTTTTCCAATTTCTATCCCTTTAATCTCCTTTCCTTCTTGTATTGCCTTAGCTAAAACTTTGAGAACTATATTGAATAGATAAGGGGAAAACTGATCTTTTCATAAATTCTGGGTATTAAACAAACTAATCCATGGTATTAGCATATATAAGTACATATTTATTTTAAAATCATCCTCTTTATAAAGAATATTACTAAAGGTCCACACAAATACTAAGTGCTTTAGTTTATATTTAGTGTGACTGGGGAAAAATAAGCTTTTCTCTTTTTTTGTTGTGTGGGAAAACAATTCTTTGGGACCATAATGACATATAAGGACAATCATTTAATTGTTCCTAAAAAATAATTCAATGGTTTAAATTTAACCATTTTCTAAAAATGAATCTATTTTCTTCTGCTCTGAAATAGATGGTAACATGGCATCAGGAAAATAGAGGAGATTAACACAGAACTATAGATGAGGAAAGAAAAATTGTGTTAGAACATGTCATTCATATCTTCAGTTTATTGAGACATTGTGAAACTTATCTCCATCTCCTCTGTCTTGAAAGTTTTGTTTTCCAAGATTAACCCACCACTGAGTCTCTTGCCTCATTTCCTCCCAGGTTGACTGGAAGCTTCATCAATTTCTTCTCTCCATGGTTTATCCTCATCAACAAAACAAACTTGTGATAGTGCAGTAAAGAAATCACTGAGATGGCTGCTCCAGGATAAGGGGAATGCTTTTCTTGTGAATAAGAAATAGAATATATAGAGAGGCACCTGGAAGAGCCCAGAGCAGAGAGCAAAAGAAGCAGACTAGACATAGCCATGACTAGATAAGTGGAAAGGGCAGAGAATAGAGAGAATAGCGGGGCTAGGGAGAAGACCTTGCCGTTGTATATAAAAAGAATGAGTATCTGGGATGAGTGAATCTTGTGAGCAGAACAGCCTGGGAGCTAACATAGTAGCTAGCAGAATGGAAGAGAACTTGTGGAGGTAAGAAAGGCTGGCATGCTAGTGTGGACTGTGAAATGTATAATGGGTACTTGTGAACCGGAACTGTAGAAGCCAGAAGGCTAGCATCAACTTTGATATGCTGATAGGTGCCACAGGTATATGCCATAGAGAGATACATGTCCCTTTTGCCTGAGGCACAAGAAAGTACTCCTTTGGCAGACAGGAATCTGCTTTATAAGTTTCTAGGGAATGTTTGCTTTTATCTAACTGCCAGTAATCCTTCTATAGACCAGCCTGAACTGAGCTTAGACTTCATTTTGGACCACTTCAGTGGGCCTGCCCTTTGTGAGAGGGGAATGGGGTACCCTTGGGACCTGACAGTACTCCATTCCATCTTCCATCTTTAGAAGAAGTTCTGAGTTGTCTCAAATCATTGTGCTCTTTTGCCTTAAACTTCTTAGAAGTGTCTCTACAGCTGTTTGATTTTTTTTCGTTTCTCCATTTGCCCTTGACCTTTACACAATTGTCTTTCACCACTATTGTTCTTCTAAGTGGTCCATGCAAGTCCAAAGCACTTTTTCTTGTCTCAGTCTTTTTTGACAATTACACAGCATTTGCTTCTACTCAAAATTCTTTGGAGCATAAGCATCTTGATATTGTAATTTAGGCTTGACTTGCTCAGTTTGTTTAATTGTCTACTGACCAATCTTTAAGCATTTTGGTTAGTGCTATTTTTTTCTTATTCCTGATCTCTTTGGTGATATTTTTCTTATATAAATTTAAGGTTTTCTTAAAAAAAATAAAGTTGAAGTTTCATTTATAAATTTAGGCTTAAATTTAAACATCTGCCCTTAATGTCTAAGTGTTTAAATGTTTATCTGTGTGCTCCAGCTCTCTTCTATACTCCAGCTCTCCTTGTGTCTTCCAGAATAGTCCACAGCATCTCAAATTGAACACAGCTTGAGTCACACCTAACTTTTTCTGTGTCCTCAAAGACATGTGCCATCATGTCTGGTATTTTTCCTCTCATTATGACTCTTTCACTGCACCTCAGTGGTTCAGCTATTGGTCCAAGACCATGGATATAGTCAACTGTGAAATATAGTCAAGGTTCAAATCAGTGTTTGTCTGACTCCATCATATTGAGATTTATCTTCTCTGGATCACTCTGACACACAGAGACAAACAAGGCCTACCTTAAGATCCCGAAGAACCTGGAATAATGTTAGGAAAAATAGTATATTAAATTATTGATCCCTGATAGATCCTTAAAACTGTTATTGTATCTTCCTGTCTCCCTGTAAGGATTTCTCTGCTGGTTAGTTTGTGTCAGCTTGATACCTGCTAAGGTCATCTGAAAGTGTGCCTCTATAACATTGGCCTATATGTCAGAAAGCATAAAGTACATTTCTGGATTAATGATTGATGTGGGAGGGCCCATTCCACTATAGCAGGTGCCTCAGCAGGTGGTCCAGGATGGCTTAAGAAATCAGGCTGAGCAAGCCACCAGGAGCAAACCAGAAATCCTCACTTCTTCACAGCTCTTGCTTCAGTTTTTGACTGCATGTCCTTCTCTTACTTCTCTGGATAAGGGATTATAAATTGTAATATAAAATGAATTATTTCCTCCCCAATTTGCTTTTTGGTCATAGAATTTTATCACAGCAATGGAAACCTAAGACAATACCTAAAAGCCTATATCATGATGAGAAGAAAATTCCATTCTGGATTTCGAAAATTTCTATGCTTAAAATATTAGACAGGAAGCTTCTTCTTATGTTCTTTAAAGTATTCCTTATTAACAGGCAAAATAAATTGTTTGATCAACATTTATAGGTAAAATAATAAATGACAACCTAAAATCAAAACCCTCTCTGTATTCAATCTCATACTGTAAATTCTGCCATCCATGTTTAAATATGCTCTCTAATTAATTTCAGGTGTTTTAAACTATATTATGGTAAGTTGTCATGGTTTCAAACAAGTGAGGATAATTTAGCCATCTGCAACATTTTTCCTCTGTTACAAATCCAGCATTCTGAAATAAGATGGATTTAAATGTGCAGAGACAGCATTCAAAGCCAGAACAAAGCCAGAAATGCTAAATTTATGGACATTCCCATCAGTATGTTTTTCTTGCTGATATTTGGAGGGAGTCTTCTTAAGGACGACTGCCCCATATTTATGCTTTATTTGAAATGATCACTATCTATCTTTAATCTTTTATCTCATATCATTTTAAAATCTAATTTCACAACAATAAAGATACACCATTATGACTTAGAAGTCTCCAAGATCTTTACTGAATCTGATTTGAAACACCAAGATATGCTGCTTAAACTAGCAATTAAGTCACAGTCAGGTATCAACATTTAACATGTGCTATCCACAAATGTAGTGTATTCAGACTACAGTAGCAGAGTCATGTGGCATATATCTGTCACCCTAGAGCTCAAGAATCTAAGGAAAGAGAATTGCTAATTTTAGGCCAGTCTGGTCTCAAAAATAAGTAAACAAGGAAACAAAACCTCCACTGACTACAGCAAGATCGATGATGTTACAGGAGAAAATCTTGTCATTGTCGATATTATATGGTATATTCACAGATAACATTGTCATTCCAGGGTGAGAACCCCTTTCTTAACTCTGACTTCTATTTTACCTAAGATTCCAACTGTTCAAGAGGAAAGTGCTGTTTTCAGAACAGCTTGTTGAGAGAACTCCATGTTTCCCCAGGATGTACTTAAAAAAGATTAATGAGTTCCACATAAATGCCAAGTCAATCTGTTCCCCCTGTCAATCACTAGCCCATGAACAAGCATCTCTATCTCTGTCGATATGTTTTCAGACAGATGTGTGGCTTAAATTTTAATTAAATCATTGGAACAAATGATTATTAACGACTTTTGAAATCTGTGGGGAAGGAATTTTAGAGTAGCACTAGCTAGATGCTACTGAGCAGACTCTGCCCAGTTGAGCACATCTCAAACAGTGGTACAGCACAGGCAAGATGCTGCCTATCTTGAAGACTATGGGTATCCTTCACAGCATTGGCCATTGGACAACTTCAGAATATTCACAATTTCAAATGGGTATATTCTTATCCAATACCTTCATTTCAGAATTTCCACTGACCTGTCAGTCCCGTGCTTACCTTCTTTCTCATCATGGAATACAAAGACTAATACAAAATGTAATAGCAAAGGAAGGGACAGAGCACTGCAGCATACGGGAGACTCTCTGAGTAGTCTTGCTGATCACCGGCTCAGGACTGAACCTGGAGACAAGGACTATTTTCCATCATGGTCAGACTGAGATGACCTGTGACCATAAACAAATACCAATCCAAAGGCATTTTCTTTAGACGTATAGCTAGCTTATTTTGGTAGATCTGATGTTTGTTGTTTACTTGCCTTACAGATACTGTAAGGCTAAGAAATGCACATAGAGGCACAATTCTGATTTTCTATGCTAATATCAGCAGACAACTACCACTTGACCATCATCTTAATTAGCTATTTTGTATTATAAATACCAGGAACAGTCATCAGCTGCAGGTGTAGGTCCACCCTCTGGTTTACTCCCATGTAATTGGGAGAAATGACATTGAAAAAGAACATTCTATTTAGCAACAGGAATAAAAGAACAGTGAGAAGTGAGCACTGAAAATAGTTTTTAATAGAATTAATGAATAGCATGCTGCATTGGCTGCTTTGGATACTTGTCCTCTTGCACTCTGCCAGCCCATCCCAACATCCTCTGTGTTCAAACACTTTGTAACCAGCCAGGTATCAACGTATGATAGTCATATTAGATATTTAGAATTCATAACAGTATCAAAACTACACTTTTGCAATAGCAACAAAATAATTTTATTTGTGGGGGCCACTATAACATGAGGAACTCTATTAAAAGGGTTGTAGCACGAAGAAGGTTGAGAACCATTGTGGTAGGAGAACACTGAATCTCATAAGTGTTTGTCCTCTGGCCTCCCTATGTACATTGTGCTTGCTCTCTCTCTCTCTCTCTCTCTCTCTCTCTCTCTCTCTCTCTCTCTCCCTCCCTCCCTCCCTCCCTCTTTCTCTCTCTCCCTCTCTTTGTCTCTCTCTCTCTCTCTGTATGTGTGTGTGTGTGTGTGTGTGTGTGTGTGTGTGTGAGAGAGAGAGAGAGAGAGAGAGAGAGAGAGAGAGAGAGAGAAAGAGAAAGAGAGACTTTGTTATTGCTGATAAAAAGTAGAAAAAATTGTAAAATTGTAACAGTTCCTCCTATATTCTACCTGGGCATAGAAACATGCCTGGCTTCTACAATCCATTTCCACTCTCTGGAGAGTAAAGAATTCTTGTGAATTACTAGGTAAGCCACAGTCTGGAGAAACTGGCAGCACTATGCAGCCTGCACAAAGTCAGTGAGGCAGATACTGGGGCAGAGAGTCTTTGTCATTGTTGAGACTCGGAAAATGATACTACAAAGGAAGACATTTTGGCCTGCCAAATACTTTGAATTAAAACACATTGGAAGGTGTCAGAAATGGCCCCCAAACCAAGGTCTTCCTGATTTCCTTTGCCTTTCTCTTTCCATCCTTTATTCTCCTCTGAAGTGAGTCACTGAAACCAGAAAGACATCTTTCCCAAGGTAAGTCATAGAAACGAAAACATATTTTTACCAATATGTAAGGTATAAGACCTAAAAATACTGCTGTTCTGTGTTGGAACTGGCCTTATAGAGCTTCCGTGCCCTCCTTTGTCTGAGAGTAGATTAGAAGACCTTCATCACAGAAGGGGTTCTGCAGGGTACTTAGGAGGAGGACCATACACAGACAGGCCTAAAATAACCTGAATAGATAGGCCTCGCTGAGCTATTTGCCTTTAGTCTAATGCCTGTCATCACATACTGTTTGGGTCTTACTGGATTTTTACATGGCTGCCCCTTGTGCTTTATCAAATCTACACATGGCCAATTTCCTCTGTGTCTGTGAGTCTTCCTTCTGAAGACTTCTTTGTCACTTAATACTCACATACAATAAAGTTGTCATAGTGCATATTATTAACTTGCCTTTTGTTATAGAAGGATCAATCATGGCCCTCATGAGAATAACCATCATAGATTTCTACTTCCACTTCATCCTTATGCTGGGATGTCTTAGCATTTTCATGGAGACAGAGGTTATTTGAGCAATTTAAGTGATCCTCCATGGATCAAAAATGAAAGTTGCTAGAAGTTTTAGTTGATAAAATGAGAAGTCTTCAAAGCATAGATCACAGCTACCTTCCTAATCATCAATATCATTGCATAGAAAAGAACACATTAGCTATTTACTATTTAATGAACAAGTACTGATGTACTAAGACTGGCAGAATCTCCATCCATTAAAAAGAACATACCAACCCACTTCTGACTATATGCAAGCAAAGTTTGCTAAATATCATTCGTCTGCCCCAATGACATGGAGTAAAATTGCCATAGTACTAATTTACATTGTCATAATGAGCATGGAAATTTAAATTGGAGACCAGGAATTGCTCTTGTGTGTCTAGCTTATTTCTGTTCCACTTAGGCTGATAAGACATTCTCCAGACAATTGTAATGATGGGTAACTTGTAAAATAATAATACTACTACTACTAATAATAATAATAACAATAATAATAAATAAGAGCTATTTGTTAGATGAAATAAAAATCAAGTTTTCATTCAATTACTACTCTCTGTTGCACTGCTGCTGTGTATCTGGTAGTGTCAAAATAACACTAACAATAATAACAAAAAGATTTTGAGAGCAAAAATTCATTTTTTAAAATTAAAAAAATATTCCTTTCTTTAGGTTTCTTTCAAAGCAGTGACTTGTGAATGAATGATTTGCTTTCTTGGTTCACTTGGTAAAATGTTAATAAGCAAACACGGTTGTGAGTGTTAATGCCATCTTAACCATGTTAGTTCTTGAAATGGATGGGGATGGAGTAAAATGTGGGCTGCAGAAAGGCATGCTGTGGAATTTCTCACTCTTAGATTTCTGCTAATTGGGAGAGGATAAATTATCATATTCTTATCTTAGTTTTCAAAAATCAGTTCCCCGAGCTTAAGACTGAATTTTTGTCATGTGGATAGCATTTGTTGCACAAAATGCCATCTGCAGCCATATCCACCGTTTGTGTGAGCTACCTCACAGAAGGACTGTGAGGCACACAGCAGTGTCTGCTACCCAAGTCTACCTTTCTAAGCCATTGCATTGCCTTCTTTATATTCTCCAGATAACCTGTGCCTTTGGGTCCTTGTAGCTTCTGGGATCACATCTTCTTCTTCTAAAAGGCTTAGATAATTCACTTCTTTGTGATAATTAAAAAAAACATAAAATAAAAGAGGATAAATTTCAAATAATGGAAATTTAGTTATCTGTAAGTCAAAAAAAATTCGAAATAGAATCTGGTGAGCTAGTTTGATAAAAACACATTTTTTTTTTCCAATGAGCCAGAAATCTGAGGGAGGGACTGGTTTATGAACACTCAGTAAGTAGATAGAACACATTTACTTACTACCGAGCTGTATGGCCTTGGTAAGTTGTTTTCTCTGAAGAATGAGGAAAGAACAACCCAAAACAGTCCTTTCAATACCAGGGGAAAAGCCCTGAATACATGGCAACAAGTCCATGTTTTGGCTTCTTTATGATGAAACCTCTTAGGTAAAGGAGGTAGAGATAGGTCCTTAGTGACTGAGGACAGTCTCTAGGGATCCCTGCATTAAGTTTATCCTTGTTCATGTATCCACTAGCTGCAGTGTGAGAAGTCAAAGGGAATGGAGAAAAGGGAGCCCTTATTCTTTGTTAGTAGAAATATAAACTAGCACAGTTATGATATAAATAGTATGAGAATTTCTTTTAAAAACTGAATACAAATATTACCACTGTTATTTACACAAAGGAAAAGAGGGTGTTGAAAAGGCATACATGTTCTGTGTTCATGGCAATATTGTGCATAATGGCCATGATATGTAAACAATCAGCAAATGGATGGGGAATAAGTACATACAGTGAGATGTTAATGGCTACAAAAAACAAAGAAATCATGTCAAGAAATCATTGTCTAAGACAGAAGGACATTCTGTTAAGCAGAGTAAGTGAGGATCAGAAAAAAGTCTCATTATTTTATCCACTTGTGCAATTTTAAAATGCTTTACTCATAAAAGAGAGAAAGATGAAGGCAATTGGACCTTGGAGGTGGGTCACCAAGGAGGTTGATGGCCACAGGTACAAAGCTGCATTTAGATAGGAGGGGTACATTCTAATAGAGCATGCAGGAGCAGCGAGGAATGTACAGCAGAATCAGAAAGTGTTCCAAGTAAGTCTCAACAGGCTATTGTTGCACCAAAAAAGACAATACGTTAGTTAATTATGTTGGTTTGATTGTTTCAATCTGCATATGTTTGTAAATACATACCGCGATGCCATGCTGTCTTTTATAAATATATAAATTAAAAATAGAGAAGGAAGTATCTTATCATCAGAGAGCTTCCTGCATCAAGACTAGCACACTGGGGTTTTCAGACACAAAAGCACACACCCTACACCATATTACCACTCAGACTCCATATGATACTTTTCTAGGCTTTAAGTTCTAAATAAATGATCTGTATAGCCCCCATCCAAGAAATTTACAGCCTTCTTGTAAAGATAAAGTCTCCTAGATATAAAAAAATCACTCACACATAGTGATAGTGAGTGAAGTGTCTTTGTGGCATTAGAATGTTTCTATTATGCTCTAAATCCCTAAACTAAGACAAAACAGACATCTATTCCTGAAGTATTAGGGAAGGAAGATTATTTCTAAAGATAATCTTTAAATTATTTCAGGAAGTACATTCATAGGGGGCAAAGTAAGGAAACTGCTGACATGACCACTGCATAATATAGTTACTATAGTTAAGATTTTTGTTGTAGATAGATAAGAGAGATCAGAAAGGGGCATCTGCAAAAGTTCGGAGCAGAGAGAAAGAAGTAGAATGAACATGGTCAACAGATTGGTCAGGGGCAGGGCTGGGGAAGCAGAAGAACAGTAGAGATAGTGAGATATCAAGAGATATAAACTAGAACAGAGAGATAGTGAAAGAGAGAGACAGAGAGACAGAGATGGAGAATAAAGAACAAGAAGTATTAGATTACATATATGTACCTAAGTATATATCATACATATATGTATATCAGATTACACATACACATATATGAGAGACAGCGAGAGTAGAGAGAGGAGATGGGGCATGGAGGGGAGAGGTGTAAATAGCCAGAGCAGTGGGCAAAGCCTTGCCATTATAAGGAGAAGTATGGGAGGAGGAAAGCCTGGAGTGGCAGAAGCCAGCTTGCTAACATGGATGTTTTAAGATGTATAATGAGTACTCATGAGTAGGAACTGAGGGAACCTAGAGGTCAAAATTGGCTTTGATGTGCAGTCCCAGTGGAGCCCCAGTCACACCTGCCAGAGGTAAAGAAAACAACTCTTTGGCAGATGGTAACTGGTTTCGCAAGTTCCCAAGGAATCTGACTTATATCTAACTTCTGAAAATCCTCCTAGGGTCCAGGTTCAGCTCAACTTTTGATATTTGGACAGCCTGAGAGACCTAATAGAAAGCAAATCTCTTTGGAAACAACTATAAGCTAAGGTTAAGGAAAGCTTCCAGTGGACATGGCTGTAACATACGTTTGGTTACAACATATGAAGGGCATGGGGCCTAGATCTCAGTTCCACTTTAATACTGATCCCATGTTTATCCACGAATCTGTGCATAATATTTTTATGTAAAGTAAGGCTTGACCATAGGCCCAGATCTGTGAATTTTCTGTTGGGTTCATGGGCAAACATACATGGAAAATAGGTGCATACATTGGTATGCTGTAAGGGTCGTCTTTCAGACTTTCATGCTGAATTTCCTTGTAGCTCAAGTTGGTCTTAAATTTTTTGGTCTCTCTTGTGATGGCTTCTCTCAGTTGTTAACTTGACTATATCTGGAATTCACTAAAACCCCCAAATTAGGGGGAGGGGTGACACCTGTGAGAGATTATTGCTTAATTTGAAGTGGGAAGATCCACTTCTATTCTGGATCTTTGGAATGGGAAAACACACCTTTAATTCTGATTTTTATTTTTTGATGTGGGAACACACACCTCTAATCTGGGCCATGACTTCTGCTGGAAGCCCATATAAGGATAGAGAAAAAGAAAACTTTTGCTCTCTGATTGCCTGCCCTTGCCTCCCTAGCAAGTCCATTTCTTCCCCGAACTAAAGCCTACTTTTTTGTGTATGTTGAAGACTAGTTGAGACATCAGCTTTATGGACTGAACATCCATTGGATTATTGGACCTTCTCTTCATAAACAGCCATGGTTGAGTTAACTGGACCACATCTTATACATCATTCTAATAAATCCCCCTTCTATTAGAGAAATTTTGTTGTATAAGTTATGTCATTCTAGAGAACCCTGACAAAGACATCTGTGAAGAATTATGTCTTATTTTAAAACATGGCATGCTCTTAAGATCATATATCAATGGGATAAGTTAATAAAACATATTAACAAATTTAAGCAGCTGTACAAATTTTGTATTTTAAAGTTAGCAGCTGAACAGATAAATATATAATTATCAACTTATCATGCAATGGTGGCCTATGAGAGCCTGGGATGCAGAAACAGAAGGATGGTCATGAGTTTAACGTAAGCCAAGGCTATAGTGAGTGCCAGGTAAGCCAGGGACACATAGTGAGATGCTATCTTCAATTCAAGTAAATATATAAATTAATGAAGAAAAATAAAATTGTTCTCATTTCTCCTCCATTCTGCTTCTGCCTGTTCAGAGTATGGCAATGAACTATCAAGGAAGAGTTTAGGAATTGTACATAACCATAGTGTTCTTCTTAATAGATTCCTAAGAAAGTATAAAATACATATGGCATATTTAGTATGCTCTATTGTAATAGTTGGTTTCTGGCCCAGACCAGAGGTTTGATTGGCAGGCAGTCTGGCAGCCCAGCAGTCCCACAGAATCACACAGACACTTATATTAATTTCATGCTGTTTGACCTAGGGCCCAGGCATATAGCTTGCTAATGCTTCACTGTTAAACTAACCCATCTTTCTTATCTTGATCAGCTTCTCGACTCAGTACCTTTTCTCAGAGCAGCATTTCAGCTTCTTTCCTCTGTGTCTGCTGCCATCTTACTTATTGTCATGTCTCCACTGTATCTTTGCAGCGTCTCTGCTCTGCTCTGAGATGTTCCTAGAGTTTTCTTAGTCTGGTAGCCCTGTCCACACTTTTGTCTGCCTTTGGCCAATCAATACTTTTATTAAACCACTAGGAGGGACAAATAAGTAATAACATAATTTTACTACACTCCATGATATAGCACGTGGGTGGAAAGTTATTAGCCTATAAAACAAAAGTTCCTGAACCTTGGATTATCTTGCCAGACTCAATCTGGACACTTCTACAGAATCCACAGCTGGCTGTACCTGTGTCCTTCTCTAACTCAGTCTTTTACATTTTATTGAGTCTTAGTTTTGGATGTGACATCTTAGAAGCTCATCCCAAATGGTTGTCTCCCTGTCGCACCCTGCCTTCCCAGCTGCTGTTACCATATTACACATGATGTGTTCTCTCACCCTTTCCTTCCTCACTTAGAGTCTTTCCTACCTCTGCTTTGGCTCTAGACTTCCCATCTCTAATTCACTGGGACTGTCCCACAGTAGAGGGCACTTCAGCTTCTCCCCTAAGGATTTAAACTCTCATTTCCAAACATGTCTCACTCCCCCTTGCCCACACTGGTATAACCCTGCTTCCTATTTACTCATTTGAAATCTTCCCTTCTCGGGAACACTTTTAACTTGAACTCAGATTTCAGAAGCTTTTTTTTTTTTTTTTCCTTTTTTCTTTTTTTATTACATGGTACCGTGACTTTTGTCAGGTCCTGATTTGAAGCCATCCAGCTTGACTAAGTAGTTACTAATCTGTTTGGTTTTCATTTAAACTCCCCCTTCCCCATGTGCTCATTACTGTGGTTTATATTCAGCTTCTGATGATAGCTAACCATTTTTGTGAAGCCTAGAGCATAATAGGTATTAAAAGCTCAAGCCTTCTGATGCATCTGCTATTTGTTTTCCTCCCTACTAATTAGTGGGTCTACATTCTCCTTTGTCTTGTTCCTAATGTATTTGTGAAATATTGTCTGGCTGCCCTTTGTTTCGCTTGCTTGCTGCATCTCATATTGTGCTCTGGCTTTCCGGCTGCTGTTCCCATATTCCTCATGCCCTATTCTCTTACCCTTGCCATCAGCGCTGTGCCCTCATTTCCCCTTTGCATGTCATTTCATCCCAGCAGCTTAAAGTGCAGCGTGGGTTTTGCTCTCCATAGAATGACTAGCAGGGAGAAAGCTTGAGGACATTGAGGGAACAGGAATATTTTGGCTCTTTTAGTGCTTGCATAAAATATTCCAGGGGGAAAAGTCTATCTACACCTACCCAATAGCCTGAGAAGTTTATCATGGTACTAGGTCACAAATGGTCTAGATATTCTCAGAGAGGCTGACAGTCATGTATTCTGAGATCATTCAGAAATGAGATGGGGCTCAATCAATTTATTGTGGTCACTGTTAGGTAAGATGTAGCAAAAGATTTTATACTTCCAGTTTCAAAGAAGAGAACTGAATATTCTGAGTGAGTGCTCATCACCTTTCTTATTGCTGTGACCAAATGTTTGACAGGGAGCAATTTGAATTCCTTGTTAATTTGCTTTGTTTGTTTCTGCTCTGACTTTTAGAGTTTTAGAGTATATGATCCATCAGGGCATGGCAGCAGGAGAGTGGAGTGGGTTTTTCAATTTGTGTCTTTAATCAGCAAGGCAAGAAGACAGGAAGCAGAACCTCCAGGTCCACTGCTAGTGATGTGTTTTGTTCAGCTAGGTCTCAAAATCACTCCCATCTGAGCAGTGAATGTTCTAACACAGGAAACTATGGAGTCAGTAATTGTGATGCATGTAGATTTTTTTGGTTGGTAATAAGTAGGGGTCTCTGGGCAGTCATACTCCTACATCAGAGTGGCCATACCCCTACTCTAATGTAGGAACTATGGACACCCTCAGCTAGAGGATCTGAACTGCTCCAAATGGAAGCATTTATTTCCCTTGGACAGTGGGGCCATCTCTGGTTCTTGGTGAATAACTAGGAAGATAGAACCTCTTTCATCCATTCTAGTCCCCTGTGTGTCTCTTGAATGATATTTTTTGATTCAATTATAAGTGAGGAAAGTTTTAACCAGGTCTGACTTATCATTCTCATTAGCCTTTAAACCTGGGGCAAGCCTTGGGTTCTGGCTCAGCTCAGCATCTGGGAGGTAGCCTATTTATAAGCGGAGCACCCTGAAATTGTTCATCTGTGAGAAGGCCTTTGTGAAGAAAATGGGAGCTGACAGAAACATTCTAGGCATTCTTTAATTTTCAGCACTTTGCTTTCATGGGATACATCTGTCAGGACCATTTCTTTTTCTTTTTCTACCACTAGTAAGTCAAATTAGCTGTTGACTTGTGAAGTTCCAAAGCTTCTGTAATGTTAACCTAAATGGTAACAATATAGACACATCTTACATGCTATAAGAAATGTTGTCAGAAAGGATGTCATGGGTCATTTCAGTTCTTAAAATTTAGATGCATTCACTCTGTGAATTTATCTTTCTGGTTTAGCCTAATATTAGGTGACAGAAATTTACATAAAAGATTTCCCCCAAGCATTCCTGTCTCTGTATTGTAATCAGATTTCTGAGTTAAAGTTTTCAAAAAGCAGTTCCTTTCAGAGTTCAGACCATGATCTTCTTAATGTACCCAAAGATCAGGTCCCCCAAAAAAACAACGAGAATGCCAATGATGACTCTGAGGCTTTAACAAATTCTTTATTTTCTTGATAACTTCTGTTCTTAGCTTGCTGTTTACTCAAAGCCACCAAATCCATGCTAGACTGTCCATGAATTGGTATAATGTCGTGCTTCTGCTTACCTTATGTTGTTGGGTTATTTTATGTATGTTATGCTATGTTATCTCCTATTCATCTTCTTCATTACCTTTTTAATCTGAGCTCCTGACAAATATCTGTCTATTTGGAAATTTTTGTGTTATCTGCTCCGGTGCCCAGCACTTAGCAACAGATAGAACATCTGCATGTATAAATATATTATTATTTTACAATGTGTGTTTGCATATTTGTGCAAGTGTGAGTGTAAGCATGCCATGGTACACAAATGGCAGTCAGAAGATAACCTGGATGTCAATCATTAGCATCCACCTCATTCTAGACATGGTCTCACATTCACCACAGATTATATCAGGCTAGCTGGCCTGTAACCTTTTGGGGATTCTATCTTCATCTCTTTCTGAAGGACCACTGCAATTACAGATATTTACACTATGCATCAAGACCTTATGTGGGTACTAGGGATATAAATGTAAACACTCCTATGTACAAGTGCTTTCCCACAAAGCCATCTTCATAACCCAAGAACTGATGTTTTTAAGTTATTTTACAGTTAAACTGTTTTGTTTTCCTTTTCTGAAGCCTGCATCACCCATTTGTTGGTCCTTAGAAGTGGATTCCTGTTTTTCTAATAGGAAGCCATTTATCTCTCACCATTTTGTGCTGCAGTGTACCTACTTTGATGTTCATTAGAAGAAAATAAATGCTAATATTAAGTGCAAACATTAGCTTCTTTCAGATTCTGTGCATCAGCACTTAGTGCTTAATTAAAGATTTTACTGAATCTCCATTAGTGTTTTGCAGCCCAAGATAATAAAAGAGAATTTTTACTGCTTTAGTGTTGGATCTCAAAGAAGAGAAAATACAAAATAAAAACAAAATAAGCAAACAACACTAAATCAAACCATGGGTATATCCATGAGCTGTCCAGAGTTCTGACAGAGTAAGCAACTTGTCTATCACAGACTGACAAATCAGTAAGACCAAATATGACCTCATGCTATCTAGTATATACATAATTCCCTGTATCATTGTTTCCTCCTAAGTCACCTACAAGGGTTGAAGAATGGTCAATAGTTATCTTAGGGTCTTTTTAGAGCTAACACTGGGCCTGTAGCAAGCGAAGTATCCCACTTTCATTTGTACTCATAGTATTCTCAATTAGAATAGAGAGAAAGACAAAGAACCAAAAGGTACAGGAAGGTAAGCATCACTGGGGGAATGGCAATAGAGAACAGGCTGGGTGCCAGTCATTGCTCTGCAGCCACCTGGTCTCCTTGTGACATAAAGGAGATGCTATGCTTGGTTGAAATGTCCAAACAGTTGGGTGGGTTTCAAAGAGATAGTGGGTGGTTATGACATGGTTTGTTGCTTTTTCATTGGCAATGAAATCCAATGGTGCCAGTGAGGCCATTGTGTTCATACAAGAAACTGGCAAGCACAGGTGTGGGAGGCTGGAAAGCTGGAAAAGGAAATGCCATTTTATGAAGGCTTTTCTAGCACATTAACCATATAATTCCTCAGCAGGATTGCTGGTTCTCTGAAAAATGCAAACGTCTCCCACACAATCGCCGTAGTGGGGTTGCTTTTGGAAAAGCTTCAGAGCTCTTTTTAAGTTCAAGGTGGCCTCTGAAACAGGCAGGACCACATTCTTGCTTCTGCTGCCTTCACCTACCTTTTGAACCCTGTCAGTCTGAACTGCTTCCTCAAACTGAGGTAATTTTATAAGACAACTTGACATTAACTCTGGCTGATGTCTTCAATGCACTTGACTAAGGCATCAAGGCTTCAAATGTAAAAGATGAGT
The DNA here is from genome assembly GCA_004025045.1 of Sigmodon hispidus. Taxonomy (NCBI): domain Eukaryota; kingdom Metazoa; phylum Chordata; class Mammalia; order Rodentia; family Cricetidae; genus Sigmodon; species Sigmodon hispidus. Next base: position 23,677 of record PVIH01000719.1, on the reverse strand, counting down.
TTGGGTGTCAGCCTGAACTCCAGGACAGAGTCACATGTCAAAACATTCTATCTCCCGTTTCATTAGTTGAGGTGACCAAAGACAAGGTGGTAGATAGCTGACAACCTTCCTAATTCATTGTTTTCCCTCCCCGCTCCTTCCCTCACTCCTTTTTCTGTCCTTTCAAGCTTAAATTATACTACTTATTCTCTCCTCATGCCCCAAACTTCTTATGAAAGGTAAACATGATAAATGGATAAAAGTATGAGCTCTGAGGTCAGACAACCCGAGTTTGGCTGGAAGTTGCTGTCATTTCTAGCATATCAAGCCAGGTCTGCATTACAAGTACTTAGAATAATGCCTTCTCACAGTGCGTGTAAGGGGTCCAAATGAAATAAATGGCAGAGCAAACAGTCAATAAATGTCAGATACGATTATGCTGCTGGTCCTCCTTTCAAGGGTGAAATATGAATTAATTTACTAACGGTTGTCTCTATGATTATTCCAGGGGTTCCAATGTTCATCACTGAATGAAGGCAAGGCAGAAGATCATGGGGGTCTCTCTGAGATTGCAGATGCCAACAGTGTGTGAAAAATGAAGAGAAAAAGGAACAGTGAGGGTCAGGCCTGTTCAGTAGGGGTGAATGAATATAGAAGGTGGAGGGTGGGAAGAAAGAGAGAGAGGAAAGTGCTTTCAGGAGATAAACAATGTGTGCAAAAATTGGAAAGGGTCTCTTTACCCTTCCAAACCTCACAAGAGGTCTGGGCGTGGGTAGAGAGTGTAGTTCAGTGGAAGTGATTTTTTTCTTCATTAAAATAAATGATGCTGAATGTTTATTTTCTGCCATCTTCTTTCTTCAGATCTATGGAAATAATTTACGGAAGACCCCTGAGAGTAATTAAGCTTACAATTCCTTTGCCAGTGAAATGAGAAATGCCAGCTCTCAGTCAATTCTGAATTCCACCATGGATGTTGCAGAAGCAGAACTAAAAACAGCTGCATTTTCTCTCTGCTGCCGCATCGACTAATTTACACTGCTGCCCTGACTCCCAGCACATAGCAATCAGTGCTCAGAAGTGCAGGGTTTGAAGATGATGAATGTTTTATTTCTTAAAATAAACAGTTGCAATTTAGAAACACAGTTATGTACTTTACATTTATTTTTTATATAGTAAAAATATATTGGAAACTTCCTTACTGTCAAAAACCCTTACAAGCACTTGTCAAAAATATCAGGATGACAAGGAAGTATTGAATTCGGATTTAAATAATAGACTTCTGAGATACATTCCATGAAACTCTTGATTGTATGGCTTGCTCTGACCCGATGATGCAGATACCCTATTCCTACTGAAAGTATTTTAAAGTTCTATTCAATACCAATGCATTCTAATAGTTAAGACTACACCAAAAATATGAATATTCTTAACATTTTACTTTGATTTCCTCTCCCCCTCCATCTCTAATTTCTTCTTCCACTCATTACTTTCTGCTTCCTTTCCCTTATTTCCTTCTTTTATTTTCTCTTTGTCTTCAGTGACAGCCTCCTGTCATGTGTTCTAGTTTAGACTTGAACTTGCCATCTTTCTGCCCCAGCCTCTGGAACATTGTGTACCACTCTATCAGTTCCTACTGTAGCTTTAATAAATACCATGACCTAATGTAACTTCTATAAGAGGCATGTTGTCTTAGCCTCCCCCACCACCACCACATTTGAAACCAAAGCTATGGTTTCAGAAGCATAAATTTCCATAATAGTGGAGAAGGCAAAGCTTCAGGAGCAGGGAGCTGAGTGAGCATATCTCAATTACACATAGGAATATTAGGTAGTGAACAGGAATCAGGGATCAGAAGGCTATAGAGTTTCAGTATGTACTCTAGTAACTTACTTTTGCATGAGTTATAGTTGGTATATAATGAAAACCTGGAGCCAGATATTAGGGAAAAGCTGGAATATCAGAGAAAGAAAACAGACCACAGTCAGATCTCACCCAGCCAACTTCTCAGGCTGAACAGGGTAAATGCTATCTTCATGAGTCCTCAGTCTGACTGGTTGCTTCTACAGTATGGCTGAGTTTCTGCCTTCTCCTGCCTTATATATCTTTTCCTGCCCAGCTGTTTAACTTCCTGGTTCAATTCTATATCAGAATCCCAGAGTTAGGGCTTACAGTGTAGGCTACCACTGTCTGCCTGTTTCTGTCACAGAAACCCAGAAGAATCTCTGTCTCTTGAGTGATGAGATTAAAGATGTGGATAACCATTCTCAGACCTTCATGGCTTGACTGTGGGTGATTCTGTTCTTTGATATTCCGGATTGATTTTATTAAATATATAATACATCACCACAACTTACTCCCTCCAGCTATATTCAATGAACTAAAGTTTCATATGCACCCAAACAGCATATCCAACTGGGGACCAAGTATGAAAATACATGAGAAGTTATAGGAAATATTTCTCATTTAACTGACAAGAACCATCATGTCTGGATAATTTTACTTTCAGCACCAAGCACATTCCAGTTTCTGGATGAAACTCCCTGGAGGATGTGACATCCCCACACCCTTTCCATGTCTGTATATAATCACATATTCTAGCCAGCACTGTTATCATTACTATCTATATACTCTATGACCTGTGGTTATTAAGAAATACTATCTTTTTCATTAATTTCATTGTCATATTCATGATTTCATTGTCACACAAGACATTATCATGTTAGAATGCTTCATTTCAGAAATACACAAAGAAAATTAAAAAATACAATGGTGTTCTCTTTAGCACATGCATACTGAAAATGGAATGATATAGAGATTAACATGGCTTCTGCACAAGCATGACACACAAATTAATGAAGCATTCTGTATTTTTTTAAAAAAATCATACATTGTAAATCTCAGCATCCACAATTCATGGAAGAAAGCCAGTATTGTGACTGATCAAAGTTCAAAGCATAGGCTAGGGAGATAGCTTGGTAAATGTTTGCCTTGTAATATGAGGACCTGAGTTCAATTACCAGAACCCATGTAACAGCCTGGTGGGTCAGTCTTGTTATCTCAGTGATGAGTAGGCAGAGACAAAGAAATTATTTGACCTGCTGTCTTGCCCAACAGAATCAACAAGTTTCACGTCAAGTGAGAGAAGCATAATGTCTCAGAAATACAAGGTGAGCAGCATCCTAAGGAGTGACATCTGATGTTGATCTCTGTCCTCCAGAAAACACACACACACACACACACACACACACACACACACACACCCAGATCAAAGAACTATGATGTGAAGCAGCAAAAATAGGAGGCACAAGTCTCCTGTTTCTGACTACAAACTTTCCCATTTAGCTTGTCTACCCCTGTGACCTTGAGGAGTCCATGATTCTCTCTGAGCAATGTTTCTCCTCTTTGCTTACAGTGACATTAACAGTGATAATAACAGAGCATTAGTGAGGTGCGGTGGAGACCGGAGGGCTCAAAAGAATTCCTTGAATTCAAATCACCCTTTTTACTTCCTCAAGGTCATTTGATTTTTCTGTACCAGATTGAATCACAATTGCTTTTCATAATTATTAAATATAAATGCTCAACTATCATGTATGAGCATTTGAAAATTATGGTGGAAGAGATTCAAGTGTTGAATGAATGACCTTTAGTCAAAACAATGGGGACAACAGTGACATGACCCCAGTGGAATGTCATACTTAGCATAACTGCCTGATTTCCTGAATACTCTCAAGTAGTGGATGCCAGCCTCATTGCTTGTCTAGAATCAACTACGAGAGTTTGATGTGATGTTTGTAAGAATCTTCATACCTACAGACAGCTCTGGGGGAGGGGGGCTTACTTGCTCAGGACCTCTGTCCTTAACAGCATTTTCATTTGTTTATTTATCTTTATTCTTTTTTAAAATCATACTTTAAAAAAAAAACATACTTGGTTCCATTTTTTTTTCTTTTGTATTTTCAGATCTTTTTTCAAGTTAAATCCTACAGGCAAAGCAGCTTGGTTCTTGGTGCTATTATGCATTTACATAACCTGTTACATAATTCCTCATTTGTCATAAATGTTAATTAGCTGTGCTTTGCAAGTCACATAGAGGTTACCCCAATTTTGCTGATGAGGAAATTGAGGGTAAAATTGATTGAGAGCAACAATTTGAATTATTCCACATAGTGACCCCCAAAGCATTTCAGGAGTTGGCAGCCATGCTCTGGGTTCCATGGTTTTGGGCTTAATTGACAGATTTAGCTATCTCTAATTGGTTTCTTTGAAGAAGGAAGTGGGAAACATGTGTTACCAATGCCTTTCTTGCCTACTATTTCCAACCATAACAGAAGCTACCTTGGTTGTGATCCACCGTCTCACCCTCATCCCTCATGGGTCTCATCTTGTCTCTCTATGTGTGTTGTTTGTTGCTTGTAGTATATGTAATTGTTAGTAAGGTGTCTGTGTACATATGTGGGCAAGTGTTCATGCCCATATATGTGATGTGGAAGCCAGAGGTTTACAGTCGATGTCTTTTATAGACACCACCTACCTTCCGTGGTTAATTTTGAGATAGAGTCTCTCAGTAAACATAATGTTCATCACTGCAGCTGGACTTTTGCCCAGTGGGTTTCAGAAACATGCTTGCCTGATTCTCTCTCAGCACTGAGATTCCAGGCACAGCAGCACACTCTTTGCTATACCTAAGCTTTCTTTCTTTTTTTTTTTTAATTTTTTTTTTTTTGAAAATCAATATCAACTTTATATAAAAAAGCAAAACATCCAGGATAGCTAAAAAACAAAAAACAAAACACCTCCATACAGTAATAAAATTTCTTTCTCTAAAATACATGAAACATAAAAAATAAAATCTAAAGCTTCCCAAGCCAGGTTAGGCTCAGCTACAGATGGAGAAAGCACAGTAGGTCATAGCTAATGCCCATGGATGCACTATGGCCACCATAAATTTCTGCTAAGCAATTCTTCTACAGTCAAACCAGAAGGTATTTTTTTTTGTTTTTTATTGTGTGTGTTTGTGTGTTTGAAATCACTTTATTCACCCATCATCTTTCAATGAAGTAAGAATGTTTTTGCTTATAGTCCACTAATGAGTGAGTACATCCCCTGCTCATCCCTCTGGGTTGGTGAGACCTCCCTCTGGAGGATATTCTCCAAATCCATCCATTTGCCTGTGAATTTTAGGATATCATTTTTTTTTCTTACTGCTGAGTAGTACTCCATTGTGTAGATGTACCACAGTTTGTTAATCCATTCCTCAGATGCGAAAATACCAACAAAATTCTGGCAAACTGATTACAACAACATATAAAAAAAAGTCATCCACCATGATCAAGTAGGCTTCATTCCAGAAATGCAGGGATAGTTCAACATATGTAAAACTATAAATGTCATCTATCATATAAACAAATTGAAGGAAAAAAACACATGATCATCTCCTTAGATGCTGAAAAAGCTTTTGACAAAATCCAACACTCCTTTATGATAAAAGTTCTGAAGAGATCAGGAATACAGGGAAAATTCCTAAGTATAATAAAGGTGATTTACAAGAAGCTGATGGCCAATACCTAAGCTTGCTTAAACAGGAAGTTTCCACAACTTGATCACAGTCTACTTACTTTGTGCTGGTTACTTCCTGAACTATTATGTTCCTGTGAGCAAAGGTCAAGTCCTGTATTCTCTGCTTTACTTTGATAAGGCAGAGGCTGAGTGCTCTTAGTACCTATGATTTATATGGAAAAGGACACTTAGTCTGGGGAGACAGATCAGTCAGTAGAGTGTGTCCTTGCTTTGCAAACAAGAGGATGTTAGTTTGAGCCCCTGAACCCAGATTGAAGGGGGGCATGGTGTTGTTGCAGATCCTTGTAATCCCTGGCCCTTGGGTTAGAGACATGAAGATTTCTGAGGCTTGTTGATAAACCCAAGTTCCAGTGAGAGTCCCTGCATCAAAACAAAACTAAATGTGGATGTGGACCTCTATTTGTACATTTTCTTTCATGTGGACATACACCAATGTGACCTGAACACATATGCTAGAACACACACACACAAACACACACACACAGACACACAGACACACAGACACACACACACACACACACACATACACACACACAAAATACATCAATACACACCCAAGAAAATATAGTTGGCCCAGTGGGTTATCAGCCATCAATTGGTAAAGTGTGGGCTTGCTCATTTTGAGACTAAATCCTGTGAATGAATCATGGATGACAACTAGCTAGAGTCCAGGATTAATCCTTCTGAAACACCTCCATTTTTCATTACTCAGAGCTGAGTTACCTATCCCATGCTAGAACATAGGGAATTTAAAAGTTTACTTTTACTCTTATTTCCTGAGGATCCCAGAATATCCTTCAAAACCTTCAGAATTTTGTGTGCTTAACAAAGACTATGAATAAACTTGTCAGCAATCCATGAGGAGTGGATAGCTCAAGGGCGTTTGCAAAGACAGGCAATGGTTGATGGGAGAGCTGCTGGCAAGAGAAGAAATCTAGATATTTTTTTTCACATATATTACTTTTGTTCCTTCTTTGGTGTCAATGTAGAGTGTGGTGGGATTCCAGGAGCTCATATTTTTAAGTAGTAAGTCTTTATATCAAGTCAGCACCTGATGGTAGGTACAGAAACTCATTATCATCATAGGTACTCTTTTCTGTAATTTGTACTTCTATTGTGTACAGACAGCTTTGCTAACGGTATGTTGAATCTACATGATACTACAATATTCCCATGTTGCTTTTACTTTTTGATGCTGTTGTTTATTATAATTTATTGTGGGCAATATATATATATATATATTTTTCAATTGATCAAGTTGCTATTGGTTGATAGACTTTTTCTTAAAGCTTTGAAATGGAAAGCAAAAGTGGGAGGTTGGAGAGATAGCCTAGTAATTAAAGGTATTTCATGTAAGAAAGGCTGGATTTTGATCTCTAGCACCTAGATGAGTAAGCTAGGTGAGCCTTGTGCACATATAGTCCTCATGCTGAGAAAGTAGAGGCAGTAGAGTTGATAGCTGACTTGCTGCTGGTCAGCCAGTCTGCTAGAATTTGCAAGCTTCAGGTGCAATGAGAGATCCTGTCTCAACAAAAAGGTGGGGATCAGTTGAGGAAGACTCCAGAAATTGACCTCTGGCCCCATGTGCACATACAACTATGCATGCATAGAGCACAGACATGAACGTGTACACATATGTGCCCACACAAAAGAAGAAGATAATAAAAAGAAAGAATAAAAGAAAGAAAAAACAGGAGTCTCCCAATCCAGGAAGATTACATATCAAGAAAAAAAAAATTATCCATTCATCAAATCCAACCCAATGGGAGCTGATGGAAGGCTGATCTGTGGTACTTCTTGTTCTTAGATTATCAGATTAAATATGGTATGGCTTCCTCAGCTTGTGAGCAAATTCAGGAAAAAACAAAAAACCTCAAACCAGACCTCACCAAACCAAAAAACCCTCCCTAACCACCTATCAAATTCCTCCAAGGTCCTATTCATTGTTACAAGAATTTGATCTTGTACCTTAGCCTGGATTGTTTAGAAACTCCAGTTACTATTGTTGCATGTAAGTCAGAACAGTAAAGGACCAATAAAGAGATTTAACCATGTTCAGAAAACAAACACCTTTACACCATTCTTAGAGATGTTAGATGAATTGAAGGATCTGATATTAGGCATCAGGAAGCTTCTCATGAAGGAGTAGGTTAAAGCCATCTCGAAGGTATTACTTTTGAAGGCTGGAATGCTTGCCAGAATGTTGATATGACCACCAGCTAGGACTAATAAATGCATTTTTCATCTTTTTTTGTTTTTTAAATTTTTTTATGAATAAAGTCACAATTTTTATCTGTGTATATCATTGATCAAGCCCGCTTCCCCCTCCCACCCCTTCCAGTCACTCTCTCTTCTCCACATCTCTTTATCTCCTCCTCAGGAAGGGCAGGAAGTCCTAAGGTCCCAGTATGGCTTAGTTGAGCATCTACTCCTGGTAGATCCACTTTCCTCAGTCTTATAATGCTAAAAGAATTTGAAAAGATAAACCAAAGAGGTGACTGTTGAGTAGGAGGAGAGGACACCCTAAAGAGCAGAAACAAAATAACTATTGGGTCCTGCTAAGAATTCCCAAAGGCATTCACTGAACATCTTTGGATAGGTAAAGTCTTGTACCAAATGTTCAGAGGTGGTTAGCACAGCGATAACATTTTTCTATTGCTAAGATACAGAACTGTATATGTAGTATTATACATTCCAATTTGTTACCCTAGATGTCATCAGCAGCACAAAATTTTGCAGAGCCCCTGCCTTAGATGAGGAGTGAGGCAGAACAAGAATTTGACCACAGAAAAATCCTTAAGTTCCTTGTTTTATTTATACCCTGGAGGAAGGCACTAGTCAGTTCCTAATTTTTAATTTTTTTTTAATAATATAAGTTCTTTCTATTTTTATGACAATGAGACATGTCTGCTCCTAGAAGCACCAATCTACTTCAAACAAGATGATCAGCATCAAAGAAATTACACCCAGCCTTAGTGGCTGTCATTAGACATGGAGGAAAATTCTGGAACTTATTTTTATCCTTAATTCTAAAGCTAAAACCATGTGGCCAAAGCTACCAAGTTCTGCTGCTTGCTGTAGCTGAAACACAGTCTTTTTGTATAATTATCATCAGCTTTGTGTCTTTTTCTTCTTAAGCTTGGCTTGTGGTCCTTCAACTATACTGATTGTGATAACCTGGCAATGACTCACTTCTGCACATACCTACTGAAGGCTAGACATTCAATGGTGTCATGCTGGTTCTTGTGGAAGAAGACAGGGATGCATTCATGTGCTAGAAAAGGAGGATCTGTTAGCACAAGTGCTGGTAATGAGAGGAACAAGTCTTTTCGTGGGTTCTACTGTGCACTGCCAACTGTGAGGAGTGTTTTACTTAGATTTACTCATATGGTTTTTATAAGCTTTAGAGAGTGTAATATTATCATCCATAGTATACAGGAACGATACTGAGGCATGAATAGGGTGAAATAGCACATCTGAAATCTCATGGCAGGGCTAGCACTCAGCTAGGGTAGGAAGGGGATATAGAGAATTGCTGAGAGGTGGCTAGGCATTCTGCCCCTCTGCAACTTCCATTTTTTCAAATGTTGAATTTATCCTCATAGCCTGTTCTTTTCCTTTTGGATTTTTTTTAATCCTTTGTGCTTTATTCTACAAAAGGCAGTTTGTGTGTGTGTGCGTGTGTGTGCGTGTGTGTGTGTGTGTGTGTGTGTGTGTGTGTGTGTGTGTGTAGTGCCTGTCTGTCTATATGTGTTTGTGATGTATAAATTAAAGTGAAGCAGAATACAGGACTCTAGTTCCTAACCCTTGTATTACTTCTTGTGTAACACAGACCATAAAACAGATTCACACAAGGGCCTGTGGAGCCTCTGCATTCTACATCAGTCAACTCTCCCTGCTTCCCTAGTGCTTACACTGGCTTCCTATTCCCAGAACACCCCAGGCTTCTCTGCATTCAGGTCCTCTGTACGTGTACTTTGTCGCTCTTCATGCTCTTACCCTGGCTATTTTCACTGTGTCCTTCTTCTTTCAGATTTTGGATCAGACACCTGTTTTGACTTATTCTACTGTGGAGGACCTCACCTTATCTCTCAGCATCCCCTCTGTTTTCTGTTTCTTGACACTTTTCACTATCAGACAATTTATTATTATGTGTGTGTTCATTATCGCTGCTAGAAGGAAAAATCTCATGAGAGTCTAGAGTTTTAACTCATTTTATATACTGCCCATAACCCCAGTTACAAGAACAAATCTTGACACACTGTCAGCATTATTACACATTTGGTAAATCAGTAAGTGAATAAATGAACGTATTTAATGAAATATTACCTAGGAGGAGATGAATGCTTTAGTGAGGTAAAATATGTTAATTTATTTTACCTATCCTCATTGACAACTCTCATCACTACAGTTTTTGGCTTTAATTTATCTCTCTACTTTCTTTCACACACACACATACACACTGGAGGGTGGGAAGGAAGAACGCAGGGAAGGAAGGAGGGAGGGAGGGAGAGAGAGATATTTTACACATGAGAGTAACATGTGATATTGTCTTTCTCAGTTTGGCTTTAGTTGCAGTCATTTTTCTGCAAATGTCAGGATTATATATGGATAAAATTGGTAAGTAGGCTAATAATACACTCCATGAGATAGAACCCATCCCTGACACTGCTTAGATTGCCAAAAACCAGAGACTAGATAGGACATTAGTTAGGGGAAAACCAAATACTGCTGTTCTGCTAAGAAAACATATCAATAAAATGACTCTTGAAGACATCTGCTATACCCACAGAGCAGTGTCTAGCTCAGTTATCATTAGAGAACTTCCTTTTGCAGTTATTGGGAATAAATACAGAGACCCACAACTGGACAATAAAAGAGATTAAGATATTTAGGAATACTCAGGTCTTAATGAGACATTGGCTATGGGGTTAAACTTACTTTTTAAATATTTGTTTCCCCTACTGGCTTAATAAAATGCTGACTAGCCAGAGGGCAGGTAGGAAGTATGGGCAGGCCTACCAGACTATGGAAACTCTGGGATGAGGAAGAGCAGAGCACAGATGCAAGACACATGCAGAGGAAAGAAGATAAAAATACTGCTCAGAGAAAAAGTACAAAGCCACTTGGCTAATCATGGGTAAGAGTAGCAAGTAATATGCTCGAGTCATAGACCAAACAGCATGTAATTAGCATAAGACTTTGTGTGATTATTGTCAGGCCTGAGTTCTATCTCATAGATTGTATTATTACAATCTACTTACCAACTGCTGGTCCAGATCTCAGAGGTAAGCTTGGCACAATCTACATAAACGTAAAAAAGCTTTAAAAAAGATTCTAAAAGATAGCCAAAAAGAGCTTTCTAGTTGTGTGTCTCAAGTGGACCAAGGTACAAAGTGGCATTCAGGCTTTAGTTACAAAATGGCAGGTTTGTTGCCTGAATTGCAACATGCCATTTTCCTGCAGTATCCCAGAAACCTTGGTTCAAGCAGGAGCTCATATGACAGATTTAAGGTTTCTATTCTTACTGACCAAAAGGGAACAGAGTCAAAGATGTCTTCTTAGTAGCAGCATTTTCGTGGGTCAGTTCTATTTGCTGGCAGCAAGCAGAGGCACAGCTTTTTGTTTTTTAAGAGAAGCTTCTTGACTCAGTGGCAGGCTCATTTAAGAGGCCCTGTTGCCAAACATTTAAATGAGGTTCATGAGCAGCAGGTAGCTGTGCTCTACTTGGTGATAGTGTGGACCTAAAAATTGCCCAGATTTTAGGTGTGATAGCAGATTAAAGGTGTGATCAGAAACAGAAAATAAAAATACATAGTAAAGACAGTTTCAGACAGGAGAAAAATAAAAAATGAAATAGATCCTCTAAATGGTTTACAGTATATTTAAAAATATACATAGGATAGGGAGAGAAAAGAGATAAGAAAAAGGATAAAGTCTTTAAAATAGAAATAAATTTGTGAATATATATTTCACAAAAAGATGAAAAATACACAGAGTCTAGATATTGTATCTTATGTTTTCTTTGAATTACTTGACTACTGAGGAAGAAACAAAAATTGCTAAGAGAAATTTGATTATAAATGTTGCTGGACTAACCCAACCTATATAGTTTGTAAATGCCTTGACTTCAAAATTGAAGTCAAAGGATATGTTACTTTGGAGAAGAGGTTTTCTTTTTATTTCCACAGAAAATGAGATGTTGTGGGTTTATTCTGGGTTAAGAAAAAACAGGTTTGATTGAGGAAGACCCCCTGAAAAATCTCCGATGGGGACAGATGGCCCAGATTATCTAACGTTTCAGAGCACCTCTGTTGCAGTTTCCTCTGAGCTCTGCATCTAGAACAGCCCAAGGCTGCCAGCTGAGATTATCCAACTTCTCTGATACTCCACTCTGGACTTGAACATAATCATAAATTTTCCTTGGGTCCTCATGAGATTACCAGGGCTCCCAATCAGCAGGAAGTAGTGTAGAGAACTATGCCTTTTTCCCCCAAAATAGATTATGGATGTTTCTTTTTATTTACAGTGTTGGTTACAGGTTGTTATAGGTAATGGTGAGAAGAAAAAAAAAGACTATATAGAGAAAATAGACTTGGGGTTCTTGTTTCAAAAAGAAAAGAAGGGAAATGCTGTGAAGTTATGTGTGATAGAATGTTTTCTGTATGATGTAAATAAAGAGCTGTTTGGCCCATGCACGGCACCATAGAAGTGGGTGGAGAATCAGAGGCAGCCAGGTAGGAGAAGGAGGATGGAGTTAGTCACTCTCAATCCGTCCTCCACAGAAGAAGCATGTAGGAATCCAGGTGAGCCACGGGCTGTGGGCCACGTGGTGGAAGATTAATAGAAATGGGTTAATCTAAGAAGAAAGAGCTAGCTAGTAATGGACATAAGACATGGGCCAAACAGTTTAAAGGATATAAGCGTGTGATTCATTTCTTTGGGGCACAAAGCCCAGGCGCGAACCAGGTTCCAACTGCTGCCGCGGGCCGCGCAAGGGCACAAACCTCCCAGACCCAAAACTGCCCTGGAAAAACTTTTTACAAGAGTTATGCTCTTGTACTTTGTAAAATGTTCCTCCTACTGGTTTAATAAAATACTGATTGGCCAGAAGGCAAACAGGAAGTATAGGTGGGGCTACCAGATTGAAAAAAACTCCGGGAAGGGGAGGAGCAGAGCAGAGATGCCAGGGAGATGCAGAGAAAAGAAGACTGAAATGCTGCTCCGAGAAACAGTACTAAGCCACTTGGCTAATCATGGGTTAGTTTAAGAATAAGAGTTGCCAAGTAATATGCCTGAGCCATAGGTCAAATAGCATGAAAATAATATAAGACTTTGTGTGATTATTTTGGACTGCTGGTCCAGATCTTGGGGCTAGGCTAAGTCTGAAACTTCTTACTACAGATGTCTTTATTAAAACCATCTCCTCAGGGCACAGGGAGCTATGCAGAAAAGGAGATGACAAGCATGTAAGAACCAAAGAGAGTGGATAACACCAAGGGAACAGTGTTTTCTAGACACAGCAGGACTGATGCATGTATGAACCAGGACTGTGACATCATGCACAAAGTCTGTATAGGTTCAAGTCAGTAGGGGACCCAGTGCTGAGAGGGGGAAGTAAACATAAGCACTCAACCTTAAGAATATCTTCAATTGACATCTACTTACAGAAGAAAAAATTGGTTTTCTGCAATGGACTCTTACTGAATATATTAACTATACTTAATGGTACCTCATACCCAGCATTAGATGACCAACACAGAATAAACTCAGTATTATTTTTGTAGACTTTTTCCTTGTCTCATATTACTTTGTTAGGGCATTTTTGTTTTGTCTTAGTGGTATTTTGCTTGTATATTATGGTTTCTTATTTTGTGTTTTTAAGCTTTATTTTTGTGTATGTATATGTTTTTTCATCTTATTTTGAAATCTAGGTTGGGTTTGCTTTGAGAGAGAGAGAACAGCTGGGTGGGGAGATGGAGAGGAACTGGGAAGGATTGGGTGAGGGGAAGTCATGATCAGAATATATTATATGAAAAATGCTTTTCTTTTTTTAAAAAAAATATGTAGACTAATGAATTGAACAGTTGTCTTTTAAGAGAAGAAATAAAACAGGACAACAAATATTTGAAAAAGTGTTCAAAACCCTCAGACATTAGACAAATGCAAATTCAAATCACATTGAGATGCCATCTCTCCATAGTACCAATGGCTATAATCAGCAATATGAATCACAATAAATGCTGATGAGGAAGTGGAGAAGAAGAGATCCTCATACACCATTAGTAGGAATGTAAATTAGATCAGCCACATATATATGCCTGAAAACATCAAGAGAAATAAGTATAATTTCTTACCCAGGAAGTGGAGTGGGTACTACAGGTAGGCACTAGCAAAAGCAGACTCTGCCGCACAAAACAAGTTCACTTTCAAGTATGATGCTGTGTTTCCAGTGTATCCACCCCTTGCTGTGCTTGGTAATGGTAATGGGAAAATTCAAATATCACCTAATTCTTTGACTCATTAAGGAATTTTAAAGCTACCCTGGAGCTGTTTTACTTTTGTTAGTTTGTTTTCATCTGCAAAAGGACTATAGGTTTCCAAGATTGTCACAAAACATCAATCAAGACTTTGTAGGGTATGGTTAACAGGAAAATACCCCATGACAAAGAAATGCAATAGAATCACTGGTTGCTCCCTAGAGTGAAGGTTCTTTCCAGACAAGTCTAGGAATCATCGGCAGTATAATATATCTAGGTCTACATGTACTGCCATCACAAAAATACAATAGGCTGGATGACTTACAAACAAGGAATCCTTACATCCCAGAGCTCTGAAGTCTAGATGACCTGGTCTCATGCTGATAGATTCAGTGTCTGGGGAAGGATCTGATTCCTGGCTTTCAGTGGCTGCTGTGGTCTCACTATATCCTTTCTTTGCAGAGGAGTAGATGAGTTGTCTGAGGTTTCTTTGTGAAAACAAAATTCCCATTCATAAGGATTTTACTTTTCTGAGCTAATCATCTCCTCCAAAATCCCACCTCCTGAAACCATCACTCTGGGAGTTAGGATTTTAGGATTTCCACAGCTGTTTGGGGGACACACAAACATTCTGTCACAAATGTCACAAGGAATCATGACAGAATGAGGACAGTTTACTCAAGAAGAAAGTATACTATCCTGTCCCTTACATCTCATTAGAGTCACTGCCTGATTCTTCCAGTGCGTGATATTATTTGTGAAAGGGAAATCAAGCATACAGAAAAAACAGTGGAAAATCAAATTAAACAGATCCTCAAGTACTTGAGTGTAGCTTATTCTGAAAAAAAATTTGCACATTTCTCAGTAAAAGTCTGGTCTAGGTTCCCATCCATATAGTCATCTTGGGAGTCAAGGCATTTGATTATTATTGTTTCATTAACTGAAAATATAAATGTATGCTTCTTTTAAGAAATCCAAGTGAGAGAATTATTGAGAATATAAGCCATGAGGCACAGATGCCTCCAATATCTTGAACCAATATTCCTCCCTGCTACAGAAAATTGGAAGATTTCCTTAATAATTCCTAATTGGAGTCTTGGTTTAGATAAACCTGACAGTCCATTTAAGATGGCTTCAGTGGCTCAAGAGCATGCTGAGACTCTCTGATCTAGGTTGTTTGGCTTAAGGATTTGAGAAAGCAAATAGAAGCAGCTGCACTAAGGATTTTGTGCAATTAGGTTCATGCAGATTCTGGAAGTTGCTTATTAGGTCTGTCACTTTCAATCCATCTGGTATTTTCATGTTCAAGTCAAATTGTGGGTTGCTCAGTAGGGTCAGTTCTTTTCCCTTTACCTGCTAGACAGCATTGTACAACCATGAAGGCTTATCTGCTGGAGGCAGGATGCACAATTTGGCTGCCTATTGCAAGGCACATGCATTTTTGATTTAACTGTGTGAGACAGCTCAGACACCTCCTAGTTCCAGTTTGGACCAGTCTAAGACTTAGATATTATTCCCAGATTGTTCTGAGCTTATGTATTTTTAGTTTTGTAAATGTTCTTTCTTTGATCCTTTGTGCAATGCACAAAACCAAAAGTAAATGTTGTGAAAAGTGGGCTCATCCACATTACAGCATCATTTGTCTGGAGTGGATTCAACATCTGTAGAGTAAATTAAATACAATCCCTAGAACATGGCTTGACCCTTTTAAATTTCTGTTAAATTGGAGGATTCTCTATATCAAAGATAAGATTTCTTAGAATGTGTTAATTAGTGTATGCTTCTCCCATCTACCTTTCTCCCCAATGTATATTTTTATAATGCCAGCCTTCATTTGGACAGAGGAAGTCTGAATCAAAGACACTCAGAAAAATTCTATACATGTACTGTATTTCTTCATTTTCAAGATGACTTCATTTCTCACATTAATAACTCATCAGTTCTCAGTTTCCAGTGCCATTTTGGATTGTAGGTTTTTGATAGTTCTCTAGCTGCTTTCTCCATATCTGTGAGATAGCATGGGAATATACAGAAGCACTTCATGCCATCTGGACTACTCTGTGCTGAAAGCTTCTAACCCTCTGGTGTTTTGTCTATTTTCTGCACCTATGCCCTTGGCCTCTTGAGATTTGCAGAGTGAGTTTTCCAGGAGGTGCAAATAAGCCTAAGCTGTTGTCCACTGACTTTCCTTGGCTTGTTTCATTTGCCTATGTCTTTTATACTCATGAGTTTAAATTTCCTCAAAGTTGATAAGCAGGGGCCACTGGGTTTCTTATGATGTATTCTAAAACAGCATCAGGACAGAGACAGGGATTGATCCAAGAAGATGAAATAACTGACTATTCTCTTTCATCTCAGCAGTGAGGAGGTAGATTCTGCAAATACACAAGGTCCAGCCAGTACATTTTGTCAAATGGTTCCTGTTTATGCCATCGTTACAGGGTTGGATATGAGCAGAATGGAGGTGGGGGAAGAGACTCTGCTACTAATATCAGTATCATATGAAAGGGAAGGATAATTCTGTGAAACTGGTGGACCTACCAGTGAAAATATGATACATGGCTTGCTTCTCAAAATTTGGTTTTCCCTGAAGAATTTCCAGATGCTTATGTGAGATCTACTTAGGTTCCTCCTTTCATGCTTTTAACTGGAGTGCTATAGAAGCAGGGAGTGACAATGGCTAGGTTGTTAAAAAGAAAAAAAAAAAAGGGACTTGTTTCAATTTTATGTTGAGGCATTTGAAATTTGGGGGAAGAACAAAAAAGGAAGAAATGATTGGTTTCTGTCCAGTCTTCTGAACTGTCAACTAAATACCTCTTACCTTCATCTCCTGGTCCACAGAGAAAAAGAACCCTTCTCAGGAAATTAAAATAATAGTTCTGACAAAACCGACAAATTGTCACAACTGGTTAAAGCTCATGCTGCCATGCCTGAGGACGTGAGTTCAATCCCCAGAACCCTCATTGTGACTTTCCCAAACTGTTCTGTGCCTTCCACATGTGTACACACACACACACACACACACACACCCATATATGCACACGCATACACAAATATATACACAGACACCCCTCACAAGAAATAAATGTAGTAAAAATTTAAAAGACACTAAAGTAATGATGATATAAATAAAACAAGAATATTCAATGGAGAATGTGTTTCTCAAAAAATATGAGAAGAATTGCATGTTTATAGGCAAATAGAAATAAAAAAGGAACAGAGGAATGGAGGCTGTCTAGCTAACCTAAGTCAATCGTCTCATACAAAACCAATTCAAAAATATATCACTGGCTTAAGAATCAACTTCAATGATTTAAAAGTGAAACATGGAAGAATGCTCAGGGGAATGTGTGGCAGAGTCCACAGTCATGGTACCAAAACCACAGTGCATCAAAGAAAGACTCAATAAATTTCACTTTCTAAAATGAAGGTTTCTGTTCTATTAAAGACCTGATCAAGACAGTTGAGAAGATAAGCTATGGAGTGGAAGACAGTCTGTACAAACCCCAAATACAGTGAAAATCTGTGTCTAGAACACTCAAAACTCAACAGTAAAATCAAACCAAACAACCAATCTTCAACAACAATAGCAACAAAAACCCACAAAAAATAAATAGTAATAATAATAATAATAATGATAATAATAAATTCAATTACTCAATGAACAAACACAAGAAGGGGCATACAAATGTCACATAAGCACATGAATGTTTGTTTTGTATCATTAACCCATAGAAAAATGCAAGTATAACTCTATGTGTATCAGAAGGACTCAAGGAAAGTAGCAATGAGAAATCAAATTCTGGCAAGGAGGTAAAGAAAGTAAGTTGCTTATAAACTGCTGTGGCTATGAAGTGGCACAGCTAACCTTGAAAGTACTAGGCTGTAAAAAGACCCTACTCAGAAATTGCACTGCTTGGTATTTATTCTAGGAACATAAAAACTAAACCAGAATATTGATAGTCTTTATTCTCATCCCAAACTAGAAACAACTCAGATGGTCTTCAGAGGGTAGATGGTTAAACAAACTGTGGTATATCCATATCATGAAACAGTACTCAGCAATAATAAGTAATGCACTAAGGATGTATCTCACAACCTTGGAGAATATCTAGGAAAGTACCCATCAAGTGTGTGTGTGTGTGTGTGTGTGTGTGTGTGTGTGTGTGTGTGTGTGCAAGCCCGAGGCTGATATTGAAAGTCTTCCTAGATTACCATCCAAGTTTAGTTAGCTTACTCTGGGGATCTCTGTCTCCATCTTCTGAATGTGACTTACAGGTGGGATGCCATACCTACAGTAGTGAAGAGGTGCTAGGGATCCATTTATGTGACAAATACTTTTCCCATTAAATCACCTCCCTAGCTTCTCAGATGTTTTACTTTAAAACATAATTCAAATGTACCCCCCATTTTCCCTGAACTTGTGATGGATGTTTAGCCCTACTTAACAGTAAGTTAAAAATAGTCTATAATATAGCAAATGCAATGGGTACACCTGCTTGAGGCCAAGAATTGAGGACCTTGATTGCCCTATGGTCAACTGGCTGGCTGAGAGCTTAGTCTCCTGGCCACCAGCATTACAAGAGTATTCTTTCCAATGTCACTTGTTTGAGAAAAGATCCAAATTCAAATTCGCAGTAAAGTTTATATTAAGTGCATTACTTTCATATCCTTGTAAAGTAGGGGAAAATGTCAGTTTCCAATGGGTGAAATGTGCTTGAGAAGGATCCAGTTGTTCACACAAAAATGGTCACAGTCTTAAGTGTAACAGGGGTGAGTGAGGGGTACATGCATGTTCTCACTGCCATCTGTCATCTGGACTTCAGGAAAGTAAAACAAGGCTTGAAAAATGGTCTCTTTCCTCTTGTCTCTAGTTCTCCCCCCCTCCCTGCAGCCCTTATCTAATTTGTGAGTAAAGATTTTAATGAGACCATTAATTGTAGTACATTATTTGGTATGTAAATGTCCTTTTGTAATGGAGTGAATTAATCAAATTTTAGTTGCAAATTTCTACCTCCTAATTTTTCATGGCTTTAATGTACTCATTTGCTTGGCTTTAGTTACTCTGTGTTTCCAGCAGCCCCTATTTAGCTCCACAATGGGAAAGAGGGCAGAAGAGGGTGGATCTTAACTCTACCCTCAAAATAACACTCACTGAAAGGCATTTTCTATCGACTCTCCACAATGGGATGTGTACTAACTATCAAACTCTTTGCATCTAACTGAAGCCTTCTTGGGCTGTTTTCATTGCCACCCTCTCAGTCTTCTCCATGGCTAGCCATGTTTTGCCCTTGGTACCAAAGACCAAACTGTTCCCTCTTGGGACCTTTCTTGGGACCCAAGAAATGTGCTAACATTGGCCATCACTGCCATTGCAGTATGCATCATTTGGCCTGATCATTTTTTCATTATTTGTGAAACTCCCTTGTCCCTATAGTGTATTTTTAAATTTTTGTTTCTGTTTTGATTATGTGTATTTGCATTTGTTCGGTATATGCTGGCACACAGAGGGGCCGTAACGAAGAGTTGGATCCTCTAGAGCTGGGATTACTAGCAGGTGGGTCCTGGGAAATGAACTCTGGTCCTCTAAAAGAGAAGCAAGCACTCTTAGCCACCAGACCATTTCTCTAGTGTCCTGTACCCCTGTAGTTTTGTTGCTGCTTTCAGTTTTTCATTTGTGACTGTAAATTATACAACCCATAATCAGACTGTGGGCTAGCCATTGGGATTTCCAGGCATCCTAACTAAATTGTGGACATGCTCCCTGATACACCTCTTTCTTGGGATTTCTTACTTCAAAGGGTGGGGACTTCTTCTCCTGCTTGCTCCTCAGGCTTTACATTTCGGTGAATTGTTGGTCTCCTCTCTCTTCTCCACATTTGATCCATAAGCCATTCTGACAGTTTTCTCTGGACATTAACTCTAGAATTTGAACTTATAACTACTTCCGTCTTAATGCTTTGTGCACGACACCTGTCACTGGTTTGGTTTACTACAAGAGTCTCCTCCATTAGGTCCCTCTGCTTCTGTTCTTATTAATTAGTGGATGAAGATGAACTATCATCTGCAGGCTCATGCTTAAAGTGCTTGCTCTGAAGCAGCTGCTGTTTTGTGGAGCCATTAGAAGATGGTATCTGCCAGGAAAATGTAGGTTGCTTGGAATGGTCCTTTGAAAGCTGTATCCAGCCCTGATTCTGACCTCAATGGCTTTTTCTGCTCTGTGATGTGAGCAGTCTCCTACTGTTATAGACACCTCTGTTACACCTTCTTTGCTGTTACTGCTCCTCCTGAAACCATGAGTAAACATAAACTTCTGTATGCTGTTTTGGTTCATTGTTTTCATCACAGCGATGTAAGAATAACTAATACAACCTGAATCCAGTCATTTTCAAATGAGAACACAGAATGATGGGTTAAATTATGCGATAGTGATGTCCTTAACCTGTTTGAAATCCTACAGGGTCTTTTCATTTTGTCTTAAGTACCATCACAACTTTGCAGTGGCTCCCACTATCAGTTCCCTCTCCTCTTCCTCACTGGCCTTCTCTCTGATCCAGCCACACTGGCTATTGTGTTCTTGTTGACCATGCAAAAGCAACTCCTGCTTTAGGACTCTGCATTTGCCCTTTGTTCCCTTGGTCTGAAAGACCCCTTTGCAGTGGCACAGCTAGTGTCTAATATCTCACACCTTTCACAATCTGTGTTCACATTAAAAATTCTCATCTATCACTGTTTCCTTCTTTTGCTTATCTTTAGCACTTTTCCTATTGCCAGTTAGCATATACTTAATTGACCACTGTTTCTTAATTTCTTGGTATCTGTTCCCTCCTTGATCCTGTTAGGTTAGAGGGGAGAATTTTTGGTTCTTTCTTGTTATGTTGCTGTATTAGTTACTTTACTGTTGCTGCAATAAATCATCGTGAGCATAGCAATGTGTAGCAGAAAGAGTTTATTTGGGCTTACAGTTCTACAGAACTGAGTCAGTGCTGATGGAGAAAAGACATTGTTGCAAGAGCAGGAAGTTGAAGGCTCATACTTTGAAACATATACAAAACAGGGAGAGTGAACTGGGATTACATGCATCATTAAACTCTTTAAGCCTGTCTTCTGTTACAGACTTTCTGAAATAAGGCCACACTTCCTTAAACTCCTAAATAATAACATCAACTGGGAACCAAGTATTCAAATGCCTGGGCCTATAGAGATGTTTCTTATTCAAAACATCCATGTCGCTATGTTTTTTAGTACCCAGGCCAGTGCTTAGCATGTAACGGACACACAACAGGTATCTCTCTGTGAACAGAATACACGATTCCCTTCTTGTCTCTTCCTCTTTCTCATGGCCTCCATTTCCTTCCTCTGCATTCCTTTTACCTTTCTTTGCTTAATAAAAATGGGTATCATCTAAAGCTTTTTCTGAGTGCTGCCATCTTCTCCTTAGCCATACTCCCTTTCCCATTTACACTCCCTTTCTTTTCTGGAAGTCTCCGCCTCTGCTTGTTGTGTAGGACAAAATAATAGGTTACATTTGCACAGATATAATTTCAATATTATTTTTCATAAAGACCTTGAATTTTGCCACATATTTTATAACTATGTTTCCATGTCCTTTTTCCCATTGATTAATAACTTTCTAGTAACAAGAATCGTACATGGTTGAGGCTTGTGTTTATCCATTCTTCCTTTTAACTATCAATTCTCATATGTTCTTGCCAAAGATATTGTTTTATTTTCTTTTCCGATAGACATGATAAAATACTGAGACAGAAGCAAGTTAAAGGAGAAAGGGCTTATTCTGGCCACAGTACAAGGGCAGAGTACAGCATGCTGGGGAAGTCAAGACAACAGGAGCTTGCAGCTGCTGGTCACGTCACATCCACAATCAGGAGGCAAAGAGAGGTGAATACTTGTCATCTCCCTTTCTCCACATATGCAGCCCAGGATCCAAACAAGAGAATAGTGCCAACCATAGTGGGTAGGTCTTCTCACTGCAACTAACACAATGTTCCCTCATAGACATACCCATAAGCCCCTCTCTTAGGTGGCTCTAGATTCTGTACGGTTGGCAATTAACATTAACTCTTGCTCTCACTATGTGCTGGGCTTCATACATGGGCTCTGGGTTTATAAAGGCAGAGTAGAATCAGAGATGGTATTAAAGGCAACCAGAAGACCTTCAAGGATTCCAGTTATAAATGTCATAGATGCAGCTTCTAAAATACCAATAAGAGACTGTTCAGGTAGTATAGCAAGAAATGAAAGAAGATACTAAAGGAAGGGTGATATAATTGGTAATGTAAATTCAGGCAAGGGGACAGGACGCTGCTCAGTGGTTACAGTGATTGCCTTTCATTTACAAGGCCCTTGGTTTAATCCTCAGCACCATATTCACAAGTGCATATACACAAACACAAAGAATCCACATACTGAATAGAAGGCTTACAAAGAACAATATTTACCAAATATGCACACATTAGTATTTAATGGGAAAATGCATGAAACTGAATTATTTTCCTTGAAGAAAGAAATGACTTATTAAAATTTCAAAGTTTGAGGTTGTTATATATCCAAGTGTGACTTCTTCTAGACTCTTCAGCTGAAAGTTTGAGCCAATGTATTTAGTTTTCCCAGCCTTATATTCACAGCTGAAAATGGGAATATGAGGTAAAACAGGATCTTTTTCAAGGATTGAATGAGACAGTCCATATCAAATGGAGAACATATAATAGGCACATACTAAGTGTTCAGTAAAAAAATCCTACTTACATTATATGCATTGTCAAATGCAACAGTATAAGGAGTAACAAATGGATACATCTAATAATTTGGCATTTCAATCAATTAAACAGAGGCAAATAGAAATTTTCATTTATGCTAAAATATAGCTGCTGCTTCTGGCACATATAGATATAGGAAGAAAATGCCTACAGAGAAGAGATTCAGTGTGACAGCCTGTGAGGTTCCTCTGTTAGAATAGAAGGACTCATTACAGAATCTAGGAAATAGAAATACACAACCATCTGCCTGCATGTCTCTCTTACTCAGAAATGGCCCATGCTGCATTAATCACTGGGTAGAAAGGTCACTTAGAGTCATTTTAATTATTGCACTGTCAGATGGTAGCAGGTAACAATCTCTTCTGCCAAAATTTTTCAGTTTTGTTTAAAGAAGTGTTGGTGTTCAGTAGGTCAATGTTTGGTGTTGTGGACCTTGTTCTGCTAGTTATAGGGAGATTATATTCAAATGTGGATGCTTTTAAGGGCTTTTGAGATTCTTTCCATTAAATGCCTTCTTGAGTAACCACAGGTCCTGAGGTATCTTTGAAAAGAGGGGCTATCTAAAGATACAACATGGGGGACCTGTGCTCTCTGCGGCGTCCCAGCGCACTCTGGAGCAGGGGCAGCTGAACTCTGCACCTGGCCACACCCGCAGCTCCTGTTGCTCAGGGAATCTACTAGGAGCCCTACTGCGACCCTGAACTGAGTGAACTGAGCAAACTAACTGCAGGGGTCTCTGAGGGGCGGATTCGAACCCTGACCAGAGGTGAGGAGGGCTCGGCGGGCCTCAGCGCCTGTATCCTGGCCTGGGAGGGAGAGTTGACCTCACACTGCTTCCGGTTCCGCCACCGGGACCTGTGC
>PVIH01000718.1:280663-304191 GCA_004025045.1 Sigmodon hispidus | reverse complement strand
CACACACACAATCAGTGTTGACAGACAAGGGAAAGAAGGATCTTATGGAAGATGGTGGATGAAGATGATAAAACAGGATGGTTTGCAGAGTAAGGAGATGCCATTTTACAGTGGATAGGGCTGTTAGCTTGCAACTATGTATCAAACAAAGTTCACCAGGACAAGTTGCTGTCTCAAGAGTAAAGATCTGTGCAACTCAGACCACTTCCGTAGGGGTTGCAGGCTTACGGTTTATGTAGAAGGTTGTGGAAAGATTTGTCAGATAGGCAGTCGATAGTCTAATCACAAATTACAGGGTGGTTACCAGTTTTTAGAGAGGGGGATATTTTTCTGATTTGTAGGCTGCTGCTATCTGCAAGTCATGTTCTGGCTTCTGTAAATCTGAAGAAAAGTAACTTATTTAAAGGTCCCATGACTGATTCCCTCCAAGGACAGTTTATTCTTTTGTGGTAGCTGAGGATACAAAAAGTGTCTTGATTCAAGGGGTAGGAAGAGATAGAAAGAAAAAGGTTACTTTCCTCCAGAAGATCAGGGAATGCAGAGAAAAGCCACTTGCCTCAGAGAATGGGAGAGATAATATTTGTCAGGAAACAGTGTTCAACTCACTAGGTGGCTTTAGTCAGAGGTGTCTTTTACAGCAAAGCCAGCAGGAGACTGGAAATGAATTGTCCAGCTGTGTGCCCACTTCCACAATTAGTGACTTTTAGAAACCCAACCCAGAGCAAGTGAAATAGAGGGTTTAATTATGGTTTAAGGGTTCTGATGCTGCTGAGAATGAAGATGAGGGTAAGAAGGATGAAGATTAAGAAGGCTTGGGGATGAGAAGAACAATGGCAGCATAACTCTCCATATTAATTTATTGCTGTCCTTATTAATTCTAACCTTTCTATTTAAAACACTCCGTACAGTTCCACCCTGCTCACCATGCTACCGGCCTAGCCCAAGTTATGGGTCCCTTACTTCTTCTATATCTCTTCCCAACTCCTCTTAATTTTTTTTGTGTGTTGTTGTATGTGTACATGTATGTATGTGTGTACATTCTTGTGCATGCCATGGAGACTAGGGTGAGGGGGGGGTCAGGTGTATACTGCTTTGATTCCAGACTGGGTTTCTTTCTGGATTTGGGGTGAGGCTGGCAACCAGCAAGCCCTGGCAACTTGTCTTTGCCCCTCCCACCCAAAACTGGGGTTACAAGTGTATGTGTCTGGCTTTTTATGTGCAGTCTGGGGATTTGAACTCAGATCCTCATGCTTTTGGAACAAGGGCTCTTACCTGCCAAGCCATCTCTGAAGTCCCTCACCTCCTCAGCTGTTTTTGCTTCACGCTATGCGGTAGTATACCCCAGCAGCACAGAGACTGAGGGGTTTGAGCCTCCCACCATCTAAGTTAGAACATTTTGGTTTCTTGTTTTAAACTGTCAAATGACTTAATCTTTTAATCCTGGGGGCAATGAAATCCAAGTTCCCCTCACGGATCTTCAGACCTGTACACCATTGCCCTCTACCCCTTCCATCTCATTCTCTGTGTACCTTTCTCTTACCCATTCTTTCAGCTTCTCTGAAATGTATCAAGACCTTCATACTTCTATAGGTATGATAGGCTGGTGTCTCTTCCGTGGCTCGGGATCGATGTCACTTCCACAGAGACTTACTGAAACTTCCCCTGTGGTTACTCATCCTCACTACCCTTTCTCGGGATGTTCTAAGCCTGCTATAACGGTCTTGGCTGTAACCATAGCTTGTTCATTTTTGGATTTTAGCATGACAGTTCTTCAAGAATATATCACAGCAGTGTCAAGAGTTTGCACCCTTAGCCACGGAGGCAGCCATGAGGGCTGTTGACAGCTGGAGCCCCCAAGGCAGACTGTGAGTGACCCTTAGAATCTGTTTTCTTCCCTCCCATATGCTGCACACACATGAGGCTTTTCTCTGGGTGTATTGTTTGGGAAGGACTAGACAATCTAGGTTGTGCTTGGGATGCTCCTGCCTTCCTTCCCAACATGGGCTCTTGTGTCAGACATACTGGCTTTTTGAGTATTTCTTGAAGAAATGGAAGGTTTTGTGCCAATTAAGAAGATGGTAGGGTTGATAAGAACACTGATAGCAGTAAAGAGAGTGGTAATAGTGTTTGTGCTGCTGCTGCTGATAACCGTGGTGATGATGCTTCTTGGTGATTGTGCTGGGGGGGGTGAGAGTGGGGTGGTTGTTGGTGATGGGGTAAAGGTAGTGGTAATGGTTCTGGGTGAGGGCAGACAGTGAGGATGATGGTGGAAGTAGGGATGGGGTGAGGAAGGTGGTGGCTGTAATGATGAAGACTTTGGTGACAAAAAAATAGATTCGCAGGGCCTAGCCTTCCCTGCTGCTTCAAAGAGTTTTTATACACAAACCCAAACCTGACTTTTTTCCTTTGTAGCCAGCCTTGAAAAATTACTTGAAGGTGGATTTTGGAATCAAAATTGCTTCAGAAGAAGGCATTGCAGGAGAATCTGTACCCCCAGACTAGAGAGTGTCACTTCTGAGTGTCTGAAGTCAGACCTCTCTCCAGCACCGCCCCTTGGTCCCTCCCTCAGCCCAGCTTCTGCTTTGGGAGCCCGGCTTCCTGAGCCCTGGCCCTAAACCAGAACTGTGGGTAGGGAAGGTAGACCCGATCTGTAGTAGGGGGTCAAGGCAGAGGTGTAGGGAGAGCGAGGAGGGCTGAGGCCGAAAGGGGCGGAGAGCTGCTGGGGGTTTCGTGGGGAGTGAGGCAAGGAAGTGGGGGCAGTGGTTTGGTCTGGGGAGAAAAGTGTTGAGCTAGAAGGAAGAAGGCGTTGAGGCTACCCCCGGGCACTGGGTGGAGCGGAGTGTGGAGGCAGTGATTGTGCTGGTCCGGGGAGGGTAAGAAGGCACCACGGAGGAGGTCTGAGAGGCAGCGAGTCCTGAGATCGTGGGTCAAAGCCGGAGCACGTGCGAGCGTGATCGCTCAGGTGAGGGTGGTGGAGTCAGAGTTTGAGCCGGGTTCCAGATCCATGCTGGAGAATCTAGGGTGCAGCAAACAGACGAGGAGCGTGGGCAGGAGCCGGCGCTTAGGAGCCCAACCCTGGGAGATGCGGGTGAGCCTGGGCGCTCTAGCGGGAGCGGCGGCACTGAGTGGAGCGCTCAGTTTCGTGCTGCTGGCGGCCGCCATCGGCACTGACTTCTGGTACATCATTGACACGGAGAGGCTGGAGAGGAGCAGCCGGGGGTCGCAGGACCTGGGACCGGCTAACCATAGCCAGCTGGAGCCTCTGAGTTCCCACTCTGGTCTCTGGCGGACTTGCAGGGGTAAGGGTCCTCCCCAGCTGTCTGTGTTCGCACCAGGGTGCAGGACCTGCAAACCTGGGACCTGTTGCTTGGCGCACACTCCTTCCTCTACCTCCAAGCTCACAGTGCCAAGCACTTAGGGGTGCGGGGGTGGGGCGGGGCGGACAGAGAAGCTAGCCTAAGCAAGTGCTCCCGGCGGTGCCCAGCTAGGCTCACAAATGCACAACGCTCCGTTTACTTTCCTGGGTGGGAGGCATCTAGGGTGGCTTTGGCGGAGGAGGGGGGAATGTCAGGGTCCTTCTCTTGAACTCCTCCCTCCCACCAGTCCAGAGCTCCTGCACGCCGTTGATGAACCCGTTCTGGCAGGACAATGTGACCGTCAGCGACTCAAGCCGGCAGCTTCTCAGTAAGTCTGGGGATAGTGTATGGATGGAGGGAATAGCCCTTTAGGCCTTTGATGCTCTTCAAACTTGGGTTCCTGAACTGCAGTGGTCGTGAGGGCGGTGAGTGGCCTTTGACCACCAGGCCTGAGTTAAGAGTGGGGCTATGCTAGGGGGCGGTGCCGATCGAGCTCTACCTAGAATGTGTGTAGAATTTGTTCAATCAACCGACATTCCTGTGCACCAAACAACTTGACTGAGAACTCAATTGAGGCAATGACCTCTAGCCCTCTGAGAGAGAGTCCTCACTACACGAACAATTGCATTTGAGTGGCAAACAGCATGAAAGAATACGCGTGGGAGCCCACACCGGTGTTTGAGCATCTTAGGATGCTGAAGGCCCAATGAGAGGGCTTGTCTCTAGACCGAGGGCCAGCTTGTCAATAGAAAGGGTGTGGGGTGATTGAAGGCAGGTGCTTAGGAGGTGGAGAGCAGCCTGTTGTCTGAAGGGCCATTGCCTGTGCTTTGCTGTGTCTGGCTTTCCCAGCACCTCCCACGGGCCTGACACTATACAGAAGAGAGGCTCAATCCAAGAGAGGAAAGGGCTGAATGGCACTTGTGGCAGGAAGGAAACAGAGAGTAATTTCATTTATTAAAACTTAGAGTGGTCCAGACGGCAAACCAAGAGCTTTTCATTGCTGTCTTTAGTTGATTCTCACAGCCACCCTGTGAAGATGGTACTTCCAAACCCACCCCCACACAGTACTGGGTACTAAACCCAGGGCCATGCTCTATCTCTCTCTCTGTCTTCCCTTCCCAGTCTAAGTGTTAACAGCCTCACTATTCTCTGGCCTGACCTTGAACACACTCTGTAGCTCTGTCAAGACTTGCAATTCTACTGCCCTCATCGTGAGTAGCTGGGATTATAGGGCTGTAGCACCAGGCCTGGATATCACCTCCATTTTTGGCTTTCACTTGAAAACTGCGTCCAGGAAGGGTCCTAAAGAGAGGATCTCAGAAGGAAATGAGAGTGGAAACCCGTGGACCTTGGATGTGGGTGGCCTTGGGCAGACAGCCTGGGGCTTAGGATGTGATCAGTAGCCTGCCTTTCTGGTTCATTTCTTCCCTGGGATTTCCCTCTGCACCCAGGCTTCCTCCTGGCGTAGAACTTGTACATACTGTTTCCTCTTCCTGGCATCTCTGTGCTCCCTCCTACCAGCTTAGCTTGCCTCATTTCCTTCTCATTGGAAAAGTCAGTCATTCTGCTTTTTGGAGTGTAGAATCTGACTCTCTCATTATTCTGTAAAGTTAATACATAAAACAGAACCTGTAAGACAGCAGACTACAAAGCAAAAGTCTGTTGAACAAACATGATAGTGAATGCAAGCTATATTATGGGTCAAAATTATATGTTATATTTCAATATATATGAATGAGTGGCTGGGCCTGTGAATGAATGGATGGAAGGTTGAATGAATAACTGGATGAGTGAATGACTAGATAGATGAATGAGTGAGTGAATGGGTGGATGGGTTAGTAAATGGCTAGATGTGTGAAGGAATGAGTGAATGGATGGATGAGTGGATGGATGGATGTAAAAATAGATGAATAGATCAGAACTGTTTCTCCAAAGTCCAGTAGCATGCTGAGAAATATTTCACAAATAACTCTCTTGGAAAGTAAGTTCCCACTGCTAGAGGCCTTTTTGTGGTCCCCCTTTATGGGGGCTGAGGAGGTGTAGGGAATGTGTACGGTCAGGTACTCCAGCTGCATTAAGAGGCACTTTGGTTGTTGTCTGAATACTGCTTCAAGAATCATCTAGAATTCTGTGTTTGAAGTAAAGAAGAAAAGGGTCCAGTCCAAATTCAGTCTTTCTCTTGCCCTCTTGATCCTGGAGTAGATTTTTTTGTCTTTCACTTGTTTCCATAGTGACCAAAATGAGTTATCTAAACCAGTAAGGGTGCTGTCAGGATCCACAAAATACATGATCCTAAGAGGCTGAGGCAGGAAGACCAAAGACTGCTGGGTTCCAATGTGAGTTCACTGTCAGTCTGGCAACTTAAGCTACATGAGTAATTTAAAGGGTAGGTATAGCTCAGAGACTTGCCTAGTATGCTCAAGGTACTGGGTTTTATCTCCAGCTCAGAGGGAGAAAATAATAACAACCATGATAAACTAAGATATTGCATTAGCAAAATGAACACCGCTTAAGTCTTCACTTTGCTTTTTAGTTGTGTATGTGTAGGTAACATGTTGTCTCAAAGAAGGGCCTGACAGGTTCATGGCAAGCTCTCAGCAGTCACTGTTTCCCCACTACAGACCCTTCCACACTCTTTCTCCTCAGACACATTGGTCACTGTTGTAGCACAAATTCTGATTTTAATGAAAGAGACTCAGAACCAGATATCGGGGAAAGGCTGAAATATCAGAAAGAGGAAACACCACAGTCAAATCTCACCCAGCTATCTTCCAGCTTCCACAGCCTCTCTCCTGGTCTCTTCTAAGTGCTGCTGTTTTCCTAAGCCTGCCTTAAATACCCTTCTTGCCCAGCTGTATCCCATCCAGGTTAGAATTAAAGGCATGAGCTACTCTACTTGGTAGTCTTGAACTCACAGAAACACAGAAGATCTCTGTCTCTGGATTTATGGGATTAAAGGCATAGGTCACTACTCCCAGCCTTTCCCTGTGCTGGGATTAAAGGTGTGTGCCACTGAATCCCAGCTGTTTGGCCTTGTCTCAAAGCTGAAGAACTTCCTGAGCTATGTCTGCCTAGTTTTTGATTATGGATCTCTTGATTTCCAGGTTTTATTAAGTATGTGATATATCACCACAGACTGTACTGTGGTTTCGGTGTTATTGAGGGAAACATAGAGGTATAGTTTTAGGGTCTTAGGACTTTGAATGGGGCCTGGACAGTTTTTCTTGAGAACTTTGTTGTAAGCTTTTGTTTGTTTGTTTGTGGTTTTGGAGAGAAGACTGTCACTGTCACTGCATGGGACAGTTCCATTTTCCAAAAATTGCCTTAAGGTTCAATTTGTATTACTGAGTGTTTATATATCCCCCCTCTTTTTAAACAATATTATATATTGTTTGGCCTATGGCTTAGACATATTGTTAGTTTTTTATCTTAATTTAACTTATTTTTACTGGGTCATATGGACTATGGCTTATTTATTTTTTTTATGTTTTGTTTTTTAGGCGGCTGGATTGCATCTTTCTTGACTCTGCCCTCCTTCCCCTTTATCTTACTGCCTCCTTCTAAAATGCCTTGCCCTGCTTGTAGGAGAATCCAACAGCGAGAGGTAGCTGACAATGGGCTGGCATTCCTTGGAACTTGTTACTGCAATAGGCCTGCTTGTACCCTGACCTTGAGAAACAGGCAGGAGTCTTCCTCAGCAGCTTTTTTATCCATTGACCTCAGATGTAGATGTAACCAAAGCTCCATTGCCAGCCATATGTGTGACCTTGGGCATCTCCTCCACCAGCCTTAACTCTTCGTGTTGAGGGCACCAGCCATCTTTTTTTCAATAATTTTTGTTTAACCTCCTCACTACAAAGGGAGCTTTTAAAATTATGTTTGTTATTATTGTGTGTGATGTCTGTGTGTAGATCAGAGGAAAACTTCATGAACTGATTCTCTTTTCGCACCTTTATGGGGATTGTACTCAGTCATCAGGCTGGCATGCAAACACTTTACCCACTGAGCCAAATCTCTGGCTTCTTTCTAATTTTATGGTGTGGGCAGAAGTTGAGAGTTACTTTTAATAAGCCTAGGGTGGCAAGTGCTTAGTTCCATACACAGCCGGGCGCTGGAGCTGCTGTTATTTCCATTGTGTTGTCCAGGAATGAGGACAAGCTGCCTCTTCGGAATATACACTCATTGCAGATCACCCCCAGAGAGATCTTTTTCTCAGAATTGGTTTTCTCCCATAAATGAATTTTGTGTTTCGTCCAAGCTCTTTATGATATAAAGAGCTTATGTTCTGGTCATTTAAAGATGTGCTGTCTTGGCCAGAGAGACAAGATGACAACAGAGTTGTTCGGAGTGAGCCCTCTAAGCTGATGATGCTGGTGGGCATGGATGGGCAGAAAACTCAAACCTGCCAAGGGACCACTTTAGTGTATTCTGACCCCAGCAGGCAGGGTGGTCAGGCAAACCTCATCACCACTGCCTCGTGATTCCAGATTCCATTTGGCCATCTGGGGGAGGAATGGATGTGAACAGATGGCCCCATCCCTTACTTCATCCAGCCAGGGACAGGGAAAGCCACCTGTTCTGGCTCCATTGATGTTGCTGTGACAAACTGACCAAAAGCGATTTAGGGGAGAAAGGGTTTGTTTGGCTCTAAATTCCAGGACAGTCTTTGTTGTGAGGAACTTAGAGCATTGCAGCCGCAGTCAAGAGCAAAGAGGGGTGGTTGGATTTTTGTTTGCTTGCTACTACTTGGCTAGCAATTGCTACTTTTATATAAGTGTTTCTCAACCTGAGGGTCATGACCCTTTGAGGGGTCCAATGACCCTTTTATAGAGATTGCCTAAGACCATCAGAAAACATAGACTTTTACATTGCAATTTATAATAGTTGCAAATTACAGTTATAAGGTAGTGACAAAAAATAATTTTATGGTTGGGGGGTCACAACAACATGAGAAACTGTATTAAAGCAGGGGGGCAGCATGAGGGAGGTTGAGAATCACTATTTTACATAGTGAAGGTCCCAGTGAATGAAATAATATCTTCCACACTTAGGGTGGGTCTTTCCACCTCAACCAACAATTAGGACACCCCACCCACCCCAACTCAGACATGGCCACAGGCCAACCAGGTTTAGATAATTAAAATTTTTTCCTTGGGCTGGAGGGGTGGCTCAGAAGTTAAGAGCCCTGGATGCCCTTCCAGAGGTCCTGAGTTCAATTTCCTCACAACCATCTATAATGAGATATGGTGCCCTTTTTTGGTGTGGAGGCATAACACTGTATACAAAATAAATTAATAATAGTCTTTTTAAAAAATATTTATTTTTAAGACTCTTCTCAGATAAAAGCCAACCAGTTCAGCATTGAAAGAACATGTAGTAGCAAAGTCTTGATATTCTGGCTTGATCAAGTATTTATTTGGCTTGGAGACTCGCTCTAGGAAAGTGCATTTGGTGGCAAGGAGATTATTATCACTTAGCACTCTTCAAGATCCCCAATGGACAGCCAGTGGACTAAGGCTATTAACTAGGAATCTTCTGGTGGCAAATGACAAAAACACCAACCATGCCAACTCACAGAGGAGGAATGGCTGGTCCACATTTTTGAGGAGGTCCAGTGTTTTGGGATCCCTGAAGCGCCATCTCTTTTTCTCCCTATGTGAGCTTTGTCTTGGGTGAGGGTGAATCCCTCAGCCCAGAAGGGAGGGGCTATCCCATTGGAGCAGATCATATCATAAACCTTTGTGTTAAGCCAATTGACTGAAGCTAAAAAGATACTATGTGCTGATTGGCCGGGTTGAACCATGTAACTATTTCTTCTTCTTCTTTTTTTCTTTCTTTTTTTTACATTTTTTTCCTCTCTGGAGCTGTCCTAGAACTCAATCTGTTGACTGTGCTTGCCTGGAATTTTGCTTGGCTCTACCCCCTGAGTTCAGGGATTAATGGCATGCACCACTAGCTAGCTCTTATAGACACTTTTATTAAAGGCACAGAAATGGCATTAGCCCCCTAAAGACAGTGGACAGAGAGTGGGGTTTCTTGACTGCAACTTACCCACCTGTCTGAACTCTCAGCAGTCACCTGTATCCGTAAGTGGGCTCTTCCAGGAGGAAATGAGATTCTGTACACAAAAATCCAGGGATAGGCTCTGTATACAATAGGAACTCAATTAATGCTTAAATCTTTATTATATTCCTGAGCCTCCAGCTTCTCACTTGGGAAATGTAACTGGAGATTTATTTATTTATGAAGATTTCTGGGGGTGCCAAGGTGGTTCAGTGGGTAAAGTGCTTACTGTGCAGACATGGAAATTTGAGCTTTGTCCTTGGAACTTATGGAATCATGGTAAGAGAGAATTGACTCCACAAAGTCATCCTCTGAGCTCTACAGACATGATACAACATACACAATCTCTCCAACACATATGCACACACACACACACACACAAATGTACACTCATAAACAATAATAAAGATTTTTAAAAAGATGTGTGTGTGTGCGTGGAGGTGTGTGTGTGTGCGCACACATGTGTAGGTATACATGCCAGGCATATATGTGTGGAGGCGGAGGTTGATATTGATGTCTTCCTCTATAATTTTGCACCTTATGTTTTGAGACAAAGTCTGTTGCTGAACCTGGAGCTTCCTATTTCAGCCTGACAGTTGCCAGTAAACTCCAGTGACCTGGTTTCCTTCTTTGCCAATCTGCATGGCTATAAATGGATGCTGCCATGCATGGCCTTAGTGTGGATGCGGGGTTTTGAACTTACACTTGCACAACAGGCATTTCACCCACTCGGCTGTCTCCCCACTGACTGACTTGTTTAGTATGTTTATTTAACTCCTCTCATTGGGCTATCTGCCTGGCATTGAATATCATGAGCTAGCTAGCTAGCTTCTCTGGGCTGTGATATTGTCACACAACATCCCATGAGATGGTCAATTGTAAACATATTGTAACACCCAACTTTGTAGGTGAGGAAACGTAGGGTAGAGAGAGGGTAGGTGAGTTACTTAAGTTTGCGTGGCTGGTCGATCTGGGTCTTGAACCCTGGCAGTTTACTTCTCCTCTGCTGGAATGATGCTGTGGTGCGTCATGTTTCAGTTCAATGTGTGTATCAGAATATCAGAGCACCTGGGAACTGGCCTAGTTGGTAAAGTCCTTGCCCTGGAAGCATAAGGACCAGAGTTTGATACCCAGAACTACAAATCCCAATCAAACAACAACCAAAACCAAACAAAGTTTATAGCTCCCCTAAAAACCCTACCAGGTGTGGAACATGCTTGCCACCTAGATCTAGCAGGCAGATAGAAAATAGACAAGTGTATCCCTGGTGTTTTCTATTTAGCCAACCGAGATGAACCCATGGGTTCCAGGCCAGTGAGAGATTCTCTCAAAAAAATCAAACTGAATGATGTCCTTAGAAATGGCACTTGAGGTTGACCTCCGGCCTCTGCATGCACATCACACAAGTGCACTTAGACCTGTACACACAGGAACATGTACACACGGGTACAGGCCTCTGCTCACACACATGTGTGTGAGAGCAGAGGTTCAGGCCATTCTGCCTCAGTCAAGAGACTGAGGAGGAAGAACAAGTGAAAACAGGATTAGGCCAGTATGTTCCAGAAGCAGCCTGAAGGCCTGCAGTTCTGGGGGCTGGACTAGAAAGTGCTTGTCAGAAGCACGCTGCCCTGTCCAGGCCTGGCTTCAGCTCTGTCTCTTTAGAGCAGGTGACCCTAATCAGGAAGAGAGACGGCCAAATGCTTTTCCCAGTGGCAGAGGCTGACTGAGGACTGGGTCTGGGAGGTGGTGAGGCTACAGGGAAAAATCCTTGATTGGGTTTCCTGGCATTCTGGATGCAGGGCTGCTGCAGTCATGTGGAAAATTAAAATGAAGCTGGGTGCAAAATGAAAATGGAAGTGTGGGGGTGGAACAGAGAGGGCATAAAACACTCAATGTCAGGAGGCTCTGGGCACAGGAGGGAGATAATGTATGATTTCCTCAGACTGCTGCTGCAGGCAAGGTGGGGTGCGCAGAGAGATTGACAGAGACCAGCAGTTTGTCGTGGTTTAATCTTTTCTCATGGTCTCATGTGCCAAAGTCTTGGTCTGTGGAGAGGTCTCCGAATGATGAGCTACTAGCTGTATCCAGGGATGAATCTATGGGAAAGTTTGAGCTGAATGAGCTTTAGGGTGTGGAGCCAGTTGGAGGAAGGGGCTGAACAGTGAGTGACAGGGTTGGCCTTTTTTCTCCCCCTCTCTGCCTCCTGACTGCCCAGAGATGAGCAATTCTCCTCTGTTAATGATATTTCGGCCCTGTCACCAGCCCGAAGGCCAGGGAGCTGGGTCACCATGGAGTGAAACCTTGGGAACTCTGAGCCCAAATCATCAACCTTTATTCTTTTTAATTTTTTTCTCCTAGATGTTTTACCACAGCAATGGAGAGTTGATGAGGGCAGGGCCTCTACTCCTTGGAGAATGAAGGCTGGAGTGTGAAGTCAGCCTTCTGGGCTTCTGTGGAAAGCCAATCCTATGTTTAAAATTTTTTTTAAATATTTTTTTAAACTTTATTTATTTATTTGCCTTGGTGTTTTGCCTGGAACTGTAACTACAGACAGTTGTTAGCTGCCATGTGGGTGCTGGGAATTGAACTCGGGTCCTCTGGAAGAGCAGACGCTGCTCTTAACCGCTGAGCCATCTCTCCAGCCCACTATGTTTAAAAATTTTAAAAAGCTGATTCTGCTTCTAGAATCTGTGTGATGCTTCTAGGAAGAGATGCACTATGGTTGTTTGAAGCAGCGAAAAGAAATAAAAAAGCCTCAGTGCATAGGATAAGAATGACTAGACATTTATGGGTATAGATAAAGCTAAGGAAAATTATGTAGCCTGTAGGAAGAAAAGATTAATGTGTCTAGAACATAAAGCTGTACAGAGAAATGAACGTGCTGGTCACAGGGTGTTACAGCAGTTAATGTTGTTTCCTGTTCCTCTGCTGGGTTAGTCAGTGTTCCTTACTAGAAGATCTGATGTGATCAGCTCTCAAGGATGAAAAGTCTAGTTTTACTCATGGTTTCAAAGGCCACACTGTCTTCTCAATTGGGCACATCACTTTGGGGCTGTGGTAACACTCAGTGGTGAGGACATATGACTAAATATAACTGTTCACTCAAAATAGCCCGAATGTAAGAATGAGAGAGAGGCCAGGGTACTGCAATGACCTTGGAAGACACACCTTGATTGACCTCAGACCTCACTCCAGCCCCAGAGCCTACTGCTCCCTTCTCCCTCGATAGAGCCAGGTAGGGAGAAAGCTTTGGAGGTACTTTCTAAACATGGCCAGTACAGTACTCAGTTCTATATAACACCATACAACCATCTATAATGTAATGGCACTACCATCTTTTGGCATATAGGATGTTCCTACTGTATATCACCATAGGTATGGTAGTGTGGTACATGATATCAGACTAAAATAATGCCAGTAATAAAAAATATATCTGGGTTTAAGAGGTGGCTCAGTGGAAAGAGCATTTGCCTCACAAACCTTGTGGCCTGAGTTTCATCCTTAGGATCCACGTGTGTTAGTTTCTGTTGTTGCTGTGATAGAATACCCAGGACAAAGACAAGTGAAGGGAGGAAGCCTTATTTGGCTCACAGTTCCAGAGGGACACAGTCCATCATGGTGAGGAAGACATGACAGCGGGCAGGAAGACATGGCGGCAGGAGCCTGGCTGGTCACATGGCATCCATACCAAGAAAGCAAAGACCAAGTGGAAAACAGGGTCAGCTATCAAACCTCAAAGCCCACTGGACCTCTGTGAAGAGCTTCTTGTGGCAAGGCTCCACCCTCCAAAGGCTCCATAACCTTCCCACATGGTGCCAACAGCTGGGAACAAAGTTCAAACACAAGAGCCTGTGGGGGCACGGCCTTGTATAGGTGGACAGAGAGAGCTGACTCCACAGAGCTGTCCTCCGACCTTCACATGTGGGCCATGTCCCCACACATTAAATAAAGGCATTTGAAAACCTATGCCCATGTCCTCAGCTGCAGAATTGGAGGGAGACTTTATTTGGGAAAAGCAACTCTACAGCTGTGGTTGAAGATCTCAAGGTGAGATTTCAAGGGTTAATGATGGGCTGTAAAAACCTATGATGCACCCGTGCCCTTGTAAGAGGAAAAGCAAAGAGAAAAGGTAAACCCGGAGGTGGAGTCTGCAGTGAAGCCTTATGTTGCTGACTGCTGCACCCCCCCCCACCAATGCCGTGGAACAAGAACCTTGATTTTTGAACACCTTGACTCTACAACTCAGCAAATAAATCCCTGGTGCTTTTTGTTTTGGCAGGGTTTTATGTAGCCCAGGTTGGCCATGAATAAACTATGTAACTGAAGATGACCTTGACTTTCAAATCCTTCTGCCCCTACCCACCAACTGCTGGGATTATAGGCATGTACCCCAATGCCCAGTTTAAATCTTTTGTTCTTGACATTGCTACTTTAAAAATTTTATGTGTCTGAGTGTTTGCTTATTTATTTATTTATTTATTTATTTAATGTACCACCTGTATGCGTTACCCATGCAGCTAAGAAGAGGTTGTTGGATCCGGTTAGAACTGGAGGTACAAATGTTTGTTAGTTGCCATGTGGGTGCTTGGAGTTGAACCTGGCTAGAACAACTGATGCTCTGAACTGCTGAATCATTTCTTCAGTTGTGGGGTGGGCGATGGTGGTGAGTGGAGGGCGGTGGGACTGGCTTTAAAATTTATCTTGAGAACCATGCCTGATTTTATTTGATGCTGGGATGGAACACAGGGCTTCAGGAATGATAGGCAAGCACTGTGTGGAGCCGCACCCCCAGAGTGGTCCCCTGAGCTTTTACACTATGCAACAAGTGGACATCAGATCTGGAAGCCACAGAGTAAGTTGTGAGTTGGATCTGGGTTGCTCACTTCCTCTGTGCCATTTCCGGCTCCATGGCTGCCCTACCCCTTTCAAGCACTGGGCTGTCATCTGCAGGACAGGACCTGATGTCGATATCTGGTGGCTTCTTTTGTTGCTCTCTACCTTATTATCTTATTTTATTTTTTGGTGTTTTGAGACAGTATTTCTCTGTGTAGCCCTGGCTGTCCTGAAACTCACTTTTTAGACCAGGCTGGCCTTGAACTCACGGAGATTGGCTTGGATTAAAGGCCTCTCTACCTTATTTTTTTGAGATAGAGTTTCTCATTATCTTTGGCACTCACCAGTCCAGTTACACTAACTGGCCAACAGCTGCAAGAATCCATTTTTCACATTCTCAGCACTGGGGTTACAGATGAGTGATGCTATACCCGACCTTTTCTAAATGCTAAGGTTCCTAACTCAGGTCCCTGCTTGCATGGCCATCACTAATGGATGGAACCATCTCCCCAACCCCTGGATGGTTGATTTTTTTTTTTTTAATGTACTGAGTCCTCAACACACAGACTTAAAGGATGTAGTATTTGTTGGTCCTCTATTTAACAGATGAGAAAAACTGAGGTTTGCAAAGCCACATCCCATCTTGCCACGGCCTCTGGCCTGTTAGAGGATAGTGCAGACACTGGAGCCCTGGGGAAGGGAGGGGGTGATTTAGTGGCTTTTGAAGATCGGAATAATAATTTCTGCGTGTAGTCTATCAGTTCATCCACAGGGAGGACTGTCTGAATTGTTTATCTTTGTCTCTGGACCATGGAGCTGGGTTTATAGCAGACATTGTCTATTCATCCACTGAATTGCAGACATCCTGGTGGACTGAGGAGACAGCTTAGTGAGTCAGGTCCTCGCTGCACAGTGTGAGGACCTGAGTTTGAATCTCTAACACTCACATGAAAGGCCAAAAATTGAAAGGGCAATTTCCACCTAATCTATTTTTTTCTCACCACAGTCAAGCCCCAGATCATGGTCGGAGACTGCCTGGATTACAGCTTTAAAATCTTGTTATTGTGTGTGTGGTGTGTGGGCACATGTACCACAGCCTACAAGGAGAGGTCTGAGGACAATTCCGTGGAGTTGGTGCTCTCCTTCCACCTTTATGTGGGGTTCAAAATTCAGGCTGATGTGGCAAGTGCATTTTACCACGGAACCTTTGCTCTGGTCCCCATGTGATATTTTATTAATGTTTTGTTACTAAGATCACAAAAGCTTTTGAGTATGTAGTTTCTTCTGGGATGTGGGATGAGATTAGATACACCCCCAGGGTAAAATGAGTCATGTGCTTTGAATTTATGAGTCACCTGTAATTTGGGGGTGGGCCAGCGGCAGAGATAGAATGTGGGTATAGGGCTTTATGAAATGATCTTTCTGCATCCCCTCTGCTCACTCACTTGCCCTGCTCGCTCCCCACTCGCCCTAGATTTTTCAGGAGCCCTAGAGCTTATCTCAGGCTTATTTGTTCATTTGCATGCTCATAGTCCTTATTACAGCACTGAGGGAAAAAAAATAATTCAACACTGCCCTCTAGGGGTCACAGAGAGTAAGTGCATGATGCTCACAGTCCAAATGGCACACAGGAGTCTCAGCAGAAGTAGTTGTGCTGTTCCTATTATTGTGGGTACATGGTAAATGTATGGAAATTATTGAGTACTGGATGTAGTAACAGCTATACTGGGTCCCCCCTTCTCTCTAGCTATGCACGGGACATTTGTGATCTTGCTGCCAGTTAGCCTGATCGTGATGGTGTTTGGGGGGATGACGGGGTTCCTGAGCTTCCTCCTCCGAGCCCACCTCCTCCTGCTGCTCACTGGGACCCTCTTTCTCTTTGGAGGTAGGTTTCTAGCTGCCTAGGGTCCAGATACAGTTGCATGGGTGGCGAGTGTGTGGCACGCTCTTTAGGAGCAGGGTCTCAGCTCCTATAAGGGCTTTTCCCCAGAGTGGCATCAGATGGAAGATTTCTAGCCTTGAGGTCCCAAGATCTCTGGTTCCAAGAAAGGAGGAGGACACAGCCTTTGGAGCCATCTACAGTGTCTTGCTGAAGAGCCGTGTCTGTCATTTCTGGTCTCTCATTGATGCCCTTGGCTTCCAACTTAGAGTTGTGGGTGGACAAGACACACTGGCACCTACTGCTTTTTCTGCCTTCTGCTGAGCAGCAGTTCTGATGTGGAAAATCACACTGACCAGGCCCAGCAGGACACGTTGCACATGATTTCACTTGGCTGCAGGTTCTCTATAAGCACGGTTCACAGTGAGACAGAATAGAACAATGAGCAGAAGCTTTGGGCGGGGATTGGGGACATGCTAGTTGGATGATTCTCAGCTTCATTTAGCAGAGTGATAAGTTCAGGGACCTGTTGTCCATTTGGTGATTATAGTCAGCACTCCTATATTGTGCAACCATATCCACTGCACTTGCATGTGGCTGAGGAGGTAGATTTATGTGCTTCATCATAAAAAGAGGCTGTGTGAATCCATGTTCAATAGCTTCTTAAGCTTCTCCACCATATGCACACATGTTAAAGCCATGTACATCACATTGTGTATATATGCAAGGGTTACTTATCAGAAGGTGATACACATCAGGGTGTGGTTGTACACACCTGTCATCCTAGCAGGCTGAGGCCAGAGGATCTCAAGTGGAAATCCAGATAATACTGTGCAGTAGAACTCTCAAAAGCATAAAACTAATACCAAATCAGCCATATCCTGCAAACCCAAATCCAAACCACACCCTCCAAAACACAAACCATACTTAAACCAAACCAAAGCAAAGTAAATCAATCAAATCAAAACAAGGCAGACATTGGCTGAATCAGTTCTGTTTACATGGCTGGCTAGAGACTTTAGGACAGTGGGATCTATGGCCCAGATAACCAGGGAGCTCTTAGGCTCCTGCCTTTAAAGAGAGAGAGAGAGAGAGAGAGAGAGAGAGAGAGAGAGAGAGAGAGAGAGAGAGAGAGGCCTAGATTTGCTGTGCAGGCAAGAAGACCTAGGTTCAGAATCCCCAAACCCATGGAACAAACCAAACAAAGCATGTAAGTATTTTTGCACAAATCACACACACAGACACACAGACAGAGAGACACACAAGTACACAGATACACACACACACACACACACACACACACACACACTGTTTCCCTGGGAACTTTAGAGGAAGAGAACCAAGGAAGGAACAGAGAATGTGAAACATTATCTACCCACGGTTATTCATGGTCTTGGCTATAGTGTCACTCAGTGGCTAATTCTCATATCAGGCCCTTCAGGTCAGACTCGGCTGGTCTGGAGTCAAACCAGTTTGC
The DNA here is from genome assembly GCA_004025045.1 of Sigmodon hispidus. Taxonomy (NCBI): domain Eukaryota; kingdom Metazoa; phylum Chordata; class Mammalia; order Rodentia; family Cricetidae; genus Sigmodon; species Sigmodon hispidus. The sequence continues at coordinate 286,583 of PVIH01000718.1, read as the reverse complement.
ACATCTGGCTCCAGAAAGGGACTGAGAAATTCATTTAATGACACTTCAAACTAAAAAGCCACATAGGGGCTGGAATGGAATGGGCCCAGGAAGAGCGTTTGCAAAGTCCTGGGTTCTATCCCTAGCACTACAGAACCAAAATAAAATAAGACTCAGGTGTGACAGGTGGCCACCACCCTGGACCATGCAGCACTGAATCAGTATCTTATGGAGACCTACTGTGTGCTAGCACACTAGGTGCTAGGGGAAAGAAAAGCAGACTTGGAGTACCCCCTCCTGGATTCACAGCCTGAAGAGAGAGCTAAAGAAAAAAACCTCAGCAGCAAACCTGGGCTGTGGGGGGCTGGGAAGCTTTGGAGTCTTGGGGGCAAGATGTAGTCTGCTCAGGTCCCGGAATCAGATAATAGAGCTGAGCAGAATGGGGGAGGGGCAGCTGCAGCAGGGAGGGGCTAGCTCAGTCAAGGCTCTTTGGACACTGGCAGTGTTGGGGGGACTCCTGCCTGGGCTGGGGGAGGGGAATTAGGGAAGGAAAGGGGGAGAGAGGGAGGAAAAGATGAGGAGGTAATGTGTGTGTGTGTGTGTGTGTGTGTGTGTGTGTGTGTGTGTGTGCTGGGACACAGGAGGGCGTTGCTAAAATTCCTCCCCAGACCACATATACCACTCCTTCTAAGGTCCCAATGAGATGGATTCCACCAAAGTTCACCAGAGGAGTCAGGGAGTTCATGAGAGATGGGTGAGGGGTCACAGGCGGGAGCACCTTAAAGCTGGCACACAGTGTGGGCGGTGACTCCCTATGGCTGTGCAGATGTGGCACCCCCTAATCCTTCCCTATATCCTCCACTATCCCCCCCCACCACAGTAATTAGGGTAGACAGCCACAATGGTGGCGGCTAGATGCTCAGGAGAGGCTCCCATGACCCTCCTCACTCCCTGAAGCCCAGCTGTGATGGTGATCTTTTGGGGGACAGGCTCAGCAGAACTCCTGAAGAGAGCAGGGTTTGTCCAGGAGGATAGTCCAGCACAACAGAGGGAGGTGGGGAGGAGGGAGGAAGGGAGAGGGAAGAGGAAGGGAGGGGGAAAAGGGAGGGAGATGAAGGTGGGGGGGTAAGAGCTGAGGAGGATGAAGATAGACTGTGGAAAACAACAGCTCTTACGTCAAGGATAGGAGACGTCTTCTTTTTCTGGAGCTAAATAGGACTGAGCATGGCCTGGGAACATAGAGTTTGGTCTCCACAAATATCATGTTCCGATGAAGGAGCAATTTCAGGAACATTTTATAGCAGCAGAATAGAGGCGGCCGTAAATCAAGACACTTTCAAAATGTGTTTGTGGGTACAAATGGGGTAGATGAGTGACAGCGAGATGCGGAGAGCCCTGCTATAGGCCTTGGGGTTCTCTGACCAAGCTCGGAGCCCTTGGATGGTACAGCCCTCCACATCAACCAGGGTTCTGTCAGTCAGCCTTCCCTGACACAGCTTCTTCCCAGGAGTTCACATTCACAAAGGTGATAGAAGGAGGCAGGGAAGAGGAGAAGGGAGGAGGAGGAGGGGGGGGAGGAGGAGGAGGAGGTAGAAGAGCAAGAAAAGAAGCAGAAGAGGTGGAGGGGGAAGGAAAGAAGGGGGGAGGGTGGAAGGGGAGGAGTGGAGGAGGGAACTGGGTGGAGAAGTAGGGAGGAGGGGTAGACCAGAAGTCCCTGACTCTGCCATGTCTTTCCCTGCAGCCATGGTGACCCTCACTGGAATCAGCGTCTACATCGCATACTCAGCAGCCGCCTTCCGAGAGGCAGCATGCCTCCTGGAGGAGAGGGCCCTGCTGGATCAGGTGGACATCCGCTTTGGCTGGTCGCTGGCACTTGGCTGGATCAGCTTTGTCTCTGAGCTACTCACTGGGGTGGCCTTCTTGGCAGCCGCACGAGTACTCAGCCTGAGACAGAGGCAGGACCAGGCTATCTGAGCTTGGTCAACCCAGAGGCCTTAGAGCCTTCTGGGCTTCATCTTGGCCAATGGCATCCCATTCTTCCTCAAATGCCCTTGAGAGAGGACAGAAGGCCAGTGGTGCCACTGTGGGTGAGCGCCACCTGGCTGCTGTCTTTGTTCTGTCTGGGCTTCCCACTCGGCGGTGTGTGTGTGTGTGTGTGTGTGTGTGAGGGTGGAACCCATCTTACCTGAAATAAATGCCAATCCTAACTGCCTCAGAGCTGTGTAACTCTGCCCACTGTGTGCCTTCTCTGGTTCCTTTTGTCCTCAGCCCTGACGACCTTGATTGGATTCTTGTGCCCAGACTCCGACCACCCCCACAGAGAGACCACCAGGGACTGAGACTTGGATGCAAGAGCGAGGTTTATTTTGCTACACAACTCTAGCCAAGCAGGGAACTCCCCTCACTCAGCACAAGGGCAGGAGGAGAGTTGAGTTATTCATATTACATGAGCAAAATTTGCTAGGGGTGAACTATAAGTTCGAGTTGTTAGGGAACAGAAGTTTTTGAAGAATTTTTCTTTTTTATCTTAGCCGATTGCTTGTCAGACCTTTTTATTGGCTGCCCCTGGGATGGTGACACTCAGTTGAGCTATTTTGTTGTTATTCAGTTGCCATTAGATGACCTCTTCTGATATTCTTGGACCACTCTGTTGTAATTCAATTGCCATCAGGTGGCCTCCTTGGGCCATTATGTGGTTAATCAGTTGCCATCAGATGCCCCTACTACGAACTTTCTGCTTTCTTTGTGCAAGTTTCTGAAAACCTGAAACTTAACTCAGGCAAAGTGGCCTGTTTTAACTTTTGGTCTTCTCAGGATCAGCTTCTCTTCTTTGTGAGAAAGCATTTGGGTAGATCAGAGAGATTTGTTAACTTGTGCAAAGGTGCACAGACACACTGGCATACTTTGCTCTGAAGAGCATTCCTGCCTTTCAGCACACTCCTCTAAGCAAGCTCAGGGCCTGAACACAGACGAGGGAGGACACAGTGGGAGCACCACAGACAAGTTGGACTTGGCAGTTCCAGCTCCAAGGAGGGAAGGTTCCCTGAGTGGGTTACTACAGCCAGGGACTGAGAAGGGGGGGGTTGGGGGAGAAAGTGGAGGGAGTAGGGAGGAGAAGGGGCATGGGGAGAGAAGAGAAAGGGTGGAGGAGGGGTAAGGGGGAAGGGGGGAGTGGAGGAGGCAACTGGAGGGGGAGGGGAGGGAGAGAGAGCCGTGGAGGAGGAATTGGGAAGAGTCCTGCTTATTCTCTGCAGGACAGGCTTTCTGGCACATGAGTCTCTGGGCTAGGGGCTCACTTTGGAAATGTTAGCAGACTCATCCCAGAGATCACTAGGGTTAGAGGCCGTAACTCTAACCCTAACCCTGCCAAGAGACCATCACAGGAAGAGGGGCAGTGGCGGATGCAATCAGAACAGCCCTCAAAACCACAATTACCCCTTGGAAGGTCATGAGGCCTCAGTCCTCTCCAGGCCTGGGGCAAGAGTGCTCTCTGTGTGAGTGGGAAGAGCTTGGAGGTGCTCAGGGAGGATTCACTGGGACCCTCTCTGAGACGGGAGGCAGAGGAATTGCCATTGTGTCAGTGGGTTTTATGGCCATTGATTGGGGTTATTGGATGACAGTCTAGTTCTTAGCATCATGACATTACATCTCCTAGATGTCTCCATCTACACATGACATTGCCATTCAAATGGCATCATCATCGTCACCCATGACATCATTGCCCTGTGTGACATCTCTATCCTAGCGACTGTCTTGGTTACTTCTCTACTGCTGTGACAAAGTACCATGACCAAGAAAACTTACACAAGAAAATGTTAATATTGGGTCTCACAGGTGTGGAAGATTAGAGTCCATGTCCATCATGGCAGGGAGCATGGCAGCAAGCAGGCAGGTGGACGCAGTGCCGGGGCAGTAGGTGAGTGCCTACATCTCTATCCAAAAGTAGGAGGCAGAGAGACTAACTAGAAATGGGGTGGCTTACATCTCTTCCAGCATGTCCACACCTCCTAATCTTTCCCAAAACAGCTCCACCAACTGAGGATCAACTATTGAAACATGAGTTTATGGGGGGGGGCATTCTCATCCAAACTATCACAATGACATCACCAACTTCATGATGTCACTTTTCACCGTGACGTCATCATCTTTATCAGAGCACTCTAATCTTCAGCCATGACAGTATCATCTTCAACATATCTTTATTTTACATCATGCTCACCACATCATTTTTCTTATGCTACCCCTTCACATGACATCATCATCCCCATTATGACATAATCTTCATAGTTGGTTCTCAGTGAGTATTTACTACATAGTCTTCATACCAGTCAGTCAGTTAACAAACACTTGAAGACTGAGGGGCAATGGCTACAGGACCGTTTGATCACTGACATGCTGACATGTTGAGGAGAGAGGCGTGGGAAACATCCAGCAAACTGTAGAGATAGATCTAGCAGGATACAGATGAGGAAACTAAGGCACAGGCAGCCTGTGGCATAAGGAGGCAGAGGGTTGCGATGGGAATGGAACTCAGAACTGAGAATTCCAAAACAGTTCTCTCCTTTCCTGCCAACGTCTACACCACCTACTTCTTCCCTGGACCTTGGACATGGGACATTTTCTGTTTATTCAGGAGAAATGTAAACACAGCAGCTAGGCAGTTCCCACCAGCTGACAAATCCTCCCAGACCCTGTGCTGGGTCAAGAAATGTTTGCCGAGGCTGCATTACCAGAACAGTGGTCTTTGCTGCCATCTGCTGGTCACATGGTAGAATTGTCCCGGAGGAACAACGACTGGGGCTGAGGATATTTGTCGAAACCTGAGTTTTACCAAGCAGTGCAGTGCAGGCGTTCTCAGCTGTACACACGCTGAGCACAAACATGCTTGCATTCGCTGCTCTCCGCTCTAGACTGCTTGTGATGCCTTAAGTCCTGCTCTGATCTCCCTGCAATGAGGGGCTGTCACTTGGAACTGCTTTTTGTCTGGATATTTTGTCACAGCGATGGGAATGTAGAAGAGTGGGATGCCGGGAAGGGTCCGCCTTAGCTCCTTACGGGAGACAGACAATGAAGGAGAGCGAGGAACACACAGCAGTCCGCCTGTGGGTAATGTCACGACAACAAACCAGTGATAGGGTTACCCGCCTCATCCAGCAGGGCACGATACTCAGACTCGGATAAGAACCTGTGTGTAAGGAAGCAGCAGGCCAGGCAGGTGATGGCAGGAGAGATGGCTGTGGGGTCAAGGTGGCATGTTTGAGGGCAACGACAGGGAGCTGAGGGAGTGCTGTATGGGGGGATGGTGCAGGAGGGTTGTGGCTGTAATCATGGCCAAAGGTGAGGACTAGCTCAGCGGGGAGAGGGTTCTGCTGTCCTTCCATTCTAACCCTAATCCTAACCCTTTTGTCCTGTTCCAATTTCATGTGCATTTGAGAGCCAGTGGGTATTTCTGTCAGCCAGGTCCTAGAAATGCTTTCAGATCCTTCCCACGACTGTCATCTAACATCTTTACAGAAAAACCCCAAACTCACGTGTCCATTGAAATACAAGTTTTAAAACAATTTTTTAATTAAACATCATTATTACTTTATTTTATGTGTATGAGTGTATTGCCTGCATATAGGTCTGTGCACCACATGTATACCCTGTGCCCACAGAGGCCAGAAGAGGCAATTGAATCTCTGGGGACTGGAGTTACAGATGGTTATGAGCCACCATATTGGTGCTGGGAACCCACATTATCTGGAAGAACAGCCAGCTCTCTGAACCTCGAATCCACCTCTTTAGCTCCTTGGAATAAAGGTTTTAAGAACAGCCCAGATTTGCTGTTCCCATTTTGCTCTTTGGTGGGTGAGAATGGTAATTATAAAGGTCTGCCCTGTCGAGAGTGAATGCTGGCAAGAGCGAGTGCAGGAGACCCAGGAAGAGACCACGGAAGTGT
>PVIH01000718.1:0-280563 GCA_004025045.1 Sigmodon hispidus | reverse complement strand
AAAAGATTTACTTGTTATCTGCTCACTAGTTTATTTATTGAGTGCTTGCTCACTGGCCTACAAAGGGACTTACTGACAGCATGGATGAGGGGTCACTGACAGGAGCATGGGTGACCCCAAAACAGCTACACTGGAAAGTCTTCACCCAGAGTGGATGATGGTTTGCAGTTAGGGCAGAATGGCACACAGTTGGCTTGGAGGAGTGGCTAGAATCTCAGGGGAAAATCCACTGACCCTCCCCACTCACGTTCTTCTATAAACGAACAAGACCCAGAAGAACTCCTCAGCTGACCCACTGTTTTGCTAGGAGAACTGTTCTCTGTAACTCAGAATGGGTAGACGGTGGCTCACTGGACCCTGCCATAGGGAAGGGGAACTGCCCTGGCGACAGCAATCAGAGGCAGATAAATATCCTGCCTGCATTTGCAGTTGCCTTTGACTTCTTCACTGTAGACAGAACTCAGGGCTGGCCATGTACCTGGCATGATGAAGGATCCTTCTCACATAGGGAAGAACCAATCCTTGGCTGCCAGGAGCCTGAGATTGTGTGGGGCCTGCTTTGGGAAGTTCTTCAGTGGTGAAAGGGTCCAGCACTATCCACGTTGCTTCCCATTTCTGGGGGCTGACAGCCTGGGTTTAGTGTGTTGGGGGGTGAGCCATTGTTATTGCTGGTTCTCTCAGTGATTTTCATTTGTTGTGTTTTAGACACTTGCCATCCATAGCTATGATGGGATATTAGGTCTCTTTGGCTATCAGAACAGAGTCATCATCTCAGTCTTTTTCTAACAACAGCCAAGCCTTTCCAAATATTTACAAGTGAGGGTCTCCTGGGAATGTTCGGAGGGTCTGTAAAGAGAGAAGAGAGAGAGAGAGATCGAGAGGTTTAGGTACACACAGGAAAACAACAGAAGCACAAAGGCCTGGAGAAGCATAGTCAGGCACATAGCAGACAGTGACGGCTTCTGAGGAATGTGTCTCTGGAGAGCACCCTGTGTAAACATCAGAGTGTGTTTGTGCCAGCCTGGGTTGCAGAGCCCTCTGCAGGATGGGTTTTGTGGTGTGCACATATGCTCCCAGACTCAGGAGCAGGGGTATAGCAGTGGGTGGGGATAGAGGAATGGTTGTGTGGCTGTGGGCTGCTGCCAGAGGGGCACTCACATGGTTTTCTGAAAAACTGTTTTTAATAAGTAGAAAGTGCACACTCTAAACTCCAGTTACTAGGATAGGCTGGGGACCCATCATGATGCTTAATACAGATCATCACCTTGACAGGAGCTAGAATAGATTTCTGGGCAAGGTCTAGGAGGGAGTTTCTGGATTGGGCTGAGGTGGGGAGACCCACTCTGAATAGCGAATTGTGTCCCCTCCCCCAACAAAGGTTCACAGTGCTTGACAGACTCCCATTAGACTTTCACAGGTTTTGGTGAAATGACTGTCACACAACAACAGGGCCTGAGTTCAGATCCCAGAAATCATGGAAAAGTTGGGCCCGGAAGCATGTGTGGGACTGTGACCCCAACCTTGGGAGAAGCAGACACAATCAGCTAGCAAATCAAAGAACTTCAGGTTCAATGATAGAGCCTGCCTCAAACAATAAAGGTGGAGTGACTGAGGAGTCAGTCACCTGACTCTAGGGTCCATATAACACACACACACACACACACACACACACACACACACACACACACACACTTATGCATGAGGGATCAAAAACTAGGAACAATAAGTTTCAAAGGTTGCTGTAAAATCCTATACATCCAGCTATGTGGGGCATGAAGTTTAAAGAGAGACAAAATCCATAAGTCCAGGCTACTTTTGGGGTTCAGAAAAGGGCACCCAAACAAGCGCTTGTCTCCACAAGGGCTTTCCCTTGACCCCCTTTCTCACTATCCCAGAGAGCCATGCTTCTGCCTGTCCTGTCCTCCTTGTGAACTCTGAGGTCACTGTGCAGTGTCCAGTCACCAGCACAGTTATTAGAGTGATAGACTTTCATCACAAGGCCAGAAAGTAAGTTCACAGGACCTGCTCTTGGTTGTGGGTCTAGGAGGCCCATTGACTTAGCTTGGGATTCTATTGCTGTAAAGACACAAGATAAACATGACAGCTCTTAAAAAGGGGAACATTTCATTGGGACTAGCATATTGTTTCAGAGGTTTAGTCTATTATCATCCTGGTGGGAAGCATGCAGGCAAACACGGTGTCGGAGAAGGAGCTCAGAGTTCTACATCTTGATCTGCAGGCAGCAGGAAGTGAACTATTTCACTGAGCATAGCTTGAGCATGGGAGACCTCAAAGCCCACCCCCTAGTGACTCACTTCCTCCAACAAGGCCACACCTACTTTAACAAGGCCACAACTCCTAGTAGTATCACTCCCTTTAGGGGCCATTTTCTTTCTAACCATCATAGCCAGCATACCTCTGAATGGGCTGTGGCATGCTTTTAGAACCTCCAGCATCTGGATTTGTTAGGGCTGTGGAAATGAACCAGTATTGGTGTCAGAAAACCCTGGGTCAAGACATCTGTTCAAAATGTGTCAATTTCCTGAGGAAGTGCACTTTGTACCCCCAGAGACTGGCTGTACTATTAGAAAGAAAAGCCTGGTCTCTAAGAAGTGACTTATAACCTTGAGTTTGAATCTAAGTCCCATCACTCAGCGAGGCTAGCAACTGTGGATGGTTGACTGAGCATGTACCTCAGCTGCTCTACCTGTAGAGGTGCCATTCTGGAAAAGGGTGTAACCAGAGCACCTGCTTCTCAGGGCTGTTACAAAGGGTGCATTTAAAGGGCTTGGTTGTGTGCTTTATGCACAGCAGACTCTGAGGATTATCATGCACATATCTGATTTCCAGATGGTATTTCCGGAATGATTGCTCCTCATTGTCACCTTGATTAAATTTAGAATCACCATGGAAACACACCTGTGGGTTTCTATGAAGGTGTCTCCAGATAGGTTTGACTGAGGAAGGAAAACACCCTTGATGTGAGCAACATGATTTTGTGACCTGGGATTGCAGATGGATAAAAAGGGGAAAGGAGGGACCCAGACAGACCAGAATCTTTCTCTCTCTGCTTCCAGATCCAGTGTGGTCGCATCACGCTTCTGCCATTTCTTCCCCATCAGGATGGACTATGTTCTTTCAAGCCCTAACCCTCAACTATCACTTCCTCCTTCAGGTTTCTTTTTGGATGGTATTTAGTCACAGCAATGATAAAACTAACTAATATAGCTTCTATTGTTTGTGGAGTCAATGTCAGTAATGTCTCAGTGCCACAATGTCCAAAGTGACAGATATTTGGGCTCATGATGTTATAATATATATATATATACATACATATATATATATATGCATGGCATCACATACCTGCAATCCTAGTACTTGGTAAGTGGAGACAGGAGAATCAAAAGTTCAAGGTCATCTTTGACTACATAATGAGTTTGATGTCAGCCCATTAATAAAACCAAATTCCAAACTAAAAGAAGATTCCAAGGGGGGTGAAATTATACCAGAAACTATGAAACCACAGACAAAATAACATAAAGCAGGATGAACAGGGCAGTGCAAGTTGGCCATTACCAAAATGTGGTCCTTGCATAAGAACCTTTAGCATGACAGGGGAAAATCATCATAAATGCAAATTCTAATAGGTTTCCTATTAGAAAGATCTATTGAGTTAGACACCTCAAGTGATGTTTGAAGGAACCCAGGCTTCAACGAACACTCTGGGGATTCCAATATGCAGCAAGACTTGAGGACCATCAAACTAGATGAGCATGCCAAGATGAAGCTGGACCACGGCAGATTATCAGTGGAGAGCGCAGCAAAAAGAGGCTTAAGGAGAAGCCAAAAAGCAACATGCACTTAATAAAGTAGAGAGGGAACCTCTCAGAGCACCAGTGGGAATGCATGTTGCCAAGGCTACATTTCCATGCTGAACATCACAGGAGAAGATGCTGGAGAGAGAGAGAGAGAGAGAGAGAGAGAGAGAGAGAGAGAGAGAGAGAGAGAGAGAGAGAGAACCCAAGATGTTTGGGATCAGAGTAACTGTGCAAGAGAGACACACTCATATTTTATTCACATCTCAGAGGAGAACAGTGGATGTTTCCAGGGGAAGCTATTTTTCACATGTCTGTAGAGTTGATTGGGTTGAAAAAAAGTACAAATTAATTTAAACGCATCGTTGAACTTCCCATAACTTTTGCTGTGATGTGTTTTCTCAGTCAGCTGGCATTAAAAAACAGCTGTCATAGACCTTCTGAGCATTGGAAAGAGGCCCCCTTATGGAAGAGGATATGAACAGTGACTTGGAGTGGAAAATCTTCCCTGATGTGTCTTTGGGTTGGTCCTTCTTTGTCTCAATAGATCAGTCATCCACAGGCCCACTGTTCACACCTGTCCTGGTGTGAACTAAATCACTCAGCATCCTTGAAGTTCAGTGTATATTGTTTATTTTTAAACTGTGAATTCCTACATATACATGATGTCCCCACTCAGATATTATCCCATCTTTATTACTTTTCTTATTCTTGAGAAGAGTTTCATTTTTATGCTCCATGGTGTGAAAGGCATGTTGGCTGCAGTGGAGGCAGGACCTTGGGCAGCTCCTATTTTGGTGGACCAGGAAGCAGACCCAGGATGGTACAGGACTTCACTGCAACCCTAAGTCCTGCCCCCTGAGACCTTCTTCCAGTAAGGCCCCACCTCTTAAAGGGCCTATACCTGTGCAAATATCAATACCAACTGGAGATGAAGTATTCAGACACTCAAGCCTATGGAAAATCCACTTCCATAGAAGTCTAATGTTCTCATTTTCCTGCTCCCAACATACCCTGGGGCACTTGATCATTTATGGCAGGTGTCTGTCCCATTCCTAAACCACTCCCTGATGGACAGTGAGGGGCCTTGAGTGGAGGAACCATGCCTTCTCTTCTGTGCATATACAGGGCCTTACTATGATGCCAAGTCCATAGTTAACACTCAACAGATATTTGTCCAGTCCTTGCTTGCGGTTCTTGCTTGCTATTTATCTGACTGCTGTATTCTCTGTGGACTGAGAGGTAAAGCATGCCCTTGTGTATAAAGTATCTTCAACAGTAATGGTGGGTAAAGGAAGAAAAGAGGATCAGAAAACTAGAATTAGAAAACAATATCAAATAAAATCAGAGCAGGGGAAAAAGAAAATTATCATTATCGTCATAAGCAACAATGCTGGTCCATCACCCGTGGATTAACACTTGTGCAATATTTTGGCAACATGAGATTTAGCTTTGAGCTTCCTGCTCAAGAAAGTCTAGACAAAACAAAACAAAACAAAAAAACCCAAACCAAAAAGCTATTGGGTTATATATATATAATATGTCAATTTGACTAAAGAATTAGAGTAATTCATTAAGAATTTTAGCAAGAAGTTTGCGATGTAGGATCCTATACAATTGACATCAACAAAGTGTCAGATTTGTGCATATGTAGCACACTCTAGGGACAAATACTCTATTGTAGATACACTGTAGATGCTGGGATACACTTACCAATAAGGAGCCTTGGCATTGGAGGGGAAGTACATCCACATGCAACAGTCAGATATGGTCTGAGACAGAGGAGAAAGTACAAAGCTTTGAGAGCCCAAGGCAGGAAACCTGTCTGTGGACATGGCTGCATCTGAATGATTAAGTTTAAAGAAGACATCATCATTTTGGGTGGAGTGTGGAGGTAAAGGGTCTGAAGAGGTGATTGGCAGCTGCACAAATGTATAGTTTTGGGAAATAGTGCATCTGAGAAAGAGCAGGAAATCCACTAAGTCTGGGGCAGGGTGGAGCAGGGTCTACAGGTGAAACTGGTAAGCTGGCTGGAGTGTGAAATGACTATAGGCTCACATGCTTAAACACTTGGTTCCCTGCTGGTGGCGCTGTTTGGAAATCTTGTGTAACCTCTAGGAGGTGGAGTCTCACTGGAAAAAGAGGGTCACTGAGGGTGGGCCTGGAGGTTTTATAGCTTTATTGATACATTGTGATCTCATGCCTTTCCTGCAGCAGAGGACTGTGTCTTCACAAGCTATCAGACGAATAAGCCTCCCCCCATTAAGTCAGCTATTCGTTACACCAGCAAGGAAGTTGACTAACACACACACAAGGCATGCCAGCCCTTGCAAGGGTCTGTAATCACACTCTAAGTGCTTAGTCTTTGCACTCCACAGGGCATGATAAAAAAGATAAAAACACAGAAGGTGGATGCCTGCAGTGGGCCCTGCCAAAGTGTGCCCCTAAGAGAACACACCAGGGGCAACAGAGTTAGTGCAAGAGATTTATTGGGGGAGGGGTAGAGTGAAAGGCCATCTTGGAGTAGGGACATGAAAGGTAGGCAGACAGACAGACAGATAACAGAGGGAACAGGTGAGAGAGGAGCAAGAGACGCAAGAGGGAAGTGGCACTTTTAAGAGGTGCCTTTTTCACATAGCTGATGATAGAAAGGCACCTGGCATCAGGTGATGATGATGTGGCTGCCTGGGTGGGAACTAACACGGGCAATGGGGAACTATGGAAGATTTTTAAATGTACAAGTGACACAGCCTAAGTTATATATTTAAAGATACAGAAATACTTTATTGCCTCTTTATTCATCCTCAACCAGGCCCTCACTTTGTCTGTAGGCAGCCCATGCTGGTCCTAAATTTCTTTGCAACAAGGCCAAGGGCTCTGGAAACACTGAAGTTTGAACTGACACCAATTATGCTGCAAGGGTGAAAATTAATTAAAAGTTTTCAAAGGGCTGTGTTCAGTATTCTTCCCTCTTTTGTGTTATCAGCAATGCTGCCTTTTCTCCAGGCTGGGAGTTACTGCAGTACAACATTTTCATGTTGCCTGTAGGGTAATTATGTCAACTATATGAGTGATGATAAGCAGCAGTTTGTATTATTCTGTGATTAATCTCCATACATTCTGGCATTCCAATCTGCCCTCAGAAGACAGAGCTGTGGTTCTCTGGTGCAGAGGGAGGGCCCTAGGAGAGCGGTAAGGACTGAGGAGATGCTACAGAGGGTATTCCCGATTGCGCTTTCCACATTCTACCAAAGGTCCTGCAAACTCCCAGCCCAATTCCCACACTCCCCACAAGACTGAAGGATGCTGGTGCTCCTGGGAGACCACCCAGCATCCACAGAGCACACTTTAAACCCTGTCCTTTCCCTCACTGCCTCACTGCTGTGACCAGATACCCTGCAAGAAGCCCAGAAGAAGAGTTTCTTGTGGCTTACAGTTAGAGAGCATACTGCCCAGCATGGCAGGGTGGCACACTGCACCACAATCAGGAAGCAGAGAGCACCAACTCCTGGTGCTTAGCCCACTTCCTCCTTTGTAGATGTTCTAAAGCCCTGTACCAGGGGAATGCTGCTGCTGGAGGGTGTGTGTTCACTGGTGTCCCCAGTGGTTTGTCTCCCAGGGGATTCTAGATCAGGGCAAACCACCACACTCCTCTGACCTGCTCAAAGACAGTCTAAGAAGACTCCAGAGAATTTCCAGGTTCAATGCTGCACCCCTGAGGAGTTCATACAAAATGCACAATTTTGCAATGTGACCTAGCTCACTGGGAGGGAACCTGACCCTTTGTGAGCTTCAGGCTGAAGATGAACTTTTTCCAAGATGGTGTTGGAGAGCAGACATGGGCTTCCCATCAACCTCAGGTTATATAGTGTTCTACAGTCCAGAAGGGAGGCCAGTGGTGGGAATTCATCATATAGATTATGTAAATGGCTAGAAGACAGGAGTCTGAAACTTATAATAAATAAAGATAAATAAAATGCTAATTCTTCCAGTTTGATCATTTATATTGTATCAAACTATCACATTCACATGATAACCTGTAAATGCATTAGGAATTATTAATTAATATAAATTAGGAATTCCTAATAATAGAAATAAAGTAAAAATAAAGTTAAAAACTTTGTCTGGTGGTTTAAGCCTCTTAGCACTACTTCCTGTTCCTCTTCCTTCTATCTTTCCTTTCTTCTTCTTCTCCTCCTCCTCCTTCTTCCTTGTTCTGCTTCCTCCTCCCTCCTCCTCCTCTCCCCCTTTCTTATGTATTTGAGACAAGGTAGCCCAATTTCTTGGGAGGCTTAGGCAGTAAGACTCAAGTTCAAGGTCTGTCTGAGTTATAGAGTGAATTTATGACAAGCCTGAACTGCTAGCAAGACCCTGTCAAATAAATAGTGAAAAGTGGTACTTGGGGAGAAATCTTTTGCCTGGCTCTCATGAGGCTCCAGGTTAGAACCCCAGCACTCTCCCAAGGCTCACCATAGTGTTCTCAGATTGTTTGTTTCGCTTTTTGAGACAGGGTCTCATGTAGCCAGGCTGGCCTTGAACTCTCTATGTAGATGAAGATGGGCTTGAACTTCTGATCTTCGCGCATCCACTCTTCCAGTGTTACAGATAATTGTCTACCGTGGCCTACTTGTGTAGTATGGAAGACTTGAGGCCAGGACCTTGTGTGTATCAGGAAAGCTTCCTGCCAGCTCATCCCTAGCTCTTGGATTGCTCTTTTGAGATAATTGTTTTTTAAGTTTTATTTATTAATTATGTATACAGTTTTCTGCCTGCATATATACCTGCTTAACAGAAGGGGGAACCAGATCTCAGTATAGATGGTTGTGAGCCATCATGTGGTTACTGGGAATTAAACTCAGCACCACTGAAAGAGCAGCCAGTGCTCTTAACCTCTGAGCCATCTCTCCAGCCCCCTACAGTTCAGTTTTATGATCTTCCTGCCTCGGTCTCTGAGTGCTGGGATTACAAGAGTGCATCAAAATATTCATCTTATGTAGGCTCACTTTTCTGTCCCAACAGCCAGTTTCCAAATAACCACACAGAAACTTAATATTATTTATAAACGCTCAGACAATAGCTTATCTTGTTCTTAGCTAGCTCTTGTAATTTAAATCAACTCATTTCTATGAATCTGTGTGCTGTCCTGAGGCTCATTTACCTCATCTACATATTTCCCATTCTGCTCCCTCTGTATCTCATGGCAGCATCTTCTCTAACTCTGCCCTTCTCCTCTCCATCTTTCTCTCTGCACTGAAAATCCTGACTAGCTACTGGTCATTTAGCTTTTTTATTAAACCAATCACAGTGACATATATTCACGCAGTGTAAAGAAATGTTCCACATTCTTGGGTTCTGCACAAAGAATTGGTTTATTTCTATCCAGGAGATGGATAAAGCATCTCTTGTCAAAAGGAAGCAAACAAAGTCAAGCCTATGATGGCCCATCCCCCTTGCAGCCCAAGTCTGTCTTCTTGAGTCCTGTAGACTCCCAGAATCTTTCCTGTGTTAGATGATCTTCCCACACAGACAGGAAAACGATACTGTGATCCAATGCGGGGCTCCTTCTGATCTATGATTTATTGATGGTGGAAGTGAAAATTTCATTAAAACAGACTGCTGTTTCTCATTCGTTTGTCACATCTGAAATTTATATTTTAAAACATTAATAAAACCAACACCATTAGTTATTTTCTGAAATGTCAAATGCATTTAAGATGTGGTGATGCTAGACTGTGGCTTCATCTCATAACGAGGGACACTGTTTTAAAAAGCCATTTCCTGGATGATTAGAGACCTCTTCTTTGCCTGAAACTCATCATCAGCTAAATTGTGTCTCATCTGCTGCTCCTCCAGATCCTTCTGCCCTCCTTTTCCTACTTCCTCTCCCTCCCCATCTTCCCTTTCCTGCTTCCTCTTTTTCCTTTCCTCCCTCATTCTTGTTATTTGAGACAGGGTATCAGTTGAACCTAGTATAGCTGAGGTTGGTCTTGAATGCTTAATTACCTTCCCGTACCTCCTGGCCATTGGGATTATGGATGTGTATGATCACATCCAGCTTCTCTGGAGATTTAATTAGTCACTCTTGTTTTCTCTTTCCTGAGATATTACTCAGTACACCTTGAGGTGTTCTATCTTAAGGCTGTAGTCTTAGCTTTATTTGTAAAATCTGCCATCAGTGAAGCTCTCCCATTCTCCACTCCCAAATAGATCTTACTGCTGTTGGCAATATGGAGACCCTGCAATGGAGTCCCCACACAACATCTACTTACCATGCCCTCTGGGTTTCTGTTATCTCAAGCTGGTACCAGTTGGTGGCTTCTTACTAGATTCTCCCCAGCATCTCCTCCAATGCCACCTCTCCACAGCTCCTTCCAGAAGGGATGGACTGTGTCCTGCAGATCTGTCCTGGGATGCTGGTTCAGATTGGTGAAGGCGCTTGAATGCAGTCTTCCTGTGATGCTTGATTCTTGTTGGAAACTAGATTGAACCTGAAATCTTCTAATAGACAGACCCCTGGGCAGGTTTTCCCAGAGAAGTCTGAGGGGAGAAGATCCTCCCGAATGTGATAAAGCTTCTTTTGACCCAGATAGAGAGGTCCCAGTTTGAAGAACAGAGGTCTTCTCTTTTTGTTGGCGAGCTCATCTACTCTGCCGCTGCTGCCATTCTTGCTGATCAACTCCAGCTTCTTTAGCCTTTCTATGTGGACTGAAGACAAGCAACTCCCAAGAAACATTCAGATATTCAACATCTTACTGAGGCTACTGAGGCATCCAGCCTCACAAATTGAACAGTTACCAGGTTCTCAGTCTCTCCAGTGTGCAGGCAGCTATTGTTAGCCTGCCCAACCCCTATTATGCAAGCCAGCCCAATAGATTCCCCCTGGAATATACATTTATTCTATGTGTTTTCTTCCTTTAGAGAACCTCAACTAATATATCCCCCAAGGGATCTCAAACATTTATTTGTCATCATGCACAATGGGGACTTTGTTCTAGCATATGATGTGTTCCTGTGATATTCAGACTGTAACAGGAAACACAAATTGAAAAAGAATGGAAGAGACCATGAGAAATGAAACTCATAAATATAATATTGTAGTAAGAATCTGTCTATTAATTCAGTCGTCAAGTTATTTGATAAATGTTTGCAATGCTCTTCTTTGCAAACCAGGTGTTAAGCCAGGAGCTGGGGACACGAGATAAGCTACTTCTAAAGTGGTAAAACATGTGTTAATAAATGATATAATTCCAATATAACATCAATTCTTGCACTTTAATAAAACTATGATGTATATACAATGACACTTGCAAAAACACCTCAATATATACACATATATTTCTTGAGATGGTCTCTTGTAGCTCAGGGTGGCCTCAAACTTAGGACACAATCAAAGATGACCCTGAAATCTGGACTCGCCTGCTTCTACTTCAGGAATGCTATTGTTATAAGCATGTGCTACCACTCTGTGGTGATGCGGCTCAAATAGAGAGCTCCCTGAGTGCTAGGTAAGCACTGATATATGTGCTCTGCCCAAAGCTCGACCCCCAGAGAGACCACTGGAGATAGAGATGTCTGAAATGCAACAGCAAAGTTTATTTTCAGCATGATACAAGTCAGGCAGGGAGCTTGTCCCCTGTACCCACACCCGATGTGGGGTGCAAGCAAGAGCTGAGAACCCCAAATTACACAAATTTTTTAAGGACAAAAACCACAAGGCAGGGTTACTTGGGGTCAAGGGTGCAAGTGTGCTGCTGGTTGGTTAGTGCTTAGGGATTTTTTGCAATTTAACATTTCTGGACCCCACCTGAGTGGGATGGTCTTTTTACTGCCTTAGGGTTGGATCATCCAGGTGTTCTTAGATAGTGCTTAGCTTATTGTTTCTTGGAACTGGGCAAGTCCCTGCCAATAGTGTGAATCTGAACTTTATTTTACCTTTATAATACAAAATGGCTACTAGAATACAAAATGGGGCTTCTTGAGCTAAGTTTACTCTCTTCAGTATGCATGAGTACTGTGTGCATGCACACACACCACACACACTCACACACACAAACACTCACCTATGTTAATCCAATTGTGTGATTCAAATATCCTCAAGTTCAGTGGCATACATAGTGAAATTTCTCTTGCCAGAGGGCCATCCTTGTTCACTGGGTTCTCCCGAAGAATCACAATACAGTTTTTCTGGAATGGCTAATCTTGGTTGTCATTTGACACCCTGGGGAAGAGTGAGACAGAGGAATCTCAGCAGGAGTGCCTTGATAAGATTGGCCTGTGGGCGTGCTTGGGGCCATCTTTGAGATGGCTGATGGATGTGGGAAGGCCCTGGCCACTGTGGTTGGTGTTACCCTGAGGCAGGTGGTCCTGGGTTGTATAAGAAAGCAGGATGGACATGACTGAGAATGAGCCACTAAGCAGAATTCCTCTGTGGGTTCTGCCTCAGCTTCTTCTCAGGCCTGCCCTGGCTAGTCTGGAGACAGACTCTACCTGTACTCAAAAACAGAACCTTTCTTAAGTTGTTGTTGGACATAGTGTTTATTATAACAAAGAGCAAACTTCAGAGCGACTATCTTACAGCCCTCCATCTTGCTGGTGCTTTGCTTCTCTTTCTTTTCCTCATCCCTTTCTTCTTCTCTTTCTCTCTCCTTCTCTTTCTTACCTCCAACTCCCACCAGAACCAGGAGTGAATGCACAGCAGTTTAATAAAGCCATTTTTTTTTTTTAATCCTCAGCTTGTTTTGGTACAGGGAGACTTTCTTTTTTGTAGCTGCAGCGGAATAGAATTTTGACATCTGTGGTGAATGACTAACAGAAAACCAACACATCAGAACCATTCTGTAAGTCTCTGAGATCCCGGAAGAACTTTCCCAATGTTGAATAATGTGAAGGAAACAGTATAGTCTTTCTGGCCATGGTGTTAGCATCTGATGTCACATAAAATCTTCTCTGTTTTGGATCGGTGTCTATATTAGAAGGTGTTTATGAAAATATCAGCATCAGTTACATCCAGGTGCTGCCTATTGTGATGCAGATTTTATATTTGGAGGAAAAATGAAAATGCACAATTCTTACAACCAGAGTGAAGAAAGCCCCTGGTACTCATCACTTCTGCTCTGCCCTTAACTACCAGATGGAGATGGTGACCCAGACTATGAGCAGCGATGACATCCATGCACCATCTAGGTCCTCATCATTAGCCCTCATTTCCTTAACCGAGTGCCCAGAACACTGTATGTATTAAGATGTGGCACCAGGCAAGAAGACAAGTGTGTAAAGGTGAAGAAACAAGAGAGGCTTTGCTGGTGAGACCTTCAGGTCTGTGTGACTGTGACACACTCCAGATCTCATTCCTGTCACCAGTGTGTCACTAACCGATTCTCTATCACCTCCCATTGCACGGCATGGCCGATGATGCTGAGATAAGCAAATGGAACACCTTCATCTAGGTCAATGTTCCCTGAGCAGAGGACAGGACTTGGACTTGGATAAGTCTGTTTGTCTGTCCATCTCCCCCTCGCCACCTCTCTCTCTCTCTCTCTCTCTCTCTCTCTCTCTCACACACACACACACACACACACACACTACCTACCCACATGCACGAATGCATACACACATTCACTGAAGTTCTTTCAGAACATTTGGTCCCTAGGTAAGAAAAATAATAATCAGTGACTTAGCACCCATTTTGATTTCTGCATATTCTTCTCATATTTTTGCATCTATTTTATTTCATCCATTTAATTTTGAGAAATGGTCATGCTATGTAGCCCAGTTCAACTTTGAACTTACTACTATGTAGCCCAGGCTGGCCTTGAACTCATGACCCTCCTACTTAGGCCTCTTCAGTACTGTTGTTACAGGGGTGTGCCAGAATGTAAATACATTTTGTCTTTCATTTTATTGGGATGACAAAGAAGACTTGAGAGCAGAAAGGTCTTTAGCAAAGAACCCTTGACTTCTTAGTCATTTCGAGATCTGAACTTGGCACTTGGCAAATCTTCTTCAACTCTCTCTCTATTTGACTGCATGAGAATTATGCAGAGACCCAAACTTCAGGTGTCTCCCTATGCTGAAGGATTCAGGGCGATGCAGCATTCATCACCAGGCTCATAAGTGCAGTGCCTACTGTTTGGAAATTCTTTTTCCTTGACAAATGATATATTTCATTTATTCCCCATGATCTTCTTGCATTATTTCAATATTATTAATACTTGGCAAATATATTAAAAAAGTAATAAACTGGCAATTATGATTGTGCTATGGACCCTAAACTGCAGTTATTCATTACATTTCAATTATTAACTTCACTTCAAATATCTTTCAGCAAAGATTGCAGAGAGAGAGAGAGAGAGAGAGAGATATGAAGCTCTGTACTCTAGTTTCCAGAGGCTCATGTTTCACTCCAGCTTGAAGTTTTTCTGATTTATCCACTATCTCAGAGCTAGATGAATCCAAATGATAATAAAATATAGTCCTCCTCACTTAATAAACAATAATGATCTATACTTTGTATTTTATAGTACTTTTTAACTCTTCCTGGCCTGTTAGTTTCTATGACTACATTCAATTTCAGCACCATGCTAATAAAATTCTCTCTCTATACCTCCTAAGTTGGTATGATGGGGACACTGGGCACAGGAAGACTCAGGAACTGGGCAGAGCCATCACTTGGATCATGACACTCCTCCCACCCACATTCCCTCCAACAGTACCTCCTCAGAGCATCTGGGTACCAGCCTCTGTTTTAAGGCAAACCCTGATATACAGATAAAGTCAATCACTGAGCATGATGAAGATGCTGGAGTAGCTGTCTGATGACCTTGGCCGTGGCTCTAAGTACTGAGCACAAGTCACTTTGTCAAATTTCCTTAAGAACCCAATGGGGGAAGACACACAGCAATACAACAATCACATTTTGTGGAAACCTTAGAGATTTCCTCATATATCAAAGACCAGCAGCTAGGTGTACTGTCATAACCATAGCAACAAAAAAATAACAACAGTAGTGGTGGTGGTGATGACAGTCACATAAATCCGAAGTTGACCATGTGCTGACAGATTGGTAGATTTCATAAATGAGGATTTTGAAGGTCAAATGAGTTGCTTCAAGTTAGAAACAACAGCCATCTTGCCTAGTATCGCCTACTCCTCCTGCACCACACAAAAGCACTGATGCATGCCATCCCATTCTTTACCCCAAAGGAAGCATAGTGAATGGAAACAAGGCAGATTCAGATGTCCTGGGGAGTCCCTCCTTGGGAGTTAAGCTCAAGATGGGTCCTCTGTTCACACCTACATCCTCCACTCTGTGACCTCTCCCATTTTCCTTGCAGAGCAGGATGAAAGATTATCATGAAGAACATGAAGAATTCTGTTTCTTTAAAATAAGCAAATTGTGTTAAATTTTAATGGTGGTCATTATGGGCTGGTTTTTCTGTGATCTGAAGCGAGTCCTCTAGTCCCCTTTGAAGAATCCCATTTGCACAGATTAATTGCCTGCAATTTTGTCTGGCACATCCTCATCTCAGTCATTGGCACTGTGAAACTTGTCCCCATCTGGGCAGAGCTCCATGATGTAGCACTTTGGCCTTTAAAATATGCACAATAAATATTTTAGATTTGCTGATGAATGACTTGCTCTCACGGCAAGGCTGCCGAGTTTGCAGGGACAGAGCAGGAAGAAGTTGAACAGTTTTCAAAGTAAGAGTCACCTTCAGGCTTCCTAGGGAGGTGCTGGGTGTGAGGCCTCTGTGGCTGCTTTGTGGCAGGGAGCATGTTAAGCATTTCTTGTGGACAGGGGCCACAGGTTGATTCCTTTCCAAGGAACACTTAATAGGTGCTTTATAGTTTATTTAAGAATTTAATTCCATGAGGTAACCAGTGAGAATCCTTTTTTTAGTTTTTGGTTTTACAAGACAGGGTTTCAATATATAGACTTGACTGTCCTGGAACTCATTCTGTAGACCGGGCTGGCCTCGAACTCACCGAGATTAACCTGTCTCTGAGTGCTGCCACTGCCCCATCTCAGTGAGAATCTTAAAGCTACAGACTAGGTCATGCCTCATCTATTTTGATGGTTAGTGTGAATTGTCAACTTGCAAGACTCTAGAGTCACCTGGGAGAAAGGCATTGGGGCATGCATATGGGGGATTATCTTGATGACATTAATTGGTTTTGGAGTGCTCATCTTGATTGTGGGTGGGACCATTCCACTGGAACTGAATAAAATGGAGCACAAGAGCCAGCCACTTACACATCCATCCCTGTTTCCTGATTGGGAAAGCCATATAGCCAGTGGCTGCAAGCTCTTACCACCTTGATTTTCTCCAACATGATTGAGATCTTGAACTGTGAGCTAAAATATTTGCTCACCTTCCCTTAAGCTGCTTTAGTCAGGGTATTTTACCTCAGCAAGGAGAAAGTGACCAAGACACCTGCTTAGGAGGTCCCATGTGATCATGGGGTGGTTTAAAAGAAAACTGCCACCAAAGGGCGTGGCACTCTTAAGAGGTGTGGCCTTGCTGGAGTAGGTGTGGCTTTGTTGGAGGAAGTGTGTCACTATGGAGGTGGGCTTTGATGTCTCACATATGCTCAAGCCAAGACAGCTCACTTCCTGTTGCCTGCAAGATGTAGAATTCTCAGCTCTAGTATCATGTCTGCCTGCACACTGTCATGTCCCACCATGATGATGATAGACTTAACCTCTGAACTGTAAGCTACTGCAATTAAATGCTTCCCTTTATAAGAGATGGTCATAGTGCCTCTTCACAGCAATGGAAACCCTAAGTTTCCCTATTTCCTCTGATTGCTTCACATACTCATTTAACCTTACTCATAACACACCTGTCCACAGGTGCTGTCAGTTATGTACCCAATATGTATTTGCCACAGAACTTCTGCATTAGCGCCTCTATTCTCCCATCATGCTCCACCTTGAGATCTTCTGATTGCTAGTTTCTTTTGTTTTTTAGGTCCCTAAAAAATATCTTCCTTCAAATGTCAGGGGAGGGATTCTTTAGACAGTTTCGTCAAGATTTGCTTATTTTATGTGTATGCATATGCTTGTGTAGCATGTGTGTGCAATGTTTCTAGAGGCCAGAAGAGGGCAGAAGATGGCCTTGAAATTTGAGTTACAGAAAAATTGTGAACCACTGTGTTGGTGCTGGGTTTGAACTCTGGTTCATTTGGAGGAACAGTCAGGACTCTTAACCACTGAGCCATCTCTCCAGTCCTGAGAGATATGTCTTAATATATATATTAGGCTTAATATAATAGTTCATCAAGTACTCTTCTCAACTAGTCTCGACTCTGTTAGCTCATTGTAATAAAACTAATCACCATTTTAACTTCAGTTTTATTAATCTATGTATGATTTTCTTGTTTTTTTTTTATTGATCTTATTTAGTCTAATGCAGCTTCATTGAAATAGGGATTTTACTTATATTGGTCATTGCTGTAATCCTGTTGTCTGGGACTCTCAGTGCTCAGAAAACTCCTGAATGAATGAGTGATGATTTTCTGAGAAATGAAGATCTGCTGGGAGCTGTGAACTCAGAAGCAGACTGCAATCTGCCAATGTGTGTGTCTCTTGGCTTCCCAGAAACATAGACACTACTAAGGACCCAGACACAGTCAGTGACCAGTTTCCAATTTTGGTCAGAATGTTGAGGTCAGATCTTCAGTACTTAGAGCTGCTACTTTTTAAATTTATTTTGGCTTTTATTTTTATTTTTAAAAATTTGAGATAGGGTTTCACTATACTGCTCAGGCTAACCCAGAACTTTCTATACAGCTCAGACCGGCCTTAAACTTTTTTAAAAAATTAATCTTTCTTTATTCTTGAGACTTTCATACACATATACAATGAAATGTCATATCCACACCCTTCATTTCAACCTTTCAATATTTCCCATTTTCTTTCCAACATGTCCCCCCTTCCTCCCCCTCTTCTCCTCTTTTTCTTCTTCTTGGTAATCCAATAAGCCCAGTGCTACATTCCCCACCCCCCCAAGCAGCCAGTAACTCAATGAGGGCTGGGACCTGAGAGCACTCCTCCCCCACCAACAGCCCTGGACTCTCCTTTTGCCTTATGTTCCCAAGTGCTGGTATTGTGAGTGTGCACCCCCACCCCCGGCTCAATTTGAGAGTTTCCAGAGATCACAACATCTGATCCCCTTTCCTCCAAAGAGACATGGAACCTTGAACAATCCACTCAAAAGGTAGGAGGAAAAAAAAGAAACAACAGGACATCCACTCTAGGACTTGCCTTCTTTCAAGCTAAGTGCCCTGACCCTTTAAATCTGAGTCTAAAGGCCCATCTTGTCTTTCAAAACAAAAGATTTGAGCTGAGCATCCTGGAATATGCCTAAAATCTCAGTATCTCAGCATCTGGGGTGAAGGGACCAAGAGTTTGAAGCTAGTCTGAGCTATATAATGGTATCTTGTCTCAAAATTAAAATACTCAAGTAAAACTATAAGGCCAGAAAAATAACAACAAGAGGTTTATGCTAGCATATGCCAAGGTGCTCCAAAATTTGAGATATTTGTTTTGGGGCTGAACCCCAGGCATTACCACAAAGGACCTGCTTTAAGGGGCACTTGAGCCAGGTTATTCTTGTAAAAGTCAGCCTCTCTGTTATTTTGCTCAAAAAATCCTTAGCGTCTATTTGTTTATTTATTTTTATTTACTCTTATCTCTAAGGATATATCCTGGCCTCCCCCTAAACTCCTCTTTTCTCCAGATCTCCTCCTCCCTTTTCCTTTAGAAGAGTGACATCAATGAACACGGCATAACAAGATGCAGTAAGACTAGGCACGAACCCTCATATCAAGGCTGGATGGGGCAATCCAGAAGGGAAAAGGGTCCCAAGAGCAGGTGAAAGTGTCAGGGATACAATCCTCTCTCACTGTTAGGAGTCACACAGAAACAACAAGCTAACAGCTATAACATGTATTCAGAGGACTAGGATCAGACCCATGCATGCTCCATGATGCCCATCGGTTTCTGAGTGCCCTATGAATCCTGCTTAGTTGATTCTGTGGGCTGTGATCTCCTGGTGTCCTCAGTCCCTCTGGCTTTTACACTCCGCCCCCCTTCCCCGCCTTCCGTGGGGTTCCCTGAGCTGCAAGGGGAGGCACCCAAGGGGGACTGGGTTCTCTTTGCCTAATATTGGGCTGTGGGTCTCTGCATCTGCTCCCATCAACTGCTGGAGGAGGAAGCCTCTCTGATGATGATTGGGTTAGATATTGATCTGAGTACAGCAGAATATCATTAGGAATCATTTAATTGAATTTTTTCTACTCTAGGCCTCCGGGCTATTCAGCCTGTGGTTCCTGATCATCCAGGCAGTGTCAGGCATGGGCTCCTTATAGTGTGGACTTCAAATTAGAACAGTCATTGGTTGGCCACGCCCATATTGGTTGGACACGCCCATATCTGTTGGCCAGTCCCACAAGCTCTGAGCCACCATTGCCCTAGCACATCTTACAGGCAGGACAGATTGTAGGTTGAAGGTTTTGTGGTTGGTGTCCCTGTCCCACCACTGGAAGCCTTGCCTGGATGGATAGTTCAGGCTCTGTATCCTCCATTACCGGGAGTCCTCTCTAGGGTCACCTTCATAGATTCCTGGGAGTTTCCACTATACTTAGTTTGCACATTGTTAAAGGCTTTCTCGTCTAATGAGATGATCATGGTTTTTTTTAATTTCATTTTGTTTATATGGTGAACTACATTACATTGACAATTTTTTGTATGTTGAACCATCCCTGTATTTCTGGCATGAAGCCTACTTGATCATGGTGGATTATCTTTTTCAGTTTGGATGATGCATTTTCAGTTTGTGAGTATTTTATTGAGTGTTGTATTTGTGTTCATAAAAAAATGGCTCTTTTTTGTTGAATCTTTGTGTGGTTTAAGTACCAGGGCAACTGTGACTTCATAAAATGAAATTGCCATTATTCATTCTATTTTGTGGAATAATTTGAGGAATACTGGCATTAGCTCTTCTTTAAAAAGAATTCTTTCTAAAACCCTCTGATCCTGGTTTCTCTCTCTCTCTCTCTCTCTCTCTCTCTCTCTCTCTCTCTCTCTCTCTCTCTCTCTCTCTCTCGGTTGAGAGACTTTCAATGACTGCTTCTATTTCCTTAGGGGTTATAGGTATATTTAAATTGTTTATTGGATCTTCATTTAACTTTGGTAAGTGTTATATATGGAGAAATTCTCCATTTCTTTTATGTTTTTCAATTTTGTAAAGTACAGGTTTTAAAAGTATGACTTAATGATTATTTAAATTTCCTCCGTGTGTTTTTGTGTTCCCTTTTGTTTCTGATTTTGTTAATTTGAGTATTCTCAGTCCAGTTTTTGATTAGTTTGGATAAGGGTTTGTCCACCTTGTTGATTTTCATAAAGAAACAACTCTGTTTCATTGATTCTTTATATTGCTCACTCTGTTTCTATTTTATTCATTTCAGTCCTCAGTTTGGTTATTTCCTGCTGCTATTCCTCTTGGGTATGCTTGCTTGTTTCTTGCTGCTCCAGAGCTTTCAGATGTGCTGGTGAGTCGCTAGTATGAGATCTTTCTCCCCCTCCTCCTCCTCCCCCTCCCCCCTCTCCTCCTCCTCCTCCTCCTCCTCCTTCTTTACATGTAGGCAGTTAGTGCTATGAACTTTCCTCAGTACTGCTGTCAAGTATCTCATAAGTTTGGGCATGCTGTGAATTTATTTTCATTAAATTCCAGAAAGTTTTTAATTTCTTTTTTATTTTTGTCTTGACATCGCTTTCATTCAATGAAAGCAGATCTGTTTCCTTGAGCTTGTAAGCTTTCTGTTGTTGAAATCCCCCTTATATCTGTGGTAGTTTGATAGGATGCAGGTGGTTATTTATATTTTCTTGTATCTGCTGAGGCTTGTTTTGTGACTATGTGGTCAATTTTGGAGACAGTTCTGTGAGGCTGAGAAGAAGGTGTATTGTTTTGTGTCTGGGTGAAATGTTCTGTAGCTATCTGTTAGGTCCATTAGGTTTATAATGTCTGTTAGCGCCAGTGTTTCTCTGTTCAGTTTTTGTTAGAATGACTTGTCCATTGGTGAGAGTGAGGTCTGGAAGTCTCCCACTATCCATGTATGAAGGCCAGTATGTAACTTAAGCTTTAGTAATGTTTCTTTTACTAACATAGGTGCCTGTGCATTCGAGGCATAGATGTTAAGAATTTAAATACCATTTTGGTGGATTTTTTCTTTGATGAGTATGACGTGTCCTTCCCTGTCTCTTTTGATTAATTTTGTTTTGAAGTCTATTTTGTTAGATATTAGAACAGCTATTCCAGCTTGCTTCTTAAATCTGCTTTCTTGGAAAATCTTTTTTCAATCCTTTCCTCTGAGACAATGTCTATCTTTGATGATGAGGTATGCTTCACAGCTCCATTTTTCTCATCCGTTCTGTTAGTCTATGTATTTTTAATAGGGAATTGAGTCCGTTAATATTGAGAGACATCAGCAATTATTAATTACTGTTATTTTGTTGGTGGTGGTGCTGTGTGTGTGTGTGTTTCCCTTCTTTTGTTTTTGGTTTGTGAGAGATTATTTCCTATGTTTTCATGGGGGTAGTTAACCTTCTTGGGTTGGAGTTTTCCTTTTTGTACCTTCTGTAGGGCTGGATTTGTAGATAGATATTGTTTTAAATTTGACTTTATTATTGAATATCATGCTTTTTCCATGTATGGTGATTGACAGTTGTCCAGGGTATAGTATTCTGGGCTGCCATCGGTCATTTGTTAGACTCTGCAGCACATCTGCGCAGGCTCTTCTAGCCTTTAGCGACTCCATTGGGAAGTCAGATGTAATTCGAACAGGTTTGCCTTTGTATGCAACTTGGTCTTTCCCCCTTGCAGCTTTTAATATTCTTTCTTTGTTCTGTACGTATAGTGTTATGATTATTATGTAGCAAGAAGACTTCCTTGTTTGGTCCAATCTATTCAGTGTTCTGTATGTTTCTTGTATCTTTATAGGCATCTCCTTTTTTAGGTTAGACATTTTTTTCCTATAATTTTGTTGAAACTATTTTCAGGGCTTTTGATCTGGGATTCTTCTTTTATCCCTATTATTCTTAAGTTTGTTATTTTCATAGTGTCTCAGATTCCCTGGATATTTTGTGTCAGAAATTTTTTAGATTTAACATCTTTTACACACACACACACACACACATACACTTCCTTCTTCTATAAAATCTTCAATGCCTAAAATTCTCTCTTCTATGTCTTGTATTCTGATGGTGATGCATGTGTCTGTAACTCCTGTTTGCCTACTTAGATTTTCCATTTCCAAAATTCTCTCCGTTTTATTTCCAGGTCTGGAGCCATTTTATTTATTTCCTTCAATTGTTTATTTGTCTCTCTCCCCTGGTTTTCTTTAAGAGATGTATTTATTTCCTCCATTTTTTTTGTCTTGATTTCTTTAAGGGATTTATTTCCTCTTTAAGGACCTCAATAAAGTCTGTTTTAAGGTCTTTTTTTTTTTTTGTGCTTTGGCTGTGTTGGAATGTTCAGGGCTCGCTGTAGTGAAATACTTGGGCTTTGGTGGTGGCATACTTCTTTGGCTGTTGTTGAAGGTGTTTTTACACTGGCATGTAAGCATCTGGATTTAGGCTGGTTACAGTTCTAGGTGCCAATTTCTGAGTTTGTATTTGTTGGATGGGGTAATTTGTTTTTTAATTTCTGTTTTCTGTTTGGTTTTCTAGTTGGCATGGCCTGTGATTGAACAGGGGGGTTTTGCCTGAGTTTTGGTCTTAGACACAGTGATGAGGAGGTTGGGAGGATTGGAGATAGGCTGGCAGCCTCCCTGGACTTCTGGTGGTTGGAGTGGTCTCAGGTCTAGCAGTGAGCCTTCACCTCCTTAGTGCTGTTTATATATGGACCTCCATTTGAGCCAAAATATCTTACAGAAAGAGATGTACATTTTTCAGAAACATAGTGGGAGACTCAGAGCCCAGCAGTAACAACCTTTGCCAAAGCAGAGCTGAGCAGAGTGATGCAGTTCTGCATCACTTTTGCTAGGGAAACTTTCCTCTAGTGGAGCATTTGTTACACTCTGGAGGACCTAGGCGGGGCTCTAGTGCTTTGCTGGACCTGAGCAGAGCTGTGACACTTTTGCTGGGGAAACTTTCCCTTACCAGAGCAGAGCTATAATACTTCCTCCAGAGCAGAGTGGAACACAGCTGTAACAACTTTGCTGGGAAACCCTCCCTTGCCGGAGCACAGTTGTTACACTTGCATTGGGGAAACCTTTCCCTGGAGCACAGCTGGCGACTTTGTGGTATTCCTTGGCTCCGGAATGCCAGGGTGCCTTTCCACATGAGCGGCAATGCTTACAAACCTCACTTTCAGTGGACATCAGGTGACTGTTGATACCAGAAATGTGGGCTATTAATCAAAGGAAGCTGAAGGTATGAGATGGATTTAGTCTAATGGAGAGGTGACTAGTACTCTAGCCAACAGGGATGGAGTGGCAAGGCAATTCCAGTCCACTAGAGCTCAGACAATGGTACCATGTGCTCCAGATACTGACTGCATAGATTCAGTGTTTACACACCTGGGTTTTGGTCTTGCTTTGATCTGGTCTCTTTTTGCTATCTTCTTGTTCCTCCGTTTTGGAATGGGGATGTTTATTCTTTGCCATTGTGTATGTTGGAAGCATGTAACTTGTTTTAATTATGCAGAAGCCCATAGTTAATAGACTGCCTTGAGTTCCAGAGGAGACTTTGAACTTTTGACCAGTTAACAGGTCAGGGGAGGCTCTGGAGATGTTCCAAGTTGGATTGGATATATTTTGCATTATGAGACGACCATCAGCCTATGGGGGCCAGGGTTCGAATGTGAAATGTGTTCCATAGGCTCATACGTATATTTGAGCACCTGGTTCCCAGCTGGTTGCACTGTTTGGGAGGCTGTGAGGAGAGGATGATTCACGGGAGGCAGGCTTTGAGGTGGACAGCTCTCCTCTGCTTCTTTATGCTTTTCTGTCTTTTTCGTCCACATGTGAGTAAGCAGTCTTACGTTCCCCCTACCACAGCTGCTAGCTGTGCCCATGCCAATGTCTTATTTGCCACAATGAATTCACTAGAAAGTTCTTGACAAAATCAGCCCTGCCACACAAGGAAAAGTAGCTGGAGGTGCTCAACCTGACCTCTCATGTACTCGAGGCAGGTTTTCTATTTCACAACAGCTGCATCTGCCAAGAATTTTTTTCTTTTCATCAGTTTATAGAGTATCCTACATCCTTTTGCATTAAGTATCTGATTTCTGGTTATTTCAGTTTTCTTTCTGTTACAACAATAAATACTCTAACATAAAAAGCAGCCTGGATGTTGAAAGAGATTGATTAGCTTAAACTTCTAAGTCACAATTCTTCATGAGGGGTGTCAGGGCAGGAGCATGAAGTAGAAGCCATGGAGAAAAATGCTGTCTGTGGGCTCATGCTGACTCATGCTCACTGACTCATGTTCAGTTAGTTATCTTATACAGGATGTAGAGAAATGGTGTCACCCATGGTGGACTGGCTTCCTCCATCTATTATTAACCAAGATAATCCTTCACACATATACCCACAGGCCAATCTAATTGAGATAATCTTTAATGAAGGCTGTATCCTGGACTTTGTCAAATTGGCAATTATAACTGACTAAGACATGGGTGTCCCTCAGTGTATTCAACCAAGTACCCCAAGGACTGTCCAACCATTTCATTTACCTTTCTCTGAGAGCTCTATAGACTATTCAGCTGTGTGTCTCACAAATTATACAGTTGTTATATCAGACATGATGTTGGCTACTTAATAGGATTTCCCACTATGTATCTGGAAGATGTCCATCTCTTTCTGTAGGATAATTTTGTTTCAGATGGAGTTCCTGGGATCAGGAAGGTTAAATAGACTTCCGTGTTGGCTTGTGAAGTTTCTCAGCTCTGCAGCAGTATCCTTCCATAGTGACTCTGGAGAAAGCACTGTGACTCTTTGTGATGCCTCTCAGTGCAGATCCAAACACAGCCATAAAAAGCGATACTTGATTTCCCAGCTGCAACACTTCTTTTTCCAGTGTCCTAAGAAGGGAGTTGGAATGGGATAAGTTATGTGTTGTGGTTTTAGGCATTAATGAATATGAGAAACTAAATTATTGAATTTTGCAATGCAAATTATATTTTGAACACAAATTCTTCATTTCTGAATGCTAAAGACTCATAAAGAATGTCAATGGTTTATGAATTAGGCCATTAGCATGCAATTTGTGATTCAAACAGCACACCCGCGCTGTGTAATAAGTAACTATATAAAGAGTAGTGTTGTTGTCTAAATTTTCAAAATATTTTGCTTGGTGCATTAGAAAGTTTTTTAAAAGCCTTTAAGATCTCTTCCTCCATTTCTTCTGATTTCACTCCTTTTAACCACCCCTCCTTCCTTCCTCCCTCCCCGCCCCTTCCTTTCTTCCTCCTTCTACCCTTCCCTCTTCCTGCTTCTCTCTTCCAGTCACCCTCTCCTACCCTATTCTCTACCTTCTTCACATTCTCTTTTCCCTCCTCAGTCCTTCCACTTTGTTCTTTCTTTCTTCCCATCCTCTTTCCTTCCTTCCATCCCCGCCTTCTCTTTCTTTCCTTGCCCTCGCCTTCTACTGGATGACTGCATTAATGCACATATACTTCCTAATACTTTCCTAGGTTACATGGAGAGATCTGGGAAAGCCCCAGAAATTTAGGATGCAGACAGTGGGACCCAGAGGGTAAAAGGACTCATACAAGGTCTCACAAGGGTACAGCCACGTGGAGCCAGACCTCTGGCATCCAATTCTCAGTTCTCCGGCTGACTCACTGATGCCACTGTGAGGTTGGCTAATTTCAGAAGCCTTCCTTTTAGCAAGTTTTCATGGAGTGTGAGTGGTTAAGGCATAACTCCTAAGTAGGGTGAGAGGATGGGAAAGAGATAAATTGTTAGATTAAAAAGGATGTAGCCGAGTCAAACTTTGCAATTTCTTTCAATTCTCATTATTTGGTTGATAGAAGACACCTCAGGTGACAGCGGAAGGCAATTGCAGTGTAGTTGGAGGTATAAAGCATTGCAGCCAGTATGTACTATTTTCTGAAATAGTGAGCACCTCATCACATAGAGAAGAACAAGAGGAGTGCAAATTCAAGTTCACAGACATCTAAAGACCCTACATTCCTATACTTAGTTGTAGTCAGGCACAGAGGCGCTTGAAAATCACCCAGGGAGGTGCTGGAGAGATGGCTCAGAGGTTAAGAGCACTGACTGTTCTTCCTGAGATCCTGAGTTCAATTCCCAGCAACCACATCGTGACTCACAACCATCTATGATGACATATTTAGTACCCTCTTTTGTATACTATATACATAATAAATAAGTAAATCTTAAAAAAGAAAAGAAAAGAAAACCACCCAGGGAAATTGGAGTAGTTTGAAAGAGATTGGATCCCAAAGGCTCATATATGTGCATGCTTAGTCCCCAGTTGAGGGAGAAATAGGAAGTGAGGCTGTTTGAATAGGTATGGCTTTGTTGGAGGAGGTGTGGCCTTATTGGACAGGTTACAGGGATGGCTTTGAGGTTTCAAATGCTCACACCTCCTCTGTGTAGTTAAGTTTGAATGTCTGGGAGTTAGACCTATACACACCCACCCCCTTGCCAGCTGCAGCACTTGGGAAAGTGGGCCATGTACCTCACACACAGTAGAGCTGACCCTATTGATAGGGATTTGGATGAATTGGTCCCCAAGAACAGAACATGAGCTTGGCTATCTGGCCTGTGGCGGGTGGGAGAGCTGGCTCAGAGGTCATAAGAGCTGTCCCTGCCCCTCACCAGCTACAGCACTTGGGAGAGTGGCCCCTGCATCTTGCCTGGGCAACACAGTAGAGCTGGCCTGATGATGTAGGTTTGGGAGAGCTGACCCTGAGTGCATGAAAGCAGGGTTCTGCCCCTTGCTCATTGCTACAGTGGTGAATTAGCAGGGGCGTTGCCAGAGAGCTCACTGTAGTCTCTGTCACTGATGTAGGACAGCGGAGAGCTGGTGGGCTGACCAGCAACTACCCAAGCCCAGAACTAGGGTTATCAGTTGGGCTACCTTAACACCCTCATCTATGATCTACTGGAATACACGAAGGGGTCAGTCTTTCAGACCCAAAGCCGCAGGACCACCAAAACACAGGGCAACAACAGGATATCCAAGAGAACTCCCCGTGAGGGCCCAGATTTGATAGTAGAGCGGAAACCAGAGGCCTTGAACCAGATCAACAACTCTTTGAAAAGAACACTTGCAAGTTAAGATATGTGAATAAAAGGGTAAACTGTGTGACTCACCGTGTCCCAGCACAGCTTCCTGATGAGAGTTTTCTTTCTTTTCTTTCTCTTTAATTTAATTTTGGGAGAGAGGTTGCACAGGCAGAGCGAGGCTATGAAGGGATTGGGAGATTAATGGGATCGAGATGTATGATGTAAAAGACACAAAGAATAAATAAAAAGAAAGTTAAATAAAAGGAAGACAAATTTCACTGTTGAATCAAAATTTTGAACTACCACTGCAGAACCGTGTTCCTATTCTTGTGTGCGTGAGAACCACCAGGGAGGCTAACCACCATCCATGGAGGTTCCTGGCTTCCTCTTGCCCCATATTCTGACTCCAGTTCATGGTGTGGGGGGGGGACAGTGTCTAACACACCACCCAGTGGTGCCGATGCTGAAAGAGCCACAGTTTTATAAACAGCTCCTGCCCCACTTGAGCGAGGTATTTCATCCTTCCATGAATGACATCTCGTTGTCCACATACCGCTTTGCTTCCTGCAGACATAGGATATGGTTAAGTGGCAGAGCTGTGAAGCAAGGCAGCATCCACAGGTGATTTTGAGAGAAGGGTCATTTTGCTACAATGCTCACCATCCAGAGGTTAGCTCCTTTAAGGGTGCATACACGTGATCACCTCAGAGAGGACAAGAAAAAGTGAAGTACAACCAAAAGGTGACAGAAAACAAAGTGACATTTCCTGCAGCAGGTAAAATGAGCAGTGGGGTTATTTATGAAGCAGTGTTCTCTCTGAACTAAGGAAGTGTGAGCATTTTGGAGGGGAATCTATACATACTTGTATAGGAAAGTGCATGTAGGAGCAGGCACATTTGTGAGCATCCTCAGCGTACACTGTTCTGGGTTATAATCCACAGGTTTTGGAAAAAGAAAGATAGCAGATTCTAGCCTTCCTGGGCATGCTCAGTTTAGTATAATGAGCTAAATTTACTCTAGGTCACCTAAAGAGATGAGTCAGACTGGCTAGGTAATCTTAACTGATTCCTCTAAGTTTCTCCAAAGAATTTTTAGCTGAAACAAAAGGAATAACTTTGAAAATGCATTAGCAGCTTGTAATGGGGTGGAGGTTGGGCAGATTTCTCCCAAGCAGCTGTAGGAGCCTGATTCTAAAGGCTCCAGCCAATGGGATTCCTATAGAAGCCATTGCCCGCCAAGGTAGAGACCAAAACACTCAAATGACCAAAGGCAAAACCAACTTCCTGAGAGCTCGTCCATATTTGATAATGGAAGGTCTCAGAGTCAAACCCAGGGAGTGTGCTCTGTGAGTGATGGCCATGGGGCAAAGAGCTCACCTTGGGTGATAAAATATTTAGAATTTAACACCCCTATGTTTTATAAAGAAGAAGGCTCATGCATTTTTAAATTATTTTGTAAATCACGTTGAAGGCTGACAATGCAGATTTACCACTGTGGCTGCAATTTAAATACCAGGTTATCCCCTCATTATGTTAACAGAATGAAAAGCCGGAGAGTTCTTCCCTCTGATCTGTCAGGAGCCCGTGGAGTTTCTCTTGATGAAAGCAGCAAGACCCTGCTCTAGATTCTAGAGATGCTCCCCCATGGTGGGAAGGCTGGAAGGGCTGTGATTGGATACTCTGGGAGGAGGCAATGTGTTTGGAGGAGCAAGGCAGAAGGTGGGGGCAGGGAGACGATGCCTATTAATTAGAACAGAACACTGCACCAGCCAGACCTGGCCTCCACAGTGGAGGAGCAAAGTGCATGTGTTTCTTTTTATCAGAACTTAATGATTCCTCAAAGTGTGTATGTGTGTGTGTGTGTGTGTGTGTGTGTGTGTGTGTGTGTGTGTGCATGCACATTCAAGTATGCACATTTGGAATGAGCATTCTCATATCAGAAACTGTCATAAAATTAGATTCCATTCTAAATGCTTATGAGTGGGAAATAACTTGTAGAAAGTAGACTCACTGCATCTTAGGAAATCTTATGATTTACATCTGGGTCTCTAAAGCTCATATTGGTTTATGTTTACTTTTGAATTATTTATTTATTTTTATTGGAATTTTTTTCATGCAATATATTTTGATCATGCTTTTTCTTCCTCGAATGTCTCCCAGATCCTCTCCACTTCCTTACACACTCAATTTTATGTTTTTCCTTTCTTTTTTGCTTAAGTAAAAAACCAACCCAATCCAATCCAAACCAACCCAACCCAATCCAACAAGAAATACACACACACAAACCCCAGCAAGATACTAACATGAAAATTAAAAATAAATGAGCAAGAGATCAATAAGATAAAAAATTCCCAAATAAAGAAAAATGAGGAGAAAAAAAAAAATCCAATCCACAAAAATACCATGAAGTTTGATTTATGTTGGCCAACTATTCTTGGGCATGGCCATGCCCTGAAGTGTGATAAATATACTCAGTGAGATTCTATTTGGAGAAAAGAGGATGTTTTTCTTTGCCAGTGGCTATCAGTGTAGATAGTTTCTTGCTTAGAGTGGGAACCCATGTTCATTTCCCCTTCTCTATGCTGGGTCTTCGTTTGCCTTGAACCTGTGCCGGCCCTGTGCATGCTGCCACAGTCTCTTTGAGTTTATATTTGCATCAGTCAGATGTATCTGAAAGACACTGTTTTATTGTAGTCAGTCATCACCTCTAGCTCTTACAGTCTTTCTATATCCTCTTCTGCCTAGGATCCTGAGCCTTGAAAGGGCTTTGGTGAAGATGTCCCATTAAGGACTGGGTTACCCAAAGTCCCTCACTCTCTGCACATTATCCAGTTGCACATCTCTGAGTTAGTTTCTATCAACTGCAAGAAGAAGCTTTTCTGATGGTTGAGCAAGGCACTGATCTATGGGTGTTTAGGAATCATCCTATTGTCCTGCTTCTTTAGCAGAATAGTAGTTGGGTTCATGACCCACCAGGTCTCAGGTTCCTGGTCACTTTAGCAGTGTCAGGTGTGGGTTCTAGCTCATGAAGTGGACCTTGAATTCAATTAAAATGTTGTTGGTTACTTTTGTAATAGTTGTGCCTCTATTGCATGAATACATCTTATAGGTTGTAGGATTTGCAGCTAGGGTGTATTGATGGATTTCCTCCAGCAGCATGCAGAGAACCTTCAAGTAACATGAACAATTATCAGTAGGGGTTGAAGCTTCTTCAGAAGGCACTGACTTGACTTCTCTGTGTTTTATGAGGTATGTAGGTGTTGTCTTCAGCAATAGGGCCTTTCTATCAGGCTTTGGAGAATAAACAATAGCCTTGGCAACAGCCCGTGATGTTTGGAAGTTTCCATGAGGCCCTATTTGTCTAAAAACCTGATAAGTTGTAACCCATGTGTCTTAGTTGGTGTTCTATTACTGTGAAGAGACACCATGACCATGGTAACTCTTATAAAAGAAGTTAAACTGGCTTGTTTACAGTTTCAGAGGTTTAGTCCATTGTCATCACGGTGGGGAGCATGGTGGCATGCAGGCAGACATGGTGCTGGAGACATAGGAGAAGATTCTATGTCCAGATCTGCAGGCAGCAAGAAGAGAGACACAGGGACTGGCTTGGGCTTTTGAAACTCCAAAGCTAGTGACACACTTTCTCCAGCTGTTGTACTTGTGTCAAGGAACCCCCCAAAGACCACCAGGGAGCTGGATTCAGTGCAAACACACGAGGGTCAGTTTATTCTTTTGGACAGATTCGAATGAATCTGGGCTGAAACTCTTTGTTCCCATGCAGCAGAGGAATTCAGCCCCAAGCTTAGAGATGAGGGTTTTTTG
The DNA here is from genome assembly GCA_004025045.1 of Sigmodon hispidus. Lineage (NCBI taxonomy): Eukaryota > Metazoa > Chordata > Mammalia > Rodentia > Cricetidae > Sigmodon > Sigmodon hispidus. Next base: position 249,665 of record PVIH01000718.1, on the reverse strand, counting down.
TTTTGTTTTTTTTTTAAAGAAAAACATATGTAAGTGGGGTGTTCCACGTCTTGGCATCTCAGGATTAGGTAAAGGAGTATGGGGAATAGTAATTCTTGGAAACTATTGACTGAACTTTCACCAGGCAACCAAGTTTTGAATCTATTTGCTGTCAGGCGTATTCCTGAGATTTCTCCTAGATTCCTCTTCGACCTGGGCCCTGCCCTCAGGCTCCAAACAATAAACCTCTGCCTTCACACTATAAGACCACATCTACTCCAACAAGGACATACTTCCTAATTCTTCTTCAGCAGTGCCACTCCCTAACCAAGCATTCAAATATATGAGCCCATGGTGGGAGTCATTCTTAGAGTTTCAGAGGTTGTACTACACTGTGTTGCCTTGTACTGGAGGTTTTACTTGGTGGCACAAGATGTCTAGGGCATTGTCTCCCCTATTATTTAGTGATTCCATTTAGATTCCTCTCATATATGTGTACATTTCAGAAAGCTTCTACACTAGTAGGTTTCCATATGTTTTTCAAATGGCTTTTAGCATTAGTTATCACTTGTCCACCTGTTAACAATCAGACCTGCTCCTTGAGGACCTTATCAATAAGCAGGCAGTATCTTAGCCTGACCAGGGTCCTGACAGTGTCACCCTACTTGAAGTCCTCTTTAAGAGAAAACCCCTTCCCCTTCTCTGTCTTCCTCTCTATTCTCATGAGGTCCCATTGGCACTTTCCTGTAGTAGGATTATTTTATTACATTGTAAATAATTGTCCCACCTACTAGTTTAATAAAAAACACTGATTGGCTGAAGGCAGACAGGAAGTGTGGGCGGAGCTACCAGGCTGGGAAAACTCTGGGAACAGGAAGAACAGAAAGAGATGCCAGAGAGAGCAGCATGAGTCACCAGCAGAAACAGAGGAAAGAAGCTGAAATGCTGCTCTAAGAAAAGGTACTGACTGAACCGCATAGCTGAACAGGATAAGAATCATGGGTTGAGTTAAAATGGAGTTAATGGGCCTAGGCTGATTAGTGTAAAATTAATATAAGCCTTTGTGTAGTTATTTGGTGCTAAGCAACAGTTGGGCTGAGAGTGGGTCCAAATCTTGGGGCCAGGCTATAAAGGCCCGGCTATAAACTTTGAACAATACCTTCCTTCTTCTCTCTTTTCTGTCTCTTTTTCTCTTCTTCCTCCTTTTTCTCTGTCCTCTTCCTTCCCCCCAATAAAACTCTCCACATGAGTGCCACCTGAGTGGTGTGTCTTTCTCAGCAGCTTCCACCCACTGCCGCCATGACCACCGCCATGTGAGTGAGGTCTGCATGGTGTCTCTGTCACTTACCTGCCATGGGGCACCTTGGCTCAAACTCATGCTGCTGCTAACCATTTTTAAAACACCCCGCATCATATTCCCACCTTTATTCTTCTCTTCCACCTTCATTCACATTTTCTTTATGTTTCCTCTTCATCTCTCCATAATAATATATTCTATTTCCCCTTCCTTGAGAGATTTCTCCACCACAACTCCCTTACTAGGCACCTAATGTCTGTGGCTGTTCAGGTTGTAGCTCACATATGAAGCCTTAAAAGCTGACATCCATATGAGAGAAAATATACAACATTTGTCTTTTTGTGTCTAGATTACCTCACTCAGAATGATTCTACCTCTGTCTATTTACCTGAAAATTTAATAATTTAATTTTTCTTAACAGAGGAATAATAGTCCATTGGATAAGTGTACCTTTTTATTATACATTCTTCTGAATTGATTTTCTAAAAATGCTTTAATTTTATTTGATTTGTATGGATGTTTTGACTGCATGTTTGTCTGTGTACTGTGTGCATTCCTGGTGCCCATGGAAACCAGAAGAACCATCAGATCCCTTGGAATGGAGTTATAGATAGTTATGAGCCAACATGTGGATGCTGGAAATTGAATCAGGTCCTCTGGAAGAGTAACAAGTGCTCTGAAGCACAGAGTTATCTCTCTAGTACCTATTTTTATTTTGAATCATCTCTCTTTCTCTCTCTCTGAGCATGTGTGTATATGTGTGTGTGTGTGTGTGTGTGTGTGTGTGTGTGTGTGTATGTGTGTGTGTGTGTGTGTGAGAGAGAGAGAGAGAGAGAGAGAGAGATTCCCTGGATTTGTAGTTGAAGATGGTTGTGAAGGCTTATGCTTTGATCTTTTGGTCTCTAACTTATAGCACTTCTTTTTCATGTGTTGGTGCCTGAGTGTGTGCGTACAGGTGTGGAATGTATGTGTGCATGCACGTTTACACACATGAAGACTGGAGTGTAGTGGGATTATGCTAATGTAAATATTTGTCCCGCTTATTTGTCCAGTTTAATAAAAAGCTGATTGGCCAAAGACAAACAGGAAGTGGGGGCGGGGCTACCAGTCTAAGAAAAATCAGGAACATCTCAGAGCAGACACAGATACCAGACAGATGCCAGAGAGCCACCACAGACACGAGAAAGAGACAGATGCCAGACAGATGCCAAAGTCACCAGAGCTGCCAGGAGACACAGAGGAAATGCTGGTCTGAGAAAAGGTACCTGGTCGCACAGCTGAACAAGATGGGTTGAGTTCAGGTAAAAGAGTTAGCAAGTTATATGCCTCGGCCCTTTATATTAATCAGTGTAAAAATAATACAAACATCTGTGTGATTCTGTGAGACTACGTGTGTTTCTGCGGGACTGTGGATCTGAACCTTAAACATAGGCCAGAGAGGCTAGCCAAAACCGTTTACAATACTAGAGATCAAACCAGAGTGTCATCCCTTTGGAACTGTACACTCTGATTTTCGAGACAAGGTCTCTCAGTGGGCTGTAACTCACCAGCTAGGCCAGGCTGACTGTCTAGTGAGCCCCAGGGAAACACCCACTTCCATCATCCCACCCCCGTGCTGTGATTTCAAGTACCCAACGCTGTACCTAGCTTTTCTGTTTTCATTTTTATGTGGGTTCTGGGGCTCAAACTAAGTTATTGTGCTTCTGAGGAAGGCATGTTGTTAACTCCCTGGCAAAGAGAGATGCTTCCATCTGAGGGGCTTTACATTTACTGACTCATCCATCTGATAATGCCCTCTCTCACCATCCGGGCACCTGGTAGGAGGTAGGGCTAGGTCTTGAACATAGTCTATTTGACTATTGAATTCATACTCTTAGCCACAAACATCTCTCATAGGAGCTCATTCAGTCCGAGACCTACCTCCAACTCCACCTTCTTAGCATCACCGGATTGCAGCCATCATCTAATCTTTTACACTCCGGAAAGACACTGTCAATCCTTAACAAGCATTGCTCACTTCCTGCCAAACTCCAGCTTTTGGTAACCAGTCCTGTGCTCCTGCGGTTGGAAAGTTGCCTTGGCTGTCATTCGCTGAGGATAAGGTCATGCTCTTTGTTGCCTTTCGGTCTGGTTTCTTCCATTTATTGTGTTTCCATGTCTATTCAGCTCTTAAGTGCTGATGATAGAAGGATGTTTGTGAGTGTGGTGTGATGGGAGGCTTGCCAAAGCCTAGAATCACCTGGGGAGAAAGCCTCAATTGAGAAATTGACTAGATCAAGATGGCCTGTGGGCATGTCTGTGGGGCGACTTTCTCGACTGTTAATGGTGGAAGGACCCAGTCTATGGCAGGAATCACCATTTTGTAGCCTGGGCCTCAGACCTGGGTAAGAATGGAGAAACCTAGATGAGCAGCAAGCAAGGAGAAAGCAAAAGTACAGGACTCTCTCTGCTCTCTGCTGTTGATGTGATGTGACTGGCCGGCCGCCTTAGTTCTTTCCTACCTTGACTTCCTCGAAATGATGGGATGCAGCATGGAATTGGAAGCCAGAACCCGTTTCTTCCCTCGTGATGCTTTTTGTCACAGTGTTTGTCACTGCAACAGAAATGTAACCAGGACAGTGGGAATGGGCTTGATTTGTACTTAGGGCTTTTCTTGGTCTTCCAGGCGTGGGAAGGCATCATTCAGGTGGGTGGATGGGTGGGAAGGCATCATTCAGGTGGGTGGATGGGTGGGGAGGCATCATTCAGGTGGGTGGATGGTAGTGGGAGGTGGAGACCGCAGTGATACGGAGGTTACGGCCCATTGTGTGAAGGCTTTTTGTGCACATGTTTTCAGTCCTTCCTCTTGCTTTTCTTGCCTAGAGACATCCTGATCTTCTCTTTATAGGGCATGAATTGGGTCTGGAGGGGAACGCATTCACCTTTTAATACCAATCATGCAATTCTCCCAAAATGAGGCTTTCAAGATGATCAAGATATTATTCTCCTGTACTTTAGCTCTGTATCGAGTTAGGGGAGTCTTGACTGCATCCACCACAACTATTCTTAGTCCCAGTGGGATACTAGGAGGCCACACCCAATCCTGTTTTAGGCTTCCAGTGTGAAGAGTATCACTGAGCACCTACCATGTACCTTTGCTGTGATTTTGTATGTGTTCTTGTGTATATATGTACACACATGTGAATAGGTATCAGAGGGCAACACTGGACATTGACTCTACTACTCTGTCTGCTCACTGGTTTGGCTACCCTGGCTGGCCAGAGAGCTGCAGGGGTCCTTTTGTTTCTGCATTTACATGGCTGCTGGGGACCTGCATTTGGGTCCTCTGCTTTTGCAGTAAGCACTGTACGGACAGCCATCTCTCTGTCCTCAGAGCATGATCATGACTCTTGTCTCCTATGCGCTCCAAAGTCTTTCTATCTTGTCTCCATTGTGCACGTGAGGAAGTCAAGGCACACAGGCCTGAGGGAGCAAGCAGAGGTCTGTGGAAGATGCTGATTCTGTTATTCAGGGGGGTTCAATTGCTTTGGCAGCCTCCAGGTTTATTGTATTGAGTTCTTAGGTTTGCAGAGTAGAAGAGTCTGAAATTTGAATTCAACCTAGATTTGAATTTTGACTCAGCTAGATGAGAACTTATGAGAGTCAGCTACCTCATTCTGCCCCCCCCCCTGTGTGTGTGTGTGTGTGTCTGCCTTGCAAGCATGAGGACCCAAGTTCCATACCCAGTAGGCATGCAAAGACCCACCCAGTGGGTATTCATCTGCAATCCCATTGCTGAGATGGTGAAGCTTGCTAGCCAGCCAGTCTAATCAAACCAGTAAGTTCCAGGTTCAGTGAGAGACTCCACGTCGAAATTAATGTGGGTAGTGATTGAGGAAAACACCTGATACCTCCAAATTATGCAACACTATGTGCACACACTACATGCACTTGCATGCGTGTACACACACACACTTGCGCACCCCCCCACACACAGAGAGAGAGAGAGAGAGAGAGAGAAACTGGATTCACATAGGTGAGAGCAAAGAATAGGCTATGTATGAGAAAGGAATGATAACAATAAAACCCTTCCCCACACTAGGAACCTAGATAATCCTCTGTTCTGAATGTGTGGCCCACAGTGTCCAGGAGAAGCCATGGTATGTACATCTGAAGAGCGTAGACGCTCATCTTGATTGTCTGCAAGAACAATCGGAGTGCCTTGTTCCTGTCCATCACAGCATGGAAAAATCAGCCTCGGTGTCAATTTGTTAGAGGGCAACATGAGCAACAACGGAAGCAGAGTGTCATTAGCGGACAAGATGATTCCATCAAACTAAATCTCACAAACAATACATTGCTGTTTGTCATCAAGACACTCAGTCCACCAGGGGCTGCTCCCCAAACTCCCATAATCAATTTCTGCTAATTTACCAATTCTGAAGCTCTGCAAGGGTGCTGGTAATTTCATATTTTACACACCCACAGAGGTTATGGTAATTGATTCAGTTCTGGAAAGTGTTGTAATGACTTTGAATGAACTTGAAAGGTTTTGCATTTGTTTTCAGAGGCTGTTAGAAAAAGTGATTCAAGGTCTGCCACATGGGCACAATTTGTAAAGGCTGGCCAGGAAAACGACAGATTAGCTGTTCTTGAAGACAGTCCTGCTCATGAGACGGGCTGGGCTCACATGCAAACACCCCACTTTTTTTTTTAAATCTGTCTTCCTGGTGGTGGACATCACATCTGAACACCTGACAAGGGGAAAAAGAAAAGACAATCATTGAAGAAGAATCCTCTTAAAATGACTCGGCTGTCTGAATTTTATTTTATTTTTATTTTTTAAAAAGATTTATTTATTTATTATGTATACAGTGTACAGAAGAGGGTACCAGATGTCATCATAGATGGTTATGAGCCACCATGTGATTGCTGGGAATTGAACTCAGGACCTCTGGAAGAACAGTCAGTGCTCTTAACCTCTGAGCCATCTCTCCAGCCCCTGAATTTTATTTTTTTTTAAATAAACACTCTAAAGTAAGTGGGAAAAGATAAAAAATATAATTTTTTCTGGAATTTGGTGAGTTCTGAAATAAACTATAACACATACATGCATGTATATATGAGAGAGAAAGAGAGAAAGAGAGAGAGAGAAAGAGAGAGAGAGATATTTCCCCCAACTTTTCTTTGCTCCTAGGCTGTGTATTCTGCCTCTGCCTCTTTCAAGTTGACCAAGTATGAATTGGACCCAGATATCAGGAAAAGAGCCCTTCAGTCCCCTTATAATGATGTCTGAAGTGTCTATTGTTTTCTCTTTCTGGGGCTCAACACTATGTCTTTGAAGAAAAAAGCTTCCTTAATTATGTTTAGATAATATTTTTACTTAGTCTTTGAAAATGTCATACGTTTGATAATGTATTTTGTACATGTGCACACAGCAATATGTCCGCCCTCTAGAGAGTGCTCCCACACTCTGTATCCTGATGCCTTCATTCCTTCTGAGGAGTTATTGGCAACTGGTGGCTTCCAGGGGATGTGGCTATTGGTAGGTTGCCAGTGACATACTGCCCATACTCATGTTTATGTAGGGAGACAAACTGGCTTGAGTTATTAATAACAGTGTTTAAAAGAGGGCAGGATGTTGGGAGACAACATACGATATTTACCTTCTGTCTCGGCCTCCACTATTCTCCTCTGTTCTTCCTCTACACTATCATTCTTTTGCTTTCAATACACATACACACACACACACACACACACACACACACACACACACACTGTTCTTCACATGAGAAAAACATTTTTGTTTTTTGGAGTTTGGCTTACTTCATGAAGGATGATGATCTCTAATTTTTTTTTTTTTTACATTTTTCTACAAATGGTATAGTTTCATTCTCTTTTATGGCTAAATAAAACTCTATTTGTATATATGTCACATTAAAATTATTATTTTAAAGTTATCATAAAAGTGATGGAGTAGTGGGTTTTTATTGGTGAGTGTGCATGTATATATTGTATATATGCATGGTATATATCATCGCACTTTGTTCTAACTTATCTCCCTTGCTTTCCTTCCTCATCTGTTCTGTCCTGATCATGCTGGTCCCCAACTTACCCCCAAATACACCCTTTTGCTTTCATGACATGCCATACCATCTTTAAAATTTAAAAATGTATTATGTATTCCCTGAATGTATAGTCTCTGTGTATCACACGCATGCAGGGCCTATGGAAATCACAAGAGGGCACTAGATCCCCTGGAACTACTGTTACAGATGATAATGGGTGCTGAGGATTGAACCTGGATCCTCTGAAAGAACAACCAGTGCTCTTAACTGATGAGCCATCTCTCCAGCTCCCATCATGCATCTTTTGATGGATATCTAGGCCAGCAGCCTGTTTTCAAGTAAGCTCTGCACAGAGCTATGAGTGTAGTATCTGCCAATGACTATGATGTAAATCATTTGCCATTGCTAATTTTACTGACATGATGGATTAGAGCAAGAAAGACATATGTATGGTGGGCTCTGATGCTGGTATATGCTACCTCTAAGGTCTCCAATGACCTAATCATGTATCTCTTTGCTCCTCTTTTTCCAACTTACTCCTCCTGTGTCAGCACAGACTGTTCTTCTCTGTAACCTCAGTTGACTCTCTGTCTTCTGATTTCCACCACAATTCATACTCATATCCTGGCCAGTACCTTACCTCTTTTCTGGCGCCCTAATTCTGAAACGGAACCCACTTTAGAAAACTGCAGTACCTTAGCTGGCCAAAGGGCTGAAGAATGGAGACATTTACTCACTGTTTGGGGCATTTTCAACACCTGAGTGCTCTGGTTAGCAGTGAGCTGTAACCCACTCAGACACGCCCACACCTGAGGTATACAAATGGGCTTGGAGCAAACAAAGGGTTCTTCAGTGAGAAAGAAGCAGTTTGGAGGAGATGTTGCCTTCTGGGATGGAGAGGGAGTCAGTCTCTGGTACTCTAAGATAAAATGAGAAGCTTTTGTTTATCACTGAGGTGCGAGGGAGGGTTGAGACACCCCATGCAGTTCCCCAAAGCACAATTAGGCCACATTGAAAACATTTTAATCTTTGTCTATGAGGGGCCTCTGAGACTGAGCTTGGGAGAGGGTGACAGAGCTAAATTTATAAGGAAGAAAAGAACCAATGGGAAAGATGAAAACCTCGATCTTCAGGGAGCCGTGAGATGATTAGAAGGCAGAGGTGGTTAGGTGTGGGTGGAGCCTGGGGATGATGGAAAAGGATGGAGGGAACTATCAGGAGGAGGTAACCCATCAAAGAAGAAAGAGACTGGATGTGTGGGTGTTACTTAATCTATCCCCACTGTAGAATGCCAGGCAGGAAGTGTGGGTGGAGAGAGATGCCCAAAGTTGATTGAGTAGCTTGCTCTAGCCTGGCTACTTTCCTCATAAAGCCCTTTTATGGCTTTGACAGTGGACACTTGTCACTTAGCTTCTGGGGGTTGTTAGGAATCAAAGTTAGGCCTTTCTATCACTTTCACCGCTGATAACCCATGTCTATATCTTTCCATGTCTTCATTGTAATGCTCACCTATCACTCACGGAGCTTCCTGACCTTTAAGGTACCAAGTCTTGAGTCCTTACTGACTTGGAAGCTATTACTGACTTGGAACCTGGCTGAATTCTTTACACTCATCACTTCCTCAAATATTCCTTACAGGGTAGTGTGTGTGCCTTTGTGTATATGTGTTTGTGTGCTGTGTTGTTTGTTGTAATATATATATGTGTGTGTTGTGTTGTATGTGTATTACTTTTGTTACTATTTTTTCAAAGGAAAATGTTCATCCTCAGAGAGTTACTTTTGTCTGTCCAAGGTCACACGGTGAACTCCAGCTGTTAGCCCCAGCTAATCCCTAGTGGACATTCAGGCTGTGCTCTCAACAGCAAAAATATTTTGCTTTTTCCACTTTTGATGTTCTCAGGACCAACACATTTCAAGATATGGGCTGGGCAAGAGCATTCATGGTGGATATCCATATGGAGTTTTGACTGATCTCTCCCGGGTTTTCAGCACTGACACAGGGAAGGTACCTTCACTTCATCTTTCAGAAAAACCATCAAAGTGTCTGAACAATAATGGTCAGTTGTTAATTCTACTCTAATCCTAAAGGTGAATGCTTAATTTCAGAGTCAGAAACAAGTCTGTGAAGGATGAAGAGACAGCCTGTTGGTAAAGGGCTTGCTTTGTAAGCATGAGGACCTGGGTTTCATCCCTAGAACCCACAGAAAGAGCAAGGCCTGGTGGTATCTGCTTGTAATCCTTGAATAGCAAAATGAGAAAGTAAAATAAATGACTCCACCCTAGCTTAACTGGTGAAGCTCTGGACTGGTGAGATCCTATCTCAGATGAAAGGTAAACTATGCCTCAGAATTGACACCAGGAGTTATTTACTGATTTGTCCACACTGGTACTAGATGGGAGGCTGTTACTCTTACAGTGTAAGTAGATTCTCCTCTTCTCTGGGGAGCCTGTGTTGATGGGAAGAGGCTCCATTGCTACATCATGTAAGTGTGGGTCTTGCCTATCATTCGAGTCTATTGGTATTGGGTAATTTGCCTTTTACTATCAGACCTTGATTTTTTTCCTTTTTACATTCAAAATGGGGATTGCAGAAAGAAGAAAATTTCTCATTTTCTGTGTTATTATGAACCTTGAGTGAGAAAACAAGGCAGAAGGAAGTACAGAAAGTGTGATAGGGAGATGGTATTGTACAAGCATAAGATGGCGGTTGGGTTTACTGTCATAGACAGCCTAGGAGTGTGCCTCCTCTGCCATTTATCACTGGCATCCTCTGGAGGGTTTAAGTTTTTCTGAGTCTCAGCTTTCCTATTTGTAAATGAGGACACTAACAGGGCTTGCTTTGTGGGTGGATTTGCCAATGAGGTGAGAGAGAGAGAGAGAGAGTGGATGGAGAACGCTCCACACGGTGTCTTGTACTCAGTAAACCTCTAACAAGCACTGGCTACTATATTGATGAAGTAGGATCTTGATAGTCACCCATCAGGTGGCTTCAGAGAAGAGGGAGGCAAAGGGGGGGTCAGGCATGAGTAGCTGGAAGACAGAGCCGGGAATTATTTCTGACTGCAGGACAGATCGGAAGATATGATGGCCTCTCCAGATGATGCCATCAGAAGTGAAGGATGGAGGCCAGGGTCCATCACAACAGCAGGGGCTTGCGTAGCACACACAATGCAAGCTGCTCATCACTACCTTGCCTTAACCCACTTAAGACTTTTTTCTGACTTTAAAATAAAAGCCAAAACTTCTGCCAGGAATTCTATCCCCTGGTGCAAAAACAAACAAACAAACCCAAACCAAAAACTATGACCAACAACAAAACAAAGTGAAAAGTAAAACAAACACCAGTAACAGGGGGAGAGAAAAAGACCAAAAGTGAGTCAGGACAGAAGCCATATTTACTGGACATCTGTCACATTCTAGGGACCATGTGAAATCTTAATATTTAAAATTTTCTTTTACTAGTTTTCATTTGCTTGTGTGTGGTATGAATTTGTGCATCCATGGTTTTTTTTTTTTTTGTGTGTGTATCGGTGCACATATGTGTGCATGTATATGGAGGCTTATGGTTGGAAATCATTCTTGATCACTTTTTTATCTTATTAATTGAGGCAGGGTTTTTCAATCAAACCCAGAGCTTGGGGATCTGGCTAATTTCGGTATTGAGCTTGCTCTGGTAATTCCCCCAGTCTTTGCTTTTTAGGCTGGAACTACACACAGGCATCCGTTCCTATCTGACATGTACTTGGGTTTTGGGGAATCCGAACTGTGGTGCTGATGTTTGCATGGTAAATGCCTTAACTGCTGAACAATCTCTCCATTCCCCATTGGGGACATTTTGATACACAAGACTTTCCTGAGCCTAGAGCAGAGCCATCAAGAAAGCATTGGTAACTTCATCTTAGAGGTAAGAAATAGAGAACCATGGAGGCAACTGAATCATTGGAGTTAAATTCTGATGCTCTTTCCTGCACCCAAAGGGAGTTTTTGTCTAAAGGAACTGGACAGAACATCTGCCTTAGCTTCTAGAATGCTGGAGCCTCCATTTCCCCTTCCCTCCAGGCCACCCTTGCAGCCCACAGCCCCAGCAGCCTGATTCTGATGACTGCAGCATCCCCTGCCTGGCTCATTCCATCTCTCGGCATGCTGCAGCCTGCAAAATGCCAACAGACCTAGCTAATGTTCCTGAACAGCCCTCTCTGTGAGTCTCGGACAACAGCCTAGTTATCTCTGACCAATAGCAGGCTAGCTCCCTGCTTGGGCTCCTCATCTAGATGCATTTCATTTTTTTCAGGAGTGTCAACCAGGGATCTGAGAGCTGCTGTGAAGGTAATTAGAAAATTTGGCCATGGAGACCCTGCTCTCCGACTCTGTGGAAGAGAAATAGGGGTGATGAAGGGCCTGTGCATGCCTTCTCTCCATCCTCAGCAGATGCCTGTACTGTGTAACCGGGAGAAAAATCACAGCTCCAGGGTAAGAGAGGAGAGGATAGGAGAGAAAAGGAAGGCATGTACACAGTACTCTGGAGAGTGCAGCCATTTCCCATCTATCTTTAAAATAAGTTGGAGGCTGGGTGAGATTGTTCTCCCTGCATCCCTCCAGCCACAGTCCTTTCTGGTTTGCCTCTTTCTTTTCCTAACTCTCCCACAATTGGTGAGTACAGCCATTCAGATGGAATTATGGCTCCACCTCCATCCACCAAACCCAGAGCTCGTTTTTGTTTCCTCACTTTCCTTTATCTTGCTTCAAGTCCAGCCCATCAGCAAGTTCTATTCTTTCAGTCTCCACCACGTGCACTGGATTATGCCTCTCCATGGTTGATGCTACCGGCTTGGTTCACAGCTAGATCACCATGGCAGTTTTGCGACTCTGGGTGATGCACTAAAAATGCGGACAGTGTTCCTGTTACTGCTGAATCTGCTGTGGACATTGTCCTCAGGACATGATATGGCAATTGCCATCTTTCCATCAGCATCCTGGATTAATCTCACAGGGCCCTCACAAGACAGAACCTATCCGTGTTCCCGAATAAGTGTAGATCCTCCCCTGTCCCCTGAGAACAGTGTAGTCGGCCTCCTCCCCCACAGGTGCATGTAATCATGTACCAGATACACATGGTGCTATGGTGGTGATGGTACCTTATCTGTGCAGCTTTGGGGGTTTGCCGTTCATCTTTTGTGGGGGCTTTTTAAAAGTGATATAAGCTGTTCTGTGATCACTCACATCCCTACAACCAATCACTCATGTTCTTATATGTAAGCAGTACAGTTTAGTTTTTGTCACTCAGAAGGAAAGAGCCTCAACAGAGGAACTGACTTTCTCAGACTAGTCCATAGGGCAGTTTGTTGTTGGTGGTGTGTGAGGGCTTAGCTTATTGTGGATTGTGTTAGCTTATTAGGAGATGTATATACAAGGTCGATGAACCAGCTAGAGCAAACCAGTAAGCGGTGTCTCTTCCTGGCTTCTGTTTCAGGCTCTACTTCCGGGTTCTAGGCCCGAGTTCCCTCCTGCCTTAACTTCTCTCAGTCATGGACTGTGAACTGACAGATGAAACAGATTCCTCTCCAAGTTGATTTTTGATCATAGTAAACACCTTAGGACTTGAGAGAGCACCATCACAGCCACAGAGAAATCCTATAAAGTCACTCACCCACTCAAGTAGACATGGTTTGAATGGTTTCTTTGATCTGTTGTTGTTGCATTTTCTGGGGTGGACAGACATCTCTTCATGTCTCCTCACGGAGAACCAGGAAGCACCATTTTAACTACCAGTGCTTTGTTTACCTTTGCTTTTAAAGTAAAAGCCATGGAGCATGCTCAGCAGCCTGTTGCTCTCTTCATATCTACTGCTAGGTTTCATTTTCTTCCTCAATTTATTGAAGAAAAGCCTGAGAGACCAAATATTTATATGGACAATGGTTAGACTATGCAAGACAGACAGCATTATCTGACTCCAAACAACTTCTCTGAGGAACAGGTTTTCTTATGCTTCCAACTAGGTGAATCTCAAGTGTTTGCATGCATCATAAAGGATGCTCAATGAGAGAGTGAGCTTTTCTCAGCATCTATCACTAAAACCCAATCAGGGCATGCCTGCAGTCCTCTTTCTGTTCTGCGGTAAATCTTCCTCTCTGCCTTACTCCACATCTTGATCATGATTAAGGACTGGTGACTGACTCATCACTATAGAAAGCTTTTTATTCTTTCATATTTGGGTGGTTTGGGTATTCACCCCACGTAATGGTTTGAATGAGAATGGCCCACACAGGCTCATATGTTTGAATGCTTGGTGGAACTGTTTGGGAAAGATTAGGAGGTGTGGCCTTGTTGGAGGAGGCGTGCTGCTGGGAAGAGCTCCTGTTCCCATTTAGCTCCTTCTGACTCATGCTTGTGGATCAAGATGTGAGCTCCAGCATCATGTCTGCCTGCTTGCTGCTATGCTCTCCACCATGATGGCGATGGACTCACCCTGAGAAACTGTAATCCCCCAAAGAAGCTCTTTCTTTCATAGATTTCTGTGGTCATGATATCTAAGAACAGCAATAGAAAGTTGCCAAGACATCCCAGATGGAGGCAGCTTTGGGCAACTGGTAATGTCTGAAGGTCATACAATCAATGAAGAGAAGGACTAGGCCTTGGGTCTTGGTTGTATATTTGATTTTATGGGAAATAAGCTACTGTTCTTCTACTATGCCATTGCTTTATTTTAAGAAAGTTTCTCTTTTTCTCTGTTCCCAACCAAGGTATGGCCACCAAGGGGAGGGGATAGGGAAGAGGGAAGGGGGGGGGTATGGTGGAGCAGGTGAGCAAGACGAAGAGCCCAGGTCACTGGCAGGAAGATCAACACAGACATCTCACTTACAAATGAGTGCTAAATGCTGAGCATCAATCATTTATCTTCATGTTGTTATTTATCTAAAGATAAGTGTGACTATAGAGAGACTTGAATGAGAGGAGCAATTAGTATTCCCATCCATCTCAATGAAAGATAATAATAATATTAATTAATAGCTATGCCAGGGTGCAGTGGAAAAATTTAAAGTCTACAGGCAGGAGACCTTGAGAGACCACATTTTTTCCTGAGGGCTTCTCTGGCAGGTGCCCATCTGTTATGGGAACAAGCAGAGATTCTCTGCCTCTTCTGTCAGTGGCAGCCAGTGCTGGATTCCTCATCCTGTCATGCCAGATGTGGGAATATATCAGGGATAGTTTGGGAGTCCCAGGAAGCTGGTGGGCCAGGGCTAGGGATGGGGATGTGCATGATGTTATCAATTCATAACCCCTTAAAGCAGTGATGTTACATAGCTGGAGTTAGAGGGATAGGCTATCTCTTGAAAGAAAATTCATGGGGGTTCCCCAGCATCCGCACCATCTTCCAATGGCAGCACCTGCTTTTCTTCTGAGCTTTGTTACTTGTCTTGTTGATGCAACAAAATTTCTGAGAAAAACAACTCAAAGAAGGAAGAACTTATTTTGGCTCACGGTTTGAAAGTATCATCCATGAAGATGGTGAAGGCATGGCAACAGAAACTTAGACAGCTGGTCACATGGCATCCACAGTCCTGAAGCAGAAAACAATGAGTGTTGATGCTTAGTTTACTTTCTGCTCTCTATTAGTCCAGGACTCCTGCAGACATTCAAAGCATGTGTGTGTGTGTGTGTGTGTGTGTGTGTGTGTGTGTGTGTGTGTGTGTATGTGTGTTTGTGTGTGGGAGTCCTGCCTCAGTTCACCTAGTCTAGAAACTCATTCTTAAACATGTCCAAAGGTTTATCTCCATCATGATCTAGACCCTTTCCAGTTTATACTCAATATCAGTTACCACAAGGGACTATTTCTACCTGGTTCTCAGTCTTTATGATTGGTTTAGAACCAACCCACAGATAACACATGACCTAGACCCAGTGAATCAGTATACTTCTCCCTCTCGATCACTCTGGCTCAGGGGTGGCCAAGAGGAAGAGATGAGGTTGCTCAGCTAAGAATGAGGAGCAGGAAGATAATGAGAAGTCATGAAAGACCACAGGTAATTAGTAGACCTTAGGAACTTTCTCTGTCTTGCAATTCACTGTACAAGTCTTCTATCGAGTACTCCTGCATTAGCCTCTAAGATCATTGACATTGCTGCTCTGACAAATGATTCCATCTTTCCCTCAGCTGGATTCCTAAGGCACATTTGCATGATGCAGTAATGGAATATGAAAAAAAATCTCAGCAGACATTAGTTGAATGAGTAGACGAGTGTTTTGGAGTCACCCTCTGTGCAGCTTGCCAGTGGGTCAGGAAGTTCTCACTCTGTGGCTGCTACTCACTGAGAGCATTGGAGCCTAGTCCCGTTTAGAACCTCAGTGGTTAAAATAGCCCAGGTGTAGACAATTAAGTAGAAAGTGGCAACATCTGTGAAAATTTCATAATTATGCTATTTATAGGAAAACAAGCTACACAATGACAATATTTAACAGTAATTGCTTGGGACTAAGTACAAAGTAGATTGGATGGGAAGTTAAAAAAATGCAGTGCAATCTGAAGAAACATTATACCTGGGTACACATTGCAGTGCTCTTCTTAAAGCCAATGATTTTTCCCTCAACCTCAGGCTGATGATGTTTTCATTGACGAGGGTTTAAAATTTACCTTAAGAATCTAGATTGGTACTTCTGATGTATATTGGACAAATAATCTGAATTTCTAAGTGGGTCCAAAACTTACATTTTAAAAGTATTTTTTAATATCTATTTGTTTATCTGTGTGCACATGCATGCCATCATGTGTGGAGGCCAGAGGATAATTTGTGGGAGTTGATTCTTTTCTTACCAACACGTGGGATCCATGGATCAAATTCAGATTGTCAGGTTGGTATAAGTGCCTTTGTCAATGGGTCAACTCAGTAGCTCAAGAACTTACATTTTAAAACAAACTCCCACCAGATGGTGGTGGCACACACCTTTAATCCTAGAATTTGGGAGGCAAAGGCAGGCAGATTTCTGTGGGTTCGAGGCCAGCCTGGTCTACAATTTGAGTTCCAAGATAGCAAGGACTATTACACAGAGAAACCTTGTCTTGAAAAATCAAAACAAACAAATAAACAAATTCACAGGTGAGCTTATACTCACCAACATTTGGGGGCAAATACTCTGGATGCCTGGGCACGATGATGAAATGTTTCTTATGGATTGTGTGCACTGGGCTCGGGGTGCCTTTGCAATGCCAGGCTGCAGTGGTGGAAGAAAGAGACAGAGAGCACATCTTAGAACAAGGTGAATGAAGATGAGCCTCTAAAGTATGGTGCTGAAGAAAAACAGGAAGTGAAGAGACTTTCTACTTCAGTGGAACCCAGTCAGTATTACAAATGAAGTGTGACTCACAGTGAGATCTGCAGGATGTCAAGGTAAGATCAGGACCCAAGGATGAAGAAGAACCAAGTGGTCACATGGCATCCACAGTCCTGAAGCAGAAAACAATGGGTGTTGATGCTCAGTTTACTTTCTGTTCTTTATTAGTCCAGGACCCCAGCTGATGGAATGGTAGTGCAGATGTCCAAGGTGTGTGTGTGTGTGTGAGTCCTACCTCAGTTAACCTAGTCTAGAAACTCATTCTTAAATATGCCCAAAGGTTTGTCTCCATCATGATCTAGACCCTTTCCAGATCTAGACCTGGGAAAGAAGGTATGTAGCTATCTCAATCTATTTGGGGGTGGGGGGAGGGAAGCGTGGATGAGGGGAAAACATGAAAGACTGGGATGAAGCCAGGGAGACAGACAAGAACAATGAAGAACTTCAGCACCAAGCTGATGATACAAAGAGCAATTATCTTTGCACCTTAAAGATAATTTTTTAAAAACATAAGTTATTTTAAAATATATTTTATTTATTCTTTGAAAATTTGATGCACACACAATATATATTTTAGCCATACCCTCTTTCTTCCTCCCTTCAATTTTCCATAGCCCTCATAGTCTATCTCCCTTCCAACTTTCTATCTCCCTACCCTTTAAGACGTCCCCAAGCCCTAGTCAGTGATTATGGGGCACATGATTAGGGGGCCCTACAACTGGGGAACAGACAACCTATCAGTGGCCACACTTTCAATGAAAAGTGACCCTCCCCTTCAATACTGCAATAGTGCCTTGAGTAGGGGCGGGACACCTCAGTGAGGGGCGGGGACTCATGAACTCCACTCTCACCCATGCTGACTTAGGCTGACTTGATCTTGTACAAGCCTCCCCCAACTTTTTTTGAGATAGGATTCCTCTGTAAAGCCCTGGCTAACATGGTACTTTCTCTGTAGACCAAACAGAGTAGTCTAGCCTTGAACTCGGATATCTGTGTGCCTTTGCCTCTTGAGTATTGTGATCAAAGGTGTGCGCCACCACTGCCTAGCTAATCTGGTACACGTTTTATGCACTGAACCCCAGCTGCTGTGAACCTGTGTGTGACAGCCTTGTCAGGTCCAGAAGACAGCATTTCATAGCAATGCTCCCGTGCTCTGACTCTTTTGGCCTCTGCTCTGTGATGTTTCCTTAGACCTGGACACAAGTCAGTGGTTTTTAAGTACATGGCCATCCCTGGGAAGCCTCTACCATCACCATCCAACTCCAGAACTTTTACTTTGAAAATCTAGCGCTATTAAACATGAACTCTCCATTTTCTTAGTTTCCAGACTCTGATAGCATGTATTTTTCTGTCTGCGTGGGGATCTTATTCAAGTGAATTATACTATTTATCACTTTGTGTGCAGCTTATTTCACTTAGAGCTTAGATTTCTTTCACGCTACAGCAGATGTCAGAATTTCCATTTAAAGGCGAAACAATACTCTATTGTGTATACATATTACTTGGTTTATTCATTCATATATTGATAGACATTTGGTTTCTTAATCTATTTCAATAAGGTACTATTATGAGGAGACATGCATTTAGAATAGAGAGGCAGTATAAGCTTTTCTTTGTGGCTAGATGAGGATTCTGGAATCTGGATAGCCAGGGTAGATAAGGAGGCTTAACACAGCCATCATTGACAGTAAGTGCATGCATGGCCACTGTTGAAGAGCAGGGTGAGGGGGTGGTGGTGGTGGTGGTGGTGAGGATCATCGGTGGGAGAAGAGTTGTGTGATTGATTGCCTTTGTCTCTTGTGCTCATGGGTTGCTGTCTGGAACTGGGACAGTCTCCCAGCCTGATGAGTAGGAGCAGGCCTTCTGGGCAGGGTCTGGAGAGTCAATTCCAGCTTCATCTGCTGCCTGTGGTTTAAGAGGTTTGTGTTGCTCAGCCTCCACCTTGGCAATGTCTTGAACAGAAAGATCGATAGTGTTTGACTTGGTTTTCTCTGCTCTCTGCTAAATCAACAGTGGTGAGAACACGCTAGCGCTGGAACTCCTGATACAGGAACCCACACAAGTGTCTATTCCAGAAAAGAAGCACCTGTCAACCAAAAACTTGTATCCAAGAGATTCTTTGGGAACTGAGTGCATTTGGCAAGCTGGACATTGGTGCCTCTGACCCTGGACCTGAGGCCTGTGTTCATTCACTCAATCTGTGATGGGATTTTCTTGGTTCTCCTGACTTTCTCTTTTCCTCTTCTTCTAGCAACTGCCCTTGTTTCTTCTAGGAACACAGGCCTCTCCTGGTCTCCATGAGAGGTGGGAAGGAATTTCTATCAAGGTGCTTTGGATGGCTTTACCTTCCAGTGGAAGGGTGCATACAGAGAGAAGATGAGCTTATTAGAGTTTCCCAAGCCCGAGGGAATGGTTTAGAAAGAGCCATGTTCCTGACCTTGAGACTCTATAGTCCCTGTTTTGTCTTCTTTTCTATTGTTGTAAAGAGACACCATGGTCAAGGCAACTTAGAGAAAGCATTTAATTGGGAACTTTCTTATAGTTTCAGAGGGTGAATCCATGATCAATCATCCTGGGGAGCATGGTAGTAAGCAGGTATAGTGCTGGAGCAGCAGATGCGAGCCTACATTTGCTTCACCAACAGGAGTCAGAGAGCTAGCTGGGAATGGAGTGGGCTTTTGAAATCTCAGAGTTCTTCCCCCGTGACACAGTTCCTTCAATTAGGCAACACCTCCTAATCCTTCCTAGAACAAATTCACCAACTAGGGACCATGAATTAAATATACGAGCCTATGGGGCCCATTCTCATCACATGACAAAATGAAGGCTCTGTTGTAGATAAGGGTCAGAAATCATGTTTTGTGATGGACCCAATGGTGACTATCATGGTGCTTTCTTTTTGTTTCCTTTCTTTCTTTGTCTTTGTCTAGTGCAGCTTCTGAACTCTGCCCTTGCATTGCAAATGTTGCCATCAACTACACACCATTGAGTATTGTGATGAGTAGCTGTGGCTGTGAGCCAGTAAAACCTTACTTACCGAGCAGCCAGTGGGCCAGATTCAGCTTATTGACAGCCCTTGTGTCAAGTTGAAACCACTGGAGTATAGGACTGAAGGACTCAGCTTGTGAAGACAGCCATCTTGAGACCAGTTGAGGAAGCAGATGAAAGTCATGGAAGGAAACTGTAATAATGGGCTCAGGATCTAGGATGCAGTCACTGCAGATGGAGCCATGCAAGCTTTTCCATTCAATATTTGGTATTTAAGGTAACTTAAGATGGGTTTTGCTTTCAGGCTTTACTCCTATGGACCCCCTGCAGCACTTTGCTCTTAGAGTCCTAAGATTGCAAAATGCACGACTAGAAAGGCCCTTTGACACTGAGGAAACAAAGAAGAAGGAATATTTCAAAGTCATAGCTGGGAATTCTTTATGGAGTCTGACCTCAGGCCAGAAGTAGGGAGGCAGTTCTTCCTTATTGCATTGAAGTCTCCCACTATTAGGGTATAAGGATTGACCTTATCGCATTTCTATGCTCTTTCATCCATTTACTAAGCACCAAATACTTATCAGACTCAGACCCCAACCTTTGGGTTGGAATGAAGAGTAAAACAGATACTCAGTGTCTTGGACAGACCATGCCTCCTGGATGTATTGGATTCACTTCATGTAACATTTCATATCATCCTTACAACAGCTTGTGAGATAGGGCTGCCATTCCTATCCTCCATGGAAGAAACCAGAAGTGGGGTTCACAAGGCTTCAGTGATTGGCCTGATGTTACCCAGAGAGCAAATAAAGAGCCCGATATGACCCCAGCCTTGGAAGATTCCAGAATGGAGTCTCTCCTCCTGCCTCTTCTGGCAATACTGTGATGCCTTCCCCAAAATGAAGCCATGAGTGGGATGTTCTTCAAAGAGCCAGCACTTCTGTAAGCCTGCATTTTGCATAGGGGAGGAAGCGGATGAGGAAAAGCCGGGGTACCTGTCACCTGGTACACTGGGAGTGTTACAAGCCAACCTAGGCCTGTTGGCTGTAAACAGACTCCAGCAATTCTTTCAAGTAAATTGGTTGGTGCTGTAGCCGAAGACTTCTCTCTGCAAAATGCTAACAATGCAGTGGTGGTTAAATTTTATATGTGTAGGATTATGACTTGGAACATAAAACGGGAAGGAAAAAATGTGCAACTGCCAAGAGCTGGGCACATAATTATTTCTTCCTTCTCTTTCCCCCCTCCAAGCTGGCTTCTCAGTCCTGTAATGACAGAATTTCCTTATGGAGAAAGTTAACAGTAAAAGTGCTGACTGTGAATGGGAACACAGCACTCTTCTGGGGACACTGAGCAGTTCTTGCTCCTCTTTTTCTGGAGAAAAATCAGACTGTCCCCTGGAGAACTGCAGCCGGCTTAAAAGCCTTGGCTGCTCCTACACAATGAACTTGCACTTTGCACAGGAAAGGGAAGGCTGTGCTTCCCCTCTGTCCCCAGTGACGGGGACACTGAAGTTCTCCTCGTAGGGGGTGTGGACAGAGCCTGGCATGTAAGCTGATGGGGGGTGATGAGGGAAGAAGACTGGAGCATATTCCCTCTTCTGTCTCTGGCTTTCCTGGTCCCCTTCCCTCTCTCTTTGTCATCCTGCAGAGAAGGAGCATCAAAGAGAAGCACAGGATGAAGTGACAGCAGAGGGGAAGAGCCAAGGGGGAAACAGAGTCAGATCTTCGAGGACAGTGATGAAGCATAGAGAAGGTGAAGAAAACGTCGATGCCAGTGCAGAAACAAACCATACACACGCATGTGCAAACAGCACACACACACACACACACACACACACAAACGATACAGACATACAATGCATACACAAACAACTTATATACAACACAAAAATGATCATGCACACACAGAATATACATACATAAACACACGCATACAAACTCACACATACAAACACAAAACACACAGAGAAGGAAATGTGCTCTATATGTAACACTGTAACACTGGGAAAGGAGATAGACAGGGACGCAGATCTAGAGACACATAGGGACCGAGGGACAGAGACAGGAGACAGAAAGGTGCAGGAGACCAGTAGAGAAACCAAGGTTTCTAGAGAGAGAAAGGCAGAGAGGCTAAGGAGGAAATCGAAAGAGACAGGATCAGGTGGAAGGACAAAGCCGAGGCAGACAGGAGACACAGAGACAGCGGGGGAGAGAGGGAGAGACAGAGGGGGGAGAAAAGAGGGGCATGAATGCAGAAGAAGCAGAGAGAGGCAAGGCATGGAAAAAACCAGAAGGGGGCCTTCCCCAGTGACATCACCGACATTCACCCAGTTGAAGAAGGCAGGCCAGCTTCTGCAGTTTGGAGCCTTTACAACTCACATGTCTAGAACTTAGGCTGCATCAGAGGATCCTTGAACCACTCACAGCCCCAGAACTACCATGATGTCTGCACTGGTGTCTCAGCCTTGGTCCAAGGGATATAAATCCAATGTCCTGCCTGGTTTTCCAGCTAGCCATGGTCAGAAAGCCCAGAATCCCACCAAAGACAGACACTCTGAGGACTTAAAATGAGTCTGTGCTGTTGAAGGCACACCACTCTGTATAACCACAGCCAGTGTGCTGGCCCTAATGTGATAGAAAAGCCTTCTTTGAACCAGCATCCTGCTAGTCTAGGACCTGTGTCAACACCTTGACCACATAGTAGCACAGGAGAACATTTAGAGTGTAAGCAAGCATGTGTCGTTCCTTAAAAGAGGTTGGTGATTGAGTGTGTGCAAGAAGGTCTTATTGTTTGCTTACGAGGGAGGTTCTGTCAGCATTCATTTTGAAACATCATCCTGCACACCTGTAATCTCATCCCAGGAGACTGAGGCAGGAGGATTTTGAGCTTGAGGCCATGTGCGCTTGCACGCGCGCGCGCGCGCGCGCGCGCGCGCACACACACGCACACACACACACACACACACACACACACACACACACACACGAGTGTCAGATTGTTATTGCTCACACAGAAGTCATTTTCTGTGGCTCTGTGGCACCAGCAGTGCTTAGGCAGACATCCACACAATGTCATTTTCTTGGGAGAGTGAGAAGCAAGTTTCTGAGTCATTTTGTCACGTTTTTTTCACTGACCTTGGAAAAAGGAGGTCAAGGGCACCCAGTATATAATTAAGAATTTCATGAGCTGGGGTTCGATATGCCTTTAATCCTCTTGGAGGATGAAGCAGGAGGGTCACAAGTTGGAGGTTAGCCTGCGATACCTATTGAGATGCTATCTCAAGTCAACCTTAACAACAAACAAAGAAAAAGCACTGAGTAGGAATTTTGCCAAAGTTTCTATTAAAGGCAGTATAATTATGATCCCATGGACATCCGTGTCCCGATTCCAGGAACACGTGACTATGTTAGGTTATCTCATAGAAGGGAATGAAAGAAGCACTGGGAATCAGCATTGCTGGTGGCTGCCACTGCAGTGAGGAGATTGGGCTGGAGGGCTGAGGTAAGTGTATTATAGTCATTGGGTTTCTTCAGAGCAGAGAAGGAAGATGGAAGAAAGGGAACAGAGGACTGACAAGATGAGAATAACTCAGCTTGAAGGAAGAGGCTGTGAGCCCAAGTGCACTGGTGACCACTAGCAGCTGAAAAGAACAATGAAATGAATTCTTCCCTTGAGCCTTCAGCTAAGACCACAGTTCTGTAGCTATTTCAATTTTGGCCCAGTGAAGCCAATTCTAGATTCCAGAATTAATTAATAAATTAATAAACATGGATGGGGCTAAGCCTCTAGGTTTACAGTAATTTGTTGTATCCATGATAGGAAATGAGCATACCCCCTATCTAACAGTTTACCCCCTTCAGCCTCTAGTAGAGAGAAATCTGTTTCAGATGATGATTTTTTTATGTTAATATTTATTTAAAGCAACTTACAAGATAAAATGCAGGGGATGCTTGTCCAGTTGGAACAGATCTTTCTTCCAGGCAGTAGAGAAGCAGAGAGAGATGTGTTCATGGACTTGATCTTTAAGCTGTTCTTAGCTATGCTTTAAGGCTACAGCCTTGAAGGTCATAGGTGAACGCCAAACCTGTGCTGGCCCCGAGTCCACACCCTTAGGTCAGGGAGATTCAGATGATGACTTTTATGGAAGCCAGAGGTGAGAGACTGGTGGAAGGCTAGCCCTACTGTAAGGTTACCACCAGGGATTGCTCATATTTGATGCAAAGAGACTGAACTCTACACTCAGGTGATGCTAGCATCCCATGCTGTTTCTCTTACTGCCCCAAAGATGCTACTCGAAAATACACCAAAACAGACAGCCTGTTTGCATAGCCTAGCCATGAGACAAAGCTTTTAAGGGGACACAGGGACTCTTCTCAGTCACACCCATGGCAAAGACTGGACCAGGAAGAGTTCTGGGTTGCTTTGTGAGTAAAGCATCTTTGCATCCAAGGTTACCCTGGCCAGATCCCCATTTTCAGGAGCAATCTCAAATGCCTTGTCTTATCAGGAACCCAGCAGGGGAATGAGCAATGATGATATTGGTTTTGCTTTTGACTGCTGCTTCACAAACCCCCACTTTACTTCACCTTGCCCTTCTCTCTCCTTGTCTTTCTGCCTTCCCCTCATTTCTGCACATCTAGACTCTTGCTCTTCAAATTAAAAGGAGCTAGCAAATGCCCAGGCAGCCTTGACACGTCCTCTCTGCATCAAACACTCTGGCCTGTCTGGGGCTGCTTCTGCCAGGGGCAATCAGCCCTGGAAGTTCGGAACAGTTGTATAACAGGAAGTTTCAGCCCTTGGCATCTGTGGGCTGGAGCACTACCGGTGAGAATAACATCAGGCGGCGTGGATCATCTTCAGATACAGCAGAAAAAGAAAACACAATAAAGATATTTCCATTTGTAGAAATGAAAAGGAATCAGCTCAGGGCTTGTGCACTGGTGCAGGGGCTGAGAAAATCCAATGGGCAGATTTTTGTCTGGAAGTGAAGGGAGTGAGGGAAGCAGAAGGTGGCCTTGAAGCTGGGAGAAATCACTTTAATATCTCTCTGCCTCAGTTTCCTTAAATATGAAATGGGCATGCCCTTGGTATCACCTCCATAGTTCTATGGATTTAGGAACTCAATGCAATAAAATATCTAAGTGACTGCAGTACTTGCTCAATAAATGTTGGCTTCTGAGATGAGACTGTCATTGAGTCCCTACTCACTCATGACAGGAATCCATCTGGACTAAGCCCACGGGAGGTGAGAGCTGTCGTGAGTGAGTGATGGGTTTGGGCAATGCAACTAATAGAAAGGCTCAGAGTCCTCCAGAGACAGCATTCTTCCTCTCCTTCCATCCCTCAGCTTTCTCCCCCAGGACTGCCGCACTCACCCACCACTTTCTTGTCTTTCTGGAAGTGGCTTTAGTTGTACCTGTGTCGGAGGATCCCTCCAAAGACCACCAGGTAGCTGGATTTGATGTAAACACATGAGAGTCAGTTTATTGCTTTGACAGGTTCAAACTAACCTGGGTCAAATCATGAGTCCAGATTTGAGGAGGTTTTTTAAAGAAAAGCATATGTAAGTGGGGTGCTACGTATTTTGGCATTCCAGGATTGGGCAAAGGGGGATGGGGGACAGCAGCCATTGGCTACAGTTTTCAGGCCAACCCAAGCCTTGAATCTCTTGACTGAACTTTTCCCAGCAACCTAACTTTTGAATCTATTGGCTGTCAGGTGCATTCCTGAGATTCTTTCCAAACTCAGACCTGGGCCAGCCCTGCCCTCAGGCATTAAATGTTCTTTTCCTGAAATAGTTTTGTAAGGATAAATCTATGCCTTCATAGCTTTCACATCCTTGGTCATTAAGGGCTCTATTTTTCTAGATCTGGGAGCACAGAACCTTATTTCCAACTCTAGGCAGAAAAGTCCCAGAGAAGAATTAAGATTGATTTGGGTTCCATCCACTGCCGCCCTTGAACCAATCACATCCCGGAATGGTGAGGTCTTACAATTGGTTTTGCTTCAGTCACACATGTGACTGATGCCCTGTGCTGGACTCAGCTTTAATTTTGGGGGCTTTTTGAGGTGCTATGGTTGGTGTAGCTCTCAGCATATGACCATTGTCCTATAATAACTGAGGAACTGTGATTGGTTTAGCCTCAACCACTCCACTGTTTGAGGGTCCATGATTGGCTCATCGTTAATCACACAACCAAAAGGATTTGGCACATGCTTGGTGGGAAGGAATGTTTCCTCAAAGCAAGTGAGCAAATAGAAAGAATAGATGTCTGATAACCATTAAAAATGAGGACTACGGTATATTTCTTGACACACAATAGAGCCTTAGCAAATAGATCTTAACACATTAATTAGTCTTAGCTTTAGTGAATGGCTCAGTTGTAGTCACATGACTGATGTTTGGCAAATGGCTCAGATTCTGTTTCTAGGATCACCCCAACAGGGGTGTCAAAAGTCGGGGGGGGGGAGCAAGATAGCATAGGTTAATGCCCAGGCAGCAGGGACTTGGTGTGTCTTAGACATCCCTTTGTCTTTGGCCTTTTGGGCCAGGGGAGCAGAAGATTACCATGTCAATACCTCCAGGATCCAGAGGAGGTCCACTTGAGCCCTGCCTCCCTCCAGGACCCTGACACTTGACAGCCCTACTCCTGCTATTTAGTAATTAGGCCATGATTGTTGTTTATTTGTGCTCTGTACTGTAACTCCCTCTGCCTGAGGCTGGAACTGGAGCTCAGAAAACACAATTTCCTCCGAACTAATTTAGTTTTAAGAGGAAAATGAAAGTTTAAAGTAGTTTAATGTTTTGGTGAAGCCATAATGGCTGGAGAAGATTGGGTGATGTGAACCAATAAAGCACCCTAATTCTGATAATAATTCAAAGCTTAACTCTTCCCCTGCATCAAACCCATGCCAGGGCTGACACATGGCCCAGGACAGCACGAACCAGTCCACAATTGGGCAATCCTTTTTCTTCATTTATTTTAATTTATTTCCCCCCCCCCAAATAAACAGTACCACCTTTGACTTGAGCAGAGCAGTCAGTCAGTGCAAGGCTGTTACCATCACTGATGCCATCATCTAGTTTTACCCCAGATCCATGTTTCCATTCCAAAGTTCCCTCAGACCTAAGGATAAGAGAGACACCTTTGGGAGGCCTGAGTTAAAACCTTAGCCCGGAAGGTGAAACTGCTAAGATTCTCACTTACAAAATGGAGGAAATGGGAAGAGGCCATAGAAAAGTTAGGCATCTTATTCATGTAGCATACCTGGTGGCATAGTGATGTGGGGTACCACGAAGACAAAGCAGGGAGAGTGTGAGTGAGTGATTTCAAAGAACACAGCATCCCTTCTTTGGCCATGCTTGAGTTCCTACTATGTTACAGAGGGGTCAAATGAATCACCGAAATGTGGGAAAGACTCAAGGAATCCCCAGTCTTGCTCGGAGACAAGCAAGCAGAGACCTCCATCTTCTTTGTCCTCTGCCCTGGGAATGCCTCTCATAATGTAACTGGTGAAGAATCTGACACTGAGAGCACTTGGAAGAATCTCTGACACAGAGTCAACATTCAGGACCATATTTTCTGGCTTTTAAGACAGGTCTAATGTAAATACTTAACATTTACAAGGGTAATCTCCTGAGAGCCTCTGTTCTGTGGGCTGGTGGATTCAGCTTCCGAACCTCCTTTTATCCATGCTTGTGAGTCACTGATTCCTGATTTGAGGGTCTGGGAATCCATGTGTGTGGATTCTCATGACCCTTAAAATGACTCTCAGCTACATATCATAGCAGAGAAGTGTGGTAATTGCACACAGCACATATGCTTTGGTTAGACACATCTTGGCTGTTATTTCTTAGTCATGTGACTTTCATTATGTTACATGAACCAGGTGGTTGGTCAGCTCCCCCCATGTATGCAGTGACCATTACTCAAGACTCAGACATCAATATCTCTTGGAGAACTACAGTGACTCTTTGGGGTTGTCCTTTGTACCTTATAATTAATTGTCTGTCTACAGCCTGTGAGGTTCATGATCACAGTCACAAAGGCAGCTCAGATCCACTTCTGTTCTTCTTTGCTGTAGTTTGGTAGAGGGCCTTAGAAGTGCTATGTAGCCAAGGATAACCTTGAACCTGATCCTCCTGCCTCCACTTCCCGAGTACTAGCATTACAGAGGTAGTTTTGGTTTATGTGGCTGCAAGGGATCAAACCCAGGGCTTTCTGCATGCCAGGCCATTACACTCTCTACTCAGCCATGTTTCTACTGAGGTTGTTTGTAAGTAAAAGGCCTTCATTGTCTTTTGCCTCTTGCTAAACTCTCCAACTAGATTTGATTTCTCTACTCTTCTCTCCTTTATAGCTATATTCTAGTTCCATGGACCTTCCGCCTGTCACTCAAAGCTTCCAGCTTATCTTTACTTCACGGTGGAGCTTCCATATGGAATCTTTGTTTCTTACATCTTTCTAGAATTGGCTTCCTAACAGCTGTTCTCTGCCCAACTGTCACCTGTTCACCCCAAGCATCAGCGTTTGCCTGGCCAGGCTAAAGTTGATTCCTTTTTTCCTATTCCTCCATATCCTCCTTTCTCTGATTATTTGGTTTTATTTTCCTATAGTGATTGCTACAAACAGATACATCTGTCTATGGGATTTCTGAGTCCCCAGCGATTCCTTGTGTTCCTGAAGGAGAGAGGTCTTGCCTGGGTGCTTACTTCTGTATCTTCAATACATACTGTGTCTGGCATGTAACCAAAATTTGTAAAATTAGCAAATGAAATAATACTTTCAAGATGGTGGGTAGAAAAAAGAAAACACACCACATCCCTGCCTCCGGTTCTGTGGTTTAGCTTCCTCTTCCTGGCTCCTCTCCCTCCTCCCATGCTTACCTCTCTCTTCCTCACCCTTTCTTCCTCTCCTCATCCTCATCCCTGCCTCCCTTTTCCCTCTCTACAAGTCTGTGTGCACATGTGTCTGCACGTGTGAGGATGTGAGGCCATCAGACATTAGGAGTCACTTTTTTTTTTTTTTTTTTTTTTTAAGACAAGTACTGTCTTTGGCCTGGAATGCACCATGTAGGCTGGGCTGGTTGACCAGACAGTCCCAGGGATCTACCTGTATTTGCCTCTCTGACACTGCCATTACAAGTCTATCACCCAGGGTTGGGGATTTAGCTCAGTGGAAGAGCGTTTGCCTAGCAAGTGCAAGGCCCTGGGTTCGGTCCTCAGCTCCAGAAGAAAACAAACAAACAAACAAACAAACAAACAAACAAAAAAAACCAAGTCTATCACCCACACCGTGCTATTTATCTTCCATGTGGCTTCTGGGATGTAATTTAGGTCCTCCTGTTTGCACGTCAAGCACTTTTCCCACTGAACTATCATTCCAATCCTTTCATGGTTTATTTTTACTTACATAAGGTGATAAAATGCTCCAGAGCTGGTTTAGGGAGTCACCTAGGCATGCTACTCTTAAAATTCAATAGTGACTTTGTTTGGTTCTTTTGGTGACTCTTTCCCCTAGCACTGCCCACTTTTTGGTGGTGCATACCACTTGAGTTCTGAAGTTCTAGGTGTTTTTGTGTTTGCTGATTTCTGCATTTGTTAATGCTCACACAGGGCAGCTGTGAGCTAGCAAGGCTGCCGGTCTTGAAGAGGAGTCGCTCAGGTTGGACTGGTTTTGAGTTGTTTGGGTTCTTTTGCCTTTGACCCTAGCTAACTGGGCTAAGGTGTGTCCACTGAACAAAGGTGCCTCTAGGTGGTGGAGCTGGCATCTGTAAACAAACTTTCCTAGGAAAAAGGAACTGTCTAGGGGACTTGGTCAAGTTCATTTCTGCAACTAAAAGGTGGGAAAATTCTCAAATGCAACAGGTAACATCAGAGAAAAATTTCAGCCTCGGCAAACAGGAGCAAATCGGTGTAAATGCTGCAAACCAGTTGGTGTAGAGGTTTCTACTAGGTGGGATGAAACATATACACCCAGCCACCCCTACAATCCTCACAGTCCTTATTTAAAATTGGTCAGTTTGAACAAAGACAGGTTGACCTTGAACTCCTCTGTCCATTCCACCAGTCCACCAGCAGGGAGGCTGTACTGGTGGGTGAATAAAGTCTGCTAGACCTTTGTTTTTAAGTGGCCAAGCTTTTTGTCTTGGGTTAGGAGAGTGCGGAAGAAACTGGCCATCTTGGAAATTCACCATCTTTATTACCCAGTCATGGCCCCTCTTTCTATCTGTCTGCCTAACATGGAGTCTATGCAAACACATGCTCAAGCTTTACCTTCTGTGTGGTGGCCAGCTTGCGTTTCATACCTGTGGTAGTATGAATGATATATCCCCTGTAAATCTTGGCCATTTGAATACTCAGTCCTCAGTTGTTGGCTGTTTGGGAAGGATTAGGAGGTGTGGACTGTAACACTGGTGTAGGCTTTGAAGTTTCAAAAGACACAATTCCCAGGGTGTGCCCTTGACTTCCTCTTTGTGGATCTGGATTTGAATGGTCAGATGCTATGCCTGCCTTCCTGCCTGTGCCCATGCTCCCTGCCATGAGGGTCATGGATTTCTAACCCTATGGAATTGTAAGCCCCAAATAAACTCTTCCTTCTACAGATGTCTTGGTCATGGTGTTTTATCGCAGCAACAGAAAAGTAATTAACACGATATCTCTCAGGGAAAGGCCAAGCTCAAGAAATAGGTATGTTCTCTTTAAGGTTATTCTTGTGCTGGGATGGGAAGTAGAAGAGTTATTGCACAGTCTCCCAGTTTGTTAGATCTGTTATTTATGAATAACAAGATAGTATATATTGCAAATGAATTCCATTTGCTAGCCCAATGGCCACTGTCTGGACATGGGTGGGCCTGGTGAGTGTGTGGAGGCTAGGCATCAGCACCTGCCTGGACTTGGGTGTGGTCTGGTAAGTGTACAGCAAGGGAAGAACACCTGTCTGGTTTTTGAAGCTTTGCTTTCTTCTACTTTATCTGACACATGCTATACTTCAGTGTGTGTGTGTGCACCCTGCCCGCACACTAAATTCTGGTGACTCTCTTTGTTGAAGAAGAGTTGGCATTTAAACTGAGACATCAGGACACAGACTACCTTACAGAAGGCACAGATTTCATATGGGAGAATCATAAGTCTTTTATTTAGTTATTTTAAATTTTAATTAAAATATACTTACATATTTTTTCTCATCTCTTCCTTTGCTCCAACACCAACTTCTCAAATTCTTCCCCCATAAGTTTAGAAAAACAGTATGTCTGTGGTGCGGGGACATGTGTGTATAAAGTAACCAAGTTCCAGGAAACATATCTTTCTGGTATTTTTGTTTGCCACATCTGTAATCATCTCTGTCTTAGGTATATTTTCTCCTGTATTCACATGCAAAATTTCTACTTATTCTCCAGCATCGGGCTTAGCAGTCTTTTGCCCAGGTAGGCATACTTCCTTGTTCTTGTTACTGCCCTGTCACATCACCATGTGCATGTCTGTCTGTGTGTTCCACCACACTTTTATTTTTAGGATGCATCCCCTTGCAGGCTTTCCTATAATATGGGCTGAAATCACTTACTCTTCTGGGCTCTGCATGTTTGCTTCCAGATCCTCATATCTGATATAAGTGAAGGGATTCTCATAATCTTTTTGGCACATATATACTAAAACCAGACTGATGTCGAGATGATTGGCACATGAGTAGGAGGAAGACATAGCCTGTGTGCCCAAAGAATGCTTACTGTAACAACGAGAAACATATGACCTTTGTGCCTCAGCTATTTATGCTCTCTGCCCACGGCAGGCATCACTAGTTGATAGCTTATGTTTCAACCTAGAGCTCTGACATTCTCAACTGCTGAGAGCGCTAGTGTCACCAGAGTCTCTTTCTTAGACACTGGCTTCAAAGGACATTGTGAAACTCTGGGGATGGTGCACAGGAACCTCACTTTTAAAATAAGAACTTGAGGTGAGTTGGGGACACGCTAAATACTGACACAAGCTAATGTAGCTGTCACTGCCTTAAGCTGCTTAAATGAGTAGATGCCTAACTTAGCAATGCATGAACTTTGAAATACATTACAAGAAAGGAGAACAGCCTTCTCCTACAAGTTCTTCAGCTTGAGAATATTCTAGATTTCTGAAGAAACTCATCTCACTCCCTAGAACTCTGCCCTGAGAATTTCTTCATTATTTAAAAATGTGAAATGCTTCACAGACTTGAGTGTCCTCTTCGGGCTATGCTAATCACCTCTGTACTGCTCCAATTTTAGTTATGTGTGTTGAAGCAAACCTGAGAATGCTTTCATTTTTATCCCCTTGTCTCATATCAAATGTGGCAATGTCTTTCAACGATAATGATGAAAAAAATTGAAATCTCCAAATTTCTTTTATATCCCCAGCTCTGGTTAATAAAGATGTTTATTATAATAGAGCCAAGAAAAAAGTTAGCTTTGGAGGGCAGCCAAACATGGAGAGATTCTGGGGCAAGCAGGTACCTATTATCTGGAAGAGTGAACTCAAAAAGGACTGATTCTTTTTCTGTCCTTCAGTGGCTTCGAGGTTTCTCTGCATAGAGCCTGAGCTTCAAGTCTCTGGGTCCCACCCCTGGCCTTAGCTCATCATCAGCATCTCAGCCCAGGCTGTAGCCCATTCTGGTTCCTGTTCAGCCTGTTCATCACATCCTATCTCCGTATCAACCTCTGTTTCTGATCCTTGGCCCAGTTATCTCCAAAGGCAAAGTGTTCCCAGTGGGATTTGGAAAAACATTTTGAAGGGATTATGGGGGCATACTTGTGGCAGGCAGTGTGCTATGATTGGGTGACAGGAAGAAGAGCGAGGGAGAAAATAGAGCCTTCAAGCCAGGGAGAGAGTCAGTTCAGTCTGTGAAGCACTTGCTGCCTAAGGGAACCTGAGCTAGGATCCCTTGCATCCATGGAAAGCTGGGTAGCTTGGCATGAATCTCTAATGCCAGTACTCAGATGGAGAGCAGAGAGAGGCAGATCCTGGAGTCTCACTAATCGCTCAATATATCTGAAACTACTAGTTCTAAATTCAATGAGAAATCTTGTCTTAGAAAAGAAAAAGGTGGAAAATAATTGAAAATGACACCATGGATGATCATAGTACTCTGGACCTCTATGACCCCACCTCCACACAACCCAAAACAAAACAGCAACAATAAAAAACCAGAAAGAAAGAAAATAGAATCCTATTGTTGGCTTGTTGAGATAACCTAGGAGATGGAAGTACTTTTCATAAAG
This sequence comes from Sigmodon hispidus, assembly GCA_004025045.1. Taxonomy (NCBI): domain Eukaryota; kingdom Metazoa; phylum Chordata; class Mammalia; order Rodentia; family Cricetidae; genus Sigmodon; species Sigmodon hispidus. The sequence goes on along the minus strand of PVIH01000718.1, from coordinate 216,779 downwards.
TTTACCTACCTGAGTTCAATCCTCAGATCCCTTGGGAAAAAACTGGCCCCCAGAAGTTGTCTTCTGACGACCACATCTACATTGTGCCTAAAATAATCCTCTCTCTGTCTCCCTCCCTCCCTCCTTCCCTCCCTCCCTCCCTCTCACTCTCTCTGTCTCTTTCTCAGACAGAAATGCCCACAGTGACTAGCTTAGGGCTTAGCTCTGTGCATTTTCTTAACATTCATAGAGACCAAGTCCGAACTCCAGCACTGCAAAGGTAATAATAATGTAAATGTAATCTGAATAAAAAGCATGCCCCAAATAGTCAACCCCACAGAGACAGAAAACCTATTAACATTACTAAGGATGAGAAAAAGAGATGAGACTGGGATGTGTGATGGAGATACAGATGAAATTATTTGGAGGTTGCTGATAAAATTGTAAAGCTTTATAAACACACCCAAACTCACTAGCTATAAACTTTGAAAAGACAAATTTTATGGCACATGACATATCTCAAAATTAATCTGACAGATAATATGATCTTATTTTGTTGGTGAGTAACTGAGGTCTGAGTCACCTCTGCTACGTATAAAAACACCATTTAGACTTAAATTCTTTGACACTTTTATACATATATTTCGGCCATTTTGACCCGCTCTCCTTCACACTCCCATGAGCCCCTTCGTCTTCCTAAGCAGCCTGTCCTGCTTTCATCCTTGTTGTTTTGGGTGGGAGTTACTGTAGCCTGGGCAACCTACCAGTGGCGACATCGGCTGAAGAAATGACTTCCTTCACCAGCAACCATTAACTGTCAGCTGCTTCTCTGTGGGAGTCGGGGTCTCAGGTGTCCCTTCCCAGCTGTGCCGGGATATTAATCACACTCAGTCTTGTGCAAGTCTTGTGAGTGTTTGAGTGGAACAGACGTGTATTCTTGTCCAGAGGGTATAGTTACACTGTCCTTATAAAGGAGAATTCTGAATCCTTCCTACGGGGACCTTCTGCCACACTCAGGATGGTGGTCCTGCCTCCCTCTACCTTTTGCTTATCAGTGTCCATCCTCCTGATAATTGTTGCTTGTCCAAGTCATTCTGGTACAGTAAGGCAGAAGGCAGTATTCCTATTGGAGGGTCTTCAATATTCTCTCTATTTTTTTTTAAAAGGAAAAGTCACATTTGTATGTATGTTTAAATAATAGAACTCATACAATGTTCTGTATTAGAAACAATTGTGAATTCCTCAAGGGCAGATTAGTCATGATGATACTTTCGGTTGACAATAATATAAAATCAGTTTCAGTTTCATTAGAAGACAGATAAAAAGGCCTAGGGTCCAGGCCACCATCAGATATGTTTTCACCTGGCTCAGTAATCTCCGCTCAGTAATTTTCCTTTGCTTCCTTGCAGAATCTTCTTTAAGGGAGAGTGCAGCTGCCTTCTCTGGTAAACACAGCTCAGTTCTGAGGTCTAGGTTAGGATGTTCATTCCCTGGAACCATCTTAGTGGATAGGAAGAAGAGATGCATTGAATGGTCACATTCCCAACCCTGGCACCAAGGGTGATCCAAGTGGACCCCAGGAATCTGCACAGCTCAGGAATAGAGAAGTAGGAGGAAATATTGAGATATTGCTCAGTACCACAGAAATTCATTCTGGCTTACCTCCTCAGCGCCCAGCACAACATAGCTATTTAGTAGCTATCTATTGAATTAAACCAAATCTGCAATATAAACAGGAGCTTCTGCAGGGCTGCTCGGAGGAAGTAATGCAATACTCTGAAAGGTGGGCAGTGCAGGGTAGACATATGACATTAAACCCTTATGGTATTTGCAGCTGATATATGAAAAAAGTGCGTGCTTTGGGCTGGGGTTGAAGCTCTGGGAGTGTTTGCCTAGCACATGCAGGACTCTAAAAAGCAAGTACCCCCCACTAAGAAAGAGGTGCATTCACTGATAAACATTTTGGTGATCTTAAGTCAGTGAAGATGTTCCAGATATTTGGAAAGTTACAATTAGTAGAAAGGTCTCAACCCTTTTGTTCAGTGATGCTGCTGTGGTCTCTCTTATGAGTTCATGAAAGGATGGGCTTACATCCTTTGGAATTTGGCCCGGTGCCCATAATTTTCTTTGGGACTTTGGCAGTTCTTGGGTCTGTAGGACCCTCAGGCTGTACAGCTTTGTCTTAATTGCGCACTGGGCTTTCTGTGTTTCATGAGCTTTCATTGTTTCCATTTTTTTCCTTCTGGAACTACCCTGAGTCAGGGCTAGAGGGCATTGTGTGACCACAGTGAAGCTTCATCCACACAAGTTCCTAGGGTTTTCACACAAAAAGGCTTGCTCACTGCTCAGTTAGCTGGTGAGTTCTTCCCACTGCCAGGAGGGGATGAAGTCAGCCCCCTGTGAAGAAAAGGATCAGGACAGAGTGAGAAGAGCCGCCTAAATGTTTCCCTCATTTGTATGTTGATGAAATGTCTGCATTCTCCCTAGAGCTCAAGTGCCCCGTTTGGATTGATTTCCCAGCAAGGATCCTGGTGTGTTGGGATATTGGGCAGATGAGGTTTAGGATCCCAGCCCTGCCTCTGGCTTCCTGTGGGATTTTGGGAAGGCCCATCTCTTGACTGAGTCTGAGTCTCCATACTCTTAAGTGTAAAACAAGGGACTGGATTAGGTGCTCCCAGGCTAGACATGTGGTACGTGAGGCTTCTCTGGATTGAATATTTCAGGAGTGGTAGAGGAAAAATATTGTTGTGGCTAGATTTCAAATGCATCAGGGAATCCTATGAGGGTGTGGGCAAGATAAAGGCAGAAAATGGATTTGGAAACAGGGAGAAGGCCCTTTCAGAAGATTTAATAGTGTGTATGTTAATGTAGTGTGCTTAACCCAGAAAGGAAGTCCTGTAGCTAGACAGCCTTCAACACAGTTTCAGAGATCAGCCACTCTCTTCCTTTAAATGCAGATTCAATCTAGTGACTCATTTCTGATTAACAGTGAGAAACAGAGACCCTTAGCCGACCAGCCTAGCACAACATGAATCCTGCCAAGGGTTTCCACACCCTGAGTGAGCTTAGAAATGGATCCTTGTTCAGTCCAGCCTTTGAATCAGACTTCTGTGGTCTTTGACAGTTCGACTATATACGCTGAAGGAATCTGAGGCACTTACTAAGCCATGCCTGGATTTCTGACCCACAGAAGCACAGGCATATTAAGGCAGTGTGTTACATAGCAATCAATAACTAACATACTAGAACGGTGGTTTTCAAATCATTTTCTCTCTCTTTCTGTGTGTATTTGTGTGTGTGTGCATGTGTGTGTATGCATTTGTGTGTGTGTGCATGTGTGTGTGTGCATGTGTGTGTGTGCATGTATGTGTGTGCGCATGTATGTGTGTGTGTGCATGTATGTGTGTGTGTGCATGTATGTGTGTGTGTGTATGTGTGTGTGTGTGCATGTATGTGTGTGTGTGCATGTATGTGTGTGTGTGTGCATGTATGTGTGTGTGTCAGAGGATAAGGAGTGAGTTCTTTCCTTCTGCCACAGGACTGAATCCAGATGAGCAGCTTGGTGGCAAGTGTCTTTACCTCTTCAGTCATTTTACCATACCTATTCTAAAACTTCTAAGTCTTGGTTGTGTTCTTTGTCCAGGATGATAGTGTTGTCTTTGTGAAAACGGTGATACAATGTCTGTTACACAAGCAGTAAGTGTCTACTGCCATCGCCATCCTTGGTGATGCTGTGGTTTTCTTCACCGCTTCTCCCGCCGCCTCCACCATCTCATCCTTGGAATTTAATCACAGGTAGAAGCTAGTAGCAGTTTCTCTAAACTAATATGTCCTGAGATCTTTCCCATATTCTCATACTCATGGCAACCAGGAGTAAATGACTGGCCAACCAGAGAGCCCCATCCTTGGGCACTATCTGGTTCAAGTGGTGGATCTTGGGTGAAAAGGACCAGGTTGAACCTTTTCATGGGCTTAGTGGAGTTGCTTCCAGAGAGAGGCTGGGAAGCTTCCACAGTGGCTCAGAGTTTCCAGTTGCTTTAGCCGGAGACAGACATTTTTCAATCCTTTCTCTAGACGTGAGGCCAGCATTTGTTTCCAGCAAAGCTCTTTGATACTTAGTTTATTTCCAGCAGAGTTAAATTGTAGTAATTAATACAGCTAAAAATGTCCCCTAAGAAATGAACACAACAGAAAAGAAACCTAGAGCCCCCTTTAAAGCCATTTGTAAACAATTTCTTATGGTTAATTGGTCCTTTTAGGCATTGATCTTACTGTTTCAACAAACACTGGTCATTCCAACTTGAAAGAATGGTCAAAGTATGTTACCTCTGAGCACCGGAAACTGAGGCTACTCACATAGTGAGCCCTTTCTCTATCCTTGTTCTGGAAGCAGAATCCCTACCAGAAGAGAGCTGGTGGGAAGGCATACTCATGTGAAGAATTACAGACACCTGAGGGGCATTCCTGCTTTGAAACAACAAAGTCTCCTTATGGTGGTCAGCGTAGGTGATTTCCAGAAACAATGGCTTGAACCAGGCATGGTGGTGTAGGCCTGTAATCTCAGTACTTGGGAGGTAGACGCAAGAAGCTATACATAAGTTCAAGGCTAGCCTGAGATGTATAGCATCCCATCTGGGGTTCCAGACCATCTGGAGTTATACAGAAAGACTCTGTGAAACAAGCAAGTAAACAAACAAACACAAAACAAAACGAGACAGAAATTCATTGACTGATAGGATAGCCCACTTCTACATTTGTCCCAAGGGAGAGGGGGGAAGGATTCTGATTTGTTTAAATTGGAAAACTAGGGATTTAACTTTGGGATGCTAAATTTGAAATTATATAAAGTTCAGCTGGGTGAAGGTGTCAAGTATCAATTGGCTAAATGAGTTCATAGTTCAGTGAAGTAAAGATATTTAGGAGTTACATATACATACATATATGGAAGGGACACAAAGCTATTCACTGGGTGAGGTTACAGAGACAGGCAAGTTAAGCTCCTCTTGGTAATGATGTAGACATCTCTTTCCTTTCTCATCATCTGAGCGGAGCCTTGGGACTCACTCACCATGTTATTTCTTGGGTTACTTTGGCAGTCACTCCAGTTCCCCAATTCCTTTGTGCTTTTGTCTCTTTGAGCTCTTCCCAGAAGAGGCCAAAGGATGCATCAAGAGTGTGCAAGGCAATAAAGAATGTTCCTTGATAATGCCTTATTCAGATTTTGACTCCACTCTGATACTCTCCGCACTATGGTGTCTACCTGCTCATGAGTCTGATATTCTTTTTCAGTTTTCATTCTCTGTAGGAAAGAAACTTATAGAGGCTTTTGTCTAAATGGAGTCATTGGAAACAGTGCATCTTACAGCTGTGTTTCACAGTACCTTTCTTTTCTGGAGCCACTTACAACCTCAGGGAAGAAGGTCCCTTATTGGAATATTTAGGCTTTATGTCCAACTTGTGAGCCAAACACTTTCTTCTTGGATGAAGCCATCAAAACCACTGCTTCCGTCTCTTATTCTGTCATTTTCTGTTTCTGTGAGCCAAACTGAAGAACTAGAGAAGTGCCTCCATTTTGAGCAAAGTCCCTGAACTCAACTCGAAACAGGCCTGAGTTTTGCTGACATAGGATCTGGGGACTTCGAATGGACAAAGTCAAAATGTCCTAGTACAGGAGGTAGGAGTACTAGGGCCATCTGATGGCCAATAGTTAACCACAGAATGTCCCAGCACCAGAGATGGCTTATACAAAAAGGGTCTGACAAGAAACTGGACAACCTGAAAGCTAAGATAACACAGAAATTCTGAAAAAATCCCTAAAAATATGCTAATCAGAATTGTATTCATACTAAGACCCCTAACTGATGTGTAACTGTGATTTTTGCCTTTAAAACCCAGCTTGCAGAGGGGCTGGTACCTCCTCCGGCCACCGTTACAACAGTGCACTGGATGGGGTCCTGGTGGCGGCTTGTATTTCCTCTCAATAGACCTTGCTTTTGCAGTTTGGAGAGTTTGCCTCTCTGGTGGTCTCTTTGGGAGCCTTGTGACCAGGACACAACAAACCCATTTTCTCTCTGTGCATCCGCTGCTCTTTGTTTCTAGGTCCAGTAGGAGGGCTCCTGTCCTATGTGAGCGCTCCCTCCCCTGTACCCTGTTCTGTTCTGTGTGACCGGTACGCCTCTGTCTCTCCTTTTCTCTTCCTCCTTCTTCTCTTCTTTCCATGCCTTAGCCCTGTTCCTCTTCCTCTGCCTTCACCTGCAACTCATCTTCCCCTTCCTGGACTCCTCCTGTATCTCTTCCTTTTTCTCTCTCCCTCCGTCCCCTCCTCCCAGTCCTCCTTCTCCTCCTGTCTCTGCAGTGTCTGTCGTCACTTGTCTCCTTTAAGGATAGGGCTCGTCTGCTTTGCTCATTCCTGCAGCCCCTAGAACCTGGTATACAGTAGGCATTCGGCATTCAGTATTGTGTATCTGAGAAAATGGGAAGATCAGCCTTGACTTAAAGACTTCAGTTACTTGTAGAAGAAAACAGGCTAAAATAAAACCAAAACCAAAACAATGCCCCTCCCCCCCAAAAAAAACCAGTGAAGGATTTCACAGCCAAGACTGAGATCTAAACAGTTATGGAAAATACAGTGTGATCCCCATCTTTAGGAATTTTATAGATTAGTATCCCCATGTAATCCTGCTGCACTCAGGGGGCAAAGGTAGCTTTGAATCCCATTATTCTTGCTCACCTGTCTTTTTTGTTGGGTTATTAGAATGCATTTGTCATGAGTAACGGAGAAAGAGAAGGAACATTGTTTAGACATGCTGTATTAATTTCATCAGAAAATCTTATGTCTGACTACAAAATGTAATGCATAGGCTTTGGGGAAGGGGTTGGTGGTAATAGATGAATTGCCTTGCAGAAGGGATATGACCCTCTGTATAGCTTTCCTGGGTCATAGCAGGGAGGAAGTTTTGCTCATCATCTCTCTGAGAAACAACATTTAACAAATACTATGTCCAGAAAACTATCTTCATGACACCCAACTTCTCAGACAAGAAGATCATTCTAGAAGGAAAGGTCAAATCCCCAGACACAGCTTGCCACTAGATTACAAGATAGACGTGAGGAACATTCTTAGACTCCTTGAGCCTGTGTGTGTGGTGGGATCTGGGGAAGGCAGTGAGCAATATGAACAGCATAGCTCCTAGGTCATACAAAGTGTTAGAAATGGCCATCATGCTTGCTACCATATCCCCAGGCTGCTGTCTGCTTGGTCTTTAGACATGCCATTGCTACTGTCATCTTGAAGTCACAGAAGCCATGAGTACTGCATGAGACCCTCTCCTCAGAAGATCAGCTCAGTAACATCTGGTGTAAGTGGAGAAGGCTCATGAGCGCTTGAGGCCCCTCTCTGTCTGGAAGTTATCTAAGTGGTTAACAATTTCCAGGAGCTAGGAACACTTTTCTTTGATGTTGTAGCTATCTATAAGCTGCCCATGCTCCTATAATAACACTTATCCATGCTCCTGTGAGTTTCCATGTATTTTTGTTGTTGTTGTTGTTCACCAAATAGAATTGGATGGAATAGTTTCTTTGGTTTTATTATCTGCTCTGTCTGGGGGAGAGGAAATAGACTCCCCCAGGAAAAATCAAATAACTCAGGCAATATATTTGGGGAATTGTGTATGCTGCCAGGCTATGTTATGTACATATATCATCTTGTGACCACCTGACCCAGCACTTCTCTTTGACAGCTAAGAAAGTGTTCATTTCTAAAATCACTATAACTTCTAACACTTGACCACAAAAATTAATGGCTACTAAATTCAAGTGGTTGTTTAGTGTCACCTCTAAATTAATTTCTGTTCACTTTAGTATACATGATCTTATTTGTCTTATATAGTACACCTAAGTGGCAGGTGCTATGATTAGCCCCATGGCGGAGATGAGGGAGAGAAGGTATTCAGGTGTTCAAAGGTTCTTTGGCCTCATCCTCCTCACTATCATTTCTATCACATCTCATCTTTGAATCAACTCAGCCAACGTGGTGTTTTCACTTTGTAGCCCTAGAAGCTGAAACCTGAAGACACTAAGCTAATTTTCTCAAGTTTCAAAGCAAATATTTGGCAATTTGGAAGCATACATTTATAAAATCCCCAGACCCAAGTCTTTCCCATAGATACTGTTCCAGATTGAATCGCCTGGATGCAGACATCCTATGCTCTACTCCATTCAAAATACCATCTGCTTTAAACTATAGCACCCTCAGTCCTTTCTCAATAGACTTCCCTTGATTCATTTTTCTAATTTTTTAATAGTCACATTTTTCATATTTCACATGCTTTTCTTTTGTTTTCTCTATCTCTTTAATGGGAATGTAGGCTCTGTGAATACAGAGAGCCTTCCCTCTGTTTTATCCACTGTTCTATTGCTGGTAGCTAGCTCAAGATAGGTGTGTCTGCACTTTTTCAGTCCATAAACAATCTCAGCTCTTCCATTCTACATTCCCACTGCTGGTTCCTTTAGTGAATTCTTTACTGTTTTTGTACCTCAGTTTTCTTACTAGCAAAATGGGAAGATGGTAACACTCACCTTATAGGAGAAATGCAAGGAATAGAGATGTTTAAGGCTGTTAACACATCTCAAAGACATCAAACAAGGTGAGGTAAACATCAGGAGCTCAAAAAACATAAACTGTAATTTCATAACCCATTGCATGTTCTTTCAGGATACCAGCTATCTTAGTAATGGTGCCTATGTTTGTTTTACATATATTAGCTAATTGACTCTTTAAGCACCCATTATCCTCAGCCTCACTTTACAGATGAAGAAGTATAGAGATTAAAAAGCAATGTGTTTTGTCATGACCTTAATCAATGTCTGGGAGAGGCATTTATCTCCTGGCTCCAACAAAGTCATCCTCTCCTCTCCTATTGTCCTTTTGTGGAAGCTAGCCCAATACCACAGTGGCAGTTCATACTCCCATTCATTAAATTCAGAAGCTTTACACCATCAGTGTTGGTTTGCAAAATGCGTCACTGACATACTCCTTTAATTAATGTCGGTCTTAATGTAAAGCTGCATTAATAGGACTATTGTGTATCAAGACCCAAGGCAATACAATATCCAGGACCATCTATTTATATCTAAAACATTTAAAACAATTCCCCTTCCTCCACTCTCCCCCACACACAAAAATCAATTTATACTAAATGTTGTTACAAAACCATATTTATCACCCAAGGGATTAAGAAAAGCAAAGAGCCAATTTAATGACAGGATGTAGTTCATTATTTATTTCTAGCATGTAAATTATAGATTGTCATAAATTTTTTATTCTTTGGGTGTCCACTACTTTATTCTAGGGGAAAAATGGAGAATCTTGCATCACAAAGAGCAAATGTCTCATCTCTGGGCATAAGAGGCACCTCTTTTGCTCTCTGACAGACAAAAATCTGTCAGAATGAAAAATTAATGGGCCTCCCATAATTCATCATCTTCTGCCTCTCTTCTGGTAATGCCTTCTTTCTCCCCCTCCCCTTCTTCCTTCTTTCTTTACAGTGAATAGGAGGCAGGGAGTGGAGTGGTGTGAGGTGGAAGGAAAAAGGAAGCCAATCTGGTTTACTTCTGTTCTCATAGAGAATCTGGGAAGGTAGCTTTTATGCATTCTATGTACCAGACTGCTGTGGTGTAGATGCCAACCATGTATGTGCTTCCAATGGCATTGGCTGTTCTCCCAGGCTCAAGATGGGCAGAGGGGTGTTAAGCAGCACATTTCAACACTCCCATGAGATTTGTCAGGGCTACTTACAAATTGTCAGGCCATAAGACAGAGCCTTTGAGAGGAGATGGGCTTTATAGAGATTGTGACATGGGTGAACTTGACCCCACTACAGATACTGTTTATTGAGCATCAGTGCTCAATAACCCTAACCCTAACCCCTTGCCAATCCCTTTATTTATCGCAAATAATTTACTCTTCTAAGTATCTTGAAGACCTCTCTGAATTCTTGACCTAGTTCTCTGGCTGTGTGGGAACAGGGCATATAATTTTATTGTAGTAAATGCCTGTATCACTTACCCCGGGATTTCTAAATCTCTTCCTTCTAGACAAATGTAAGTCTTTAAATTAAGCATTGGCTCTGGGGCTTGTTTTGGCCACTGTTAGGTAGGAGTAGCTTTCCCCCTACCCATGGAGTCCTTGTAGCTCAAGATGACATCCAGCTCACTAAGTAGCAGAGAATGGCCTTAAACTTCTTATTCTTCTGCCTCCACCTCCTAAGTGCTTAGATTTTAGAGTGGGCTACCACATATGGCTTACACACAATGCTGAGCATCAAACCCAGGGATTCATGATGATATTCATCACCATGACATCACAGATACAGGATGCCACATTTTTTTCCCTGTCCTAATACCTTCATGAAAACGTGATGGCATTATATATATTAACATCATCTGGGTTCTTCTGTGATTACAGCAAAATGTGCAGCTCTGAAGACCCAAGTTAGCCGCTGGCATGTGAGAGGAGGTCATGTGGGGCTAAGCCTCTGAGACGCTGGCATCCTTTATTTTCTTCAGCAATACTTATCCTATTCTGACTTCAAAAACTCATTGAAGAATTGAGGGAATTCCAACTGTCTTTGCTCAGCTTTCCACAGATGCAGTTGCATCAGACACACCATTGTCCTGTTTCCTCCAGGCTGAGTGGAGGTACCCTTTTTCTTCTATAAGACACCACTGCCTCATAGAGTTTCAATATTTCCATCCTTTTGATTCTACCTTGTTAACATGTCAACATATTCTTTTCTTTGTTATGCCCAGATCTCAGGGTCCCCCAAAAGACCAACAAGGTGTTTGAATCCAAATGTAAAGGAAAAGAGCCTTTTATTCTATTTCAAACTTGGACTCCCTGCCTGTCCGACACAGGAATTAGAGCAGGGAGTAACCAGCTCAGGTGAGGTTTTGTTTTTTTTGTTTTATTTGTATCCTACCCCCACCATAGTAGAGATAGAGGGTGGGGGTGGATTTTAGGGTTCAGGACCCTGATTGGCTGACATTTGCCTAGGGATATCTTTAATAAAGGAAAATAAGTGGTACCTGTGATATCTATAATGATTGGAATGGTAGGTATTTTCTCTGGAACATTAGGTATTTCCTGGGATGCTGATTGGCCCATTCCTGGGTGATGCCAGTTTATGGCTTTTCCTGGGGACCAGGTGGTATGCTCCAGGAAACTGAGGCTCAGGCCTACCTTTTAGCAGGTTCCTATCAAGCCTGTCATGGCAGCAGTGTGGTCAGGCTGTCCCAGGCCCCACACTCTTCAACCTCTAAATCATTCCATCACCTCCCTTCAAGTTTTCATTCATTCTCCTTCTCCATTTCTTTCTTACATTTTGGAAAGAATTGTATATGCTTTCATTTTTTTTGTTTCTTTCTCTTCTTTCTTCTTGACTGATTATCAGACTTCTCCCAATGCCCCAGTGATGTTCTTTGAGATATTCAATGCCCCTTTACTTTTTAGGGGTTCAGACTCCAATAATGTGTTTAGTGCTGTTGATTTAGCTTTCTCCTTGAAATGCCAGGACCCTTGGGTTTTATTATACTTGAGTCCTCTGGGTCTTGGTGCACCCTTTGTCTCTTCTCCTTGAATGTGTGAGTGTCCTATTTCAGTCTCTACATCCGTTATTGGTGTTTCTCAGCATTTTAGGAACCTTGTGTGCTTTTCCTATTCCATCCTACCCCCATTACAGCTTCAACTCTTTTAACTCTGAGTCTACATCCCTGGTCTTGTTGTATTCCTAAAGACTTAGGCATAGCAGAGCCATTGTTGAGTGGTCACTCCAGAGGCTATGTGGAGATTTACCATCATAAACATGTTCAAGATGGCACCTATCACCCTTCTTTATAACTTGTTTTTTCTTTCGTTAATAACTTTTTGTGATCTTATTATTATTGTTTAAGGTTGTAAAACATTTAGTGGAGGAAGGGCTTAGTTTAGCTCACAGTTTCAGAGGCCTCAGTGCATCAATGTTGACGGTATGACAGCAATAGAGGCTTAGTCAACCCATAGAGCAAGGGTGTGAGAAGTTGGCCTGTTCAAATGGTGATGACCAGGAAGTAGAGCCAGTAGGCTGGTACAAGAGGCATGCACAACATTTACAGCTCTTCCCCTAGTGACTTAATTTCTCTATCCAGGCCCTACCCCTTAAATGTTCTACAGCTTTCAAAGGATAGCCACAGATAGGAAGTTGTTGAGATGTTTTAGAGTCACAGCATACTGTAGTGGGATTATGTTGTTACATCATAAATAATTGTCCCACCTACTAGTTTAATAAAAAATGCTGATTGGCTGAAGGCAGACAGGAAGTGTGGGTGGAGCTATCAGACTGAGAAAACTCTGAGTACAGGAAGAACAAGGATAGATGCCACAGGAATGCAATAGATACACGACAAGGAGGTGGCAGTAGATGCAGAGGAAAAAAGCTACAATGTTGTTCTGAGAAAAGGTATCAAACCACATGGCTGAACAAGATGGGTTGAGTTCAGATGACGGAATTATCAAATTATATGCCTGGGTGCTAGGTCAATCAGTGTAAAAATAATATAAGCCTGTGTGCGATAGTTTGGGCCTAAGCATCAGTGGGGCAGAGAGTGGGTCCAAACCTCTGTACTAGACCAGAAAGTCTGGACCAGAAACATATTACAACAGCATACCTGTCTTCTTTTTCAGTAAGTTTTATCTGGCTTTTTTTTTCTTCCTCACACTTGACCTCTGTTGGCATGTTCCCACCCCTCAGGTATGTATGTAAGATACTGAGATCTCAGTAGCATCCAGGGTTTAGGATTCTACTCCCTGCCTCTGTGTTGGCTCTCTACCTCTCTGGAGCTTTGGATAGATAGGACTTCTCACCTCAACCCAGCAGAAGCATTCTGCAGCCTGACTTCTGCCCAGCTGGAAATTGCAGAGTCCAGGGCACCAGCACACAAAGATCAGTTCATTCCCCAGTCCTTGTCTGTCTTGTGACCTTGAGGACAGGGCTCAGAACATCAGGTCAAATTCATGTAGCATCATCCTTCAGATGACTGTATTTTGTTAGTGAGCTTCATCTCTCACTTTAATAAAACAACATCCAAAATAGATTGGCATGACTGCCTAACAAATTGCCATTGCATAAGGAGCTTGCTCCTTTGTACTGCTCGAATATTCAGAGGGAATTAATGATATTGTTGAGTGGCTACTATGAAGATTTATGTGCAGAGCTGAGAAGGGTTGCTTTCTTTTTTTTTCTATTTTTTTCTCCCCTTAAAGTAATAATAAAGATTACAAAAGAGAAATAAGCAAGGGAAGTTAATTTGAAATGAATCTTTAATCAGGTTTCATCTGTTCGAAGCAAACGTCTCCTTTGTTTGAGCCCGGCTGCAGAGGCGGAGCCTGGAGACACCATTCTGTAGATGTATCCTCAAAGTCAAAGCTATTCTGACAGAAATCAAACGAGAAATAATTTCTCCCTGAAGGAATTCTGTTTCAGTTTAATGACGGCTCGAGTGTTCCTGCTCAAATGCCATAATGGGGCTTTTTAATTACGGTTCACACTGTCCAGTGTAATGGCAAGACTTTTACTTATTTATTTTTTTCCCTGAGCTCATTTGTTGAGTGTGTATTGCCAAATGCAGAGTTTATTTACCCCAAGGTGAAAAATGGAATTAACTTCTAAAGGTAGATGTGTGTCCCAAGTTCCCTTTTATGGGAGAGAAGAAAGAGCCTGGTTCAGCTAATAGGGAACAATAGAATCAGACTACAGCTGGAAATTTATTTCTCAGGACCACAGGGGAGGCATGGTCAGAGGCACCAGGTGGGTCCCACAGTGGGAAACCTGTGCTTTTTTGGGTGTGTGTGCCGTGTGATGGATAATGCCTAGACAAAAGCAACTTAAGGGAGAAAGGGTTTATTTTGGCTTGTAGTTAAGAGAGGGTGTAGATACAGTCCCTCATGGTGGGAAGATATGGAAGAATGCATGTAAGGTTTGGCAGCAGGAGCATGAAGGAAGGGAGAGAGACAGGCAGAGAGACAGAGATGACAGATAGAGACAGAGATAGAGAGACATACACAGAGAGACACACAGATGATAGAGAGAGGAAGAGAAGGAGGAAGACAGAGAGAAAGAGGGCAGAGACACATACCAGGTCACACACAGGGGGAGGAGGAGGGAGAGGGGGAGAGGGAGGGGGAGGGGAGGGGGAGAGGGAGAATACAGGCTGGGACATTGAGCAAATATTCAAACATGATCCTCCTATAGGGGGACCTTTTATATGCAAACCACAACAGTACCTAATATCAAAACTGGAAATGGAGTCTGAACCTTGCATAAGGCAGGTGGGTTAGGGTGGTTTACCTATTGGACAATGAAGAAGATGCTTCTGGAATGCTATGTGGGGAAATCCCCATTTTTGGATTTATGCTCTGGCTCTGTGGAGTATCAGGGTCCTTTAACCTTGAACATTCATGTCTGTTGCCTCAAAGGGAGACTTGAGTCACAGCAGAAATCTGGAGTAGCTGTAGTGATGTCGACAGAAGTTGGAATCCAACCCTCTTTCTTATGGGTTCAGATTTGCTCCAGCTCTTTGAGTGTGAATAGTAGAGGAAGAGGCATAGATGGGGAGAACTGGAGTCCTGTAACGTTCTCATACTATAGTAGAAGCAAGCAGCGCACACAGATCTGAGTGGATACGTTCAAACCCACTTCTGTGTTTCATCCTGTGGTAGATAACATTATCTCTGGGTCTCTCTTTTTTTCCTCTTTGTTTTTTTTTTTTTTGAGACAGACTTTTTCCAATAGCCTTGGCTCACTTAGTAGGCCAGGCTGGCTTCAATCTCAGAGTTCCACATGCCTCAGCCTCCCAAGTGCTGAGATTAAAGGAGTGAAGAGACCTCTGCCTAGCGCCTCTTGGTTTTCTATTATTTTATTTCTTGTATGTATACATATGTGGTGGCATATATATATATATATACACATACATATATATTTTTTGTGTGTGTGTTTTCATGAACGTGTGTGCTCCTGTGTATGTGTACACATCAATGTATGCGCATGTGGAGGCCAAATTGTTTTTATTATTTTATTTCTTATATGTATATATATGTGGTGGCCATTCATGTACATATATGCATGCTTACATGAATGTAGATGCTCTTTAGCGTGTGTGTGTGTGTGTGTGTGTGTGTGTGTGTGTGCACATCTATGTGTGTGCATGCAGAGGCCAGAGGCTGGTATCCAGTGTCTTTTTTGGTGAATCTCCCCCTTACGTATCTAGGCAGGATCTTCCACTTGAACACAGAGCTTGCTGTTTCAGCTTGTCTATTTAGGTATCTATCTCCAGGGATCCCATCTCTGCCTTTCTTCTGCTGGGATCATGGGCGGCTCACCATTCCCACCCATCATATTTTTGAATGCTAGGACTCTGAACTCTAGTCCTCACTAGACCTATGCACCCAGCCCAGAGTGTCGTGGCTTTGAATGACTGGACATCTTTACAATGACTTTTCTTTGTTTCTTTGCTGTTCAATTAACAGAATTGTAACAACCTTGTTTACTAACAGGCCCTCTGACCAGAAGCCTGGGTATAATAATTTTCTAGCAAGGCTTTAGTAAGTCAAAAGATGAGGATACCTAGCTTTTCTGCTTTGCTATAGAAAATATAGGATTCAGAACATTTCTGGCTCACATGAGTGTTTAAGAAACAAGAACTCGCAGGAAAATGGCGGTGGGGAGTGAGGGTGGAGGTGGGGGTGGGGTACCTGTTTTCGTTGCTGCTGCTCTCATCTCCTCACTGTGCAGTTCTAGAAGGATGCAGGTCATTACCGGAAAGGGTAGGAAAGGATGCTGAATTAGTGTAGGAAATGACTGTAATTTTGGAGTTTGCAAAATCTTCATGAAAACCTTGCCTCTGCACCTAGCTTGTCTTAGAATATTGTCTGTGTCAGTACACTCCTGAGCTGGTCAGGACTGTCAGGTCATCACTGCCCATCTCCATCTTAGTTTTGCATGACCCACTCACAGCCTCAGCAGGGTTAGGATAATAGATATTTCCTGCTACACAGAGTGTTTGCAGAGAAGCAATAAATTTATGTACATAAATTTGGATACATGTGTTGTGTTGAAATTGTGTATTCTAGATGTGCTCATTCCTTTTTTGGCCACTTGAAAGTCTAATCTTGATTTTTGATCTGTACAATTGATGCTTAATTAAATACGTGTTGAATGAAAGAAAAATCTATCGCAAGAAAATACAAGCCTGTGCAACAAATAGGCATTCAATAGGTAGTTATTGAACAATGATTTTCTATCACTTCTGATGACTTGATTCATATCCTGAACTTTGTTTATATGATCTCATTCTTCTCACATCCTATGAATTAATAATAAGTTAATTAGAGTTTATAATTTTGTATTTTATGACTTAGTCACTGTGAGGGTTCATCTCAGTTGTCAACTGATGAGATCTGGAATCACCTGCAGGAGGGGCCTCTGGGCATGTCTGGGGGGATTGTCTTGATTATGTTAGTTGAGATGGGAAGACTGGTCCATATGCAGGGCCTATTCCCTCAGTTAGGACCTTGGACTGCACTGAAATGACACAGGGAGCCGAGCACAAGCATTCATTGCATCTTGACTATGAATGCGCATGAGCAACAGTCACTGCTCTTGTTACTGAGATTTCCCTTTCTCTATAGACTGCAAGCTTCCATGATTTCCTTCCTACTATGGGCTGTATAACTTGACACTCTGGGCTGAATCAGCCCCTTCTCTCTTAAGTTGCTTACATCGGGGTATTTTATTACGGCAGGAGGAAAAGTAAAAGACAGACACATTGACTAGACAGTATTTTCTGGAACAAGGCTGAGTATGTCAAAGGATGGAGGAAGGAGAAAGTGATCTTAGTTATTTTGCTACTGTGGTGGTGATGTCTGAGGAGAAGGGATTTGTTTGTGATCAGCCATGCTGATCACTTATTGCATGGAATGTCAGTAAGATGGTTGCAATTGTGGAGACCTA
Organism: Sigmodon hispidus; assembly: GCA_004025045.1. Classification (NCBI taxonomy): domain Eukaryota; kingdom Metazoa; phylum Chordata; class Mammalia; order Rodentia; family Cricetidae; genus Sigmodon; species Sigmodon hispidus. The sequence goes on along the minus strand of PVIH01000718.1, from coordinate 199,758 downwards.
AAATCTCAGTCTTGAGTCCATCACACACTTGGGGTCCTGGCCTTTTGATGTTCTTATCTTTCATCTCAGAGGCAGTGGCTCATGTCACTTTTGCAAGAGCCTGACACTAGGAGCTGGTTGAGACAGCTGGAGTGTCAGGCATTTATATCTGTGATCTGGGTCTAAACAGTTCCTCCAAACTCTTCAAAGCGACACAGAGGCTGTTTCAAATCACTTCTCCCTCCCATTTGATTTCAGTAATGCATCTTAACATTGCTAAACTCCACCCTCTGATTTACATAGTATAATGATATGCACCCGTGGCCATCACAAATATTGCCCACATACCTGTCTTTTTCTACCTGTAAACCAAAAAGAAACAAATAGTTTGTTCTCTTATCTATGTGATAGGTCGACAACACATTGGTACCCAGCTGGTATTCCTTGATGCCGGTCTGCCTTTCTGGTACCTGAGACACCTCAACTCATTTATTTAATAATCCCCCTTAGTTCACTTCTCCCAAAGCCATTACGCCTCCCCTAATGTGTCTGGGCACCTCTGGAGTGTGGGTGCCCGTGAGCCCACGGTAAAGGCAGTGGAGGAGTCCCAGTCATTTGCCTGGGTGCTCCTTTCATCCTTTTCCAGTGATGGAGCCTGGTGTCTCTCCGTTTCCATTACTAAGTTCTAATTCCATCATGTGTAAAATGGAGATCAGGATCCTTGTCTTTTCCACACCACTGGGTTTCTGGGAGAATTATATAAGCTAGTGGAAGCCAATTAAAAATTTTACAGTTCTATAACTATATGAGAGATTATTGGGTATAGTTAAATACAATTGGTGCTACTCAGTTAATGAAGTTATCTCTTCAAAGCACCGCAGTCTTCCCCTTCACACTACTTGAAATGACAAAGTTAAAGCTGCCTGATGATTTAATCCTCATCTTCCTCCTGCCATACTAAGCGTCTCTAAGGACTGAATCTGTGAATGCTTTGGTTGCACTCTTGGTGAGGTAATCGTTGGAGGTGGGTGGGCTCTAGTGGCTCCAGCAGAATACTGCCCTGCATTTGTCAGAGTGGGGTGCTCAGAACATCATGGTTATCCAGGTGGAGGGCTATCAGAGGTGAGCTCCAAGGTTTTCCTTCTGATCAGCTTGAAGGTCTGGTAACCGAGATCGAAAGTCTGTTACAAGAATGGCCAGTAAGTGTTTCTAAGAGTGTTCACGGTCTTTAGCCATCAGGGAAACACAAATCAAAGCTCACTCTAGTCAGAATGATTATCAAGAAGACAGGCAATAAATGATGAGGAGGAGGTGGGCAAATTCCTTTTCATTGTTAATAGGGCTGTGCACTGCTGCAGTCCCTATGGAAATTACAGCAGAGGCTTCTCAAAAACCAGAAATAGAACTGTCATATGACCCAGGTACAGTTCTCCTGGTTGTACCACCCAAAGAACAATATGTCCTACCACAGAGATACTTGTACATAAATGTTTATTGCCACTGTATTCGCAATAGCTAGCTAGGAAATGGAACCAACCTAGAAATCCATCAATAGATAAATGGTCAATGAAAATGGGGTACATACAAAGGGTGGAATTTTATTTATATATTTTTATTTTTGAGATTGCAAATATATCATTTGTCCCTTTCCTTTCCTTCCTCCAAATCCCACCACACACCCTTCTTGCTCTCCTTCAATTTCATGGCTAATTGTTATATGCATGTATGTCTACATTTATACATGTATATTTTTTTAGTATAACCTGTTCAGTCTATATGTTACTTATATATGTATTTTCAGGGCTGACCATTTTTTATTGGAAAACCAACTGGTGCGCCCTTCTGGGGAAGACTGTCTCCTCCACACAGAGCATCCCTTAGATGCCTGTAGTTAGTTATTGTGAACTTTCCCTGCCACTTTAGCGTTGCCCGCTGGTGTTGCCCTTCTTCAGGTCATGCTTAGACAGCCATGTTGGTGAGACTTCGTTCCTGTAGCTTCTGACATATTTCTAGGAGACACGAGCTCAGAACAAAGTCTCTGTTCCTCTGACTCTGAAATCTCTTCTTCTCAAATGTTCCTTGATCTTCAGTGATGGAGTTGTTTTGTACATTTATCCATTGGTACTGGACCCTACAACTCTGCTTTGACCCATTGTGGGTTTTTTGTGATGCTTTTCTGCTTTGTTGCAAAGAGAAGTTTCCATGATGAGGGTGAGAAATACCCTTATCTGTTGGCACAAGGTTACATATTTAGAATGTAGCTAGAGATTATGGGGTTTAGTAAAATGGCAGTGACAGGCATTCCTGTAACATTCCTGACTTCGCTAGCCCTGGGAAGTTAGCTAGGTTTCAGTGCCAGTCATGATTTTTCTCTTGTTGAGCAGGTCCTAAGTCAAATTAGAGAGCTATTGGTTACCGCCAAAGTATGCTCATCACTACTACACCTTTGGGGTTATCATGTAATGTTGGTATTATTGTGGTTCACAGGTGTCATATAGTTGGGTAGAATTGTTGGTTGCTTTCCTACTTTATAAGCTTGTATGGTGACTTTTAGCACACAGGCTTATCTTCATTAAAAGTATTTGTCTTAAGGTTTCTATTGATGTGATGAAGCACCATGAACGAAAAGCAAATTGAGGAGGTGTGATAGTTTGAATATAATTGGCCTTCATAAGTTCAGAGAGAGTGGCACTATTAGGAGGTGTGGTCTTGTTGGAGGAAGTGTCACTGTGGAGGCAGGCTTTGAGAACTCATATATGCTCAAGCTACTCCCAATGAGACAGACCACTTTCTGTTGCCTGTGGATAAAACAATGCAGCTTCTTCTCTAGCACCATGTCTGCCTGCATGTGGCCATGCTCCTGCCGTGACAACAACAGACTGTAAGCAGGCACTTCAATGAAATGTTTTCCTTTGAAAGAGTTGGTGCAGGGCTAGAGAGATGGCTCAGAGGTTAAGAGCACTGGCTGCTCTTCCAGAAGTCTTGAGTTCAGTTCCCAGCAACCACATGGTGGCTCACAAGCATCTACAATGAGATCTGGTGCCCTCTTCTGTCCTGCAGGCATTCATGCAGGCAGAACATTGTATACTAATAAATAAATAAATCATTTTTCTTTTTCCCAGCACTGCTCCCTCTCCTCAGCCTTCCCCTACCCCATCCCCCCATCCATTTGATAAATAATTCTTAAAAAAGAAAAAAGAGTTGGTATAGTCATGGTGTCTCTTCACAGCAATAGAAACTCTAACAAAGATAGAAGATGGTATCAGGGACTTGGGCATTGCTGTGATAGGCTTGGCCATGAGTTTCTTTGAAGGAATATGAACCTTGGGACTGTGGATAAGAAAAGCCGTTGAATGCTTTAAGATGTCTTAGTAGGAGCATGGAAGACAGTGTGGTTCTGAGTATGATTTGAACAAAAAGTTTCAGAGGAAAAGAATGTTCGTATGTAGCCTAGAGATGTCTTATGATATTTTGGTGAAGAAAGTGGCTGCCCTTTGCCCTTTTTGAAGAGTCTTCCTGAGGCTGATGTGACTCTATCTTGTAGTTATTAGTGTTAACTCTAATGAAGATTTATAATGAAAAGGAGAAAGCTGAGTAAATAAAAATGCAAGATATACAGATTTTTAAAAAAAGGCTAACAGGAAGTAGACTAGAACTAAATCTCGTGTTCAAGGAAATAAATGGAAAAAAGGGAATGGTGCCCTCAGGGTAAGGTCCCACCCAGCTAAATCTCCAACTTTTGAAAAGAAATTAAAGAGTGACATACCTTTAATGCCAGCACTTGAAAGGCAGAAGCTGGCGGATCTCTGAGTTTGAGGCCAGCCTGGTCTATAGAACAAGTTCCAGAAGAGCCAAGCTTAGGCAATGAAGGAAAACAGAAAGCTGGTGAAGGTGTAATTGAATGAGGTGACCATATTCCAGCCCCAGCAAGCAGCAGAACTTGGCAGCATTGGCCTTGTGGTTTTGGCTTTAGTGTTAACAATAGAAAAAAAGGGGTTATGGAATTTGCAACTAACAAAAGGTGCTGAGGCCAGCATGTGTTGGGATGTCTCTGAATGGAGACCTAGAGAAGCCATTGCCTGAAGCTGTGAAGGTGAACCCTAGATTCCCTTGGAGACCCCAAAATTTTGGAGATGCCAGAGCCATAGGATACCTTCTGAGATAAACTACTAACAAGGAGTGAAACCAGTCTAAGAGAAAGAAGAGTGTATTCAACAAAGCTTGAAGGAGTTGAAGATCTCAATTGTATCTTGACATCAGACATGGAGATACAAAGTGTGGACTTTGTCTAGTTGGTTTTCAGTCTTGTTTTGGTCCAGTATTTTCTCATTATGTTGCCTTCACTATATTTTGGAATGGAAATATATACCCTATGACATTTTATGTTGGAAATATGTGATCTGTTTTTGGATTTTGATTTTATAGGGGACTACAGTTAAGAGAGTGCATGAACCTCAGAAGAGACATTGAACTTGAAAACATGGTTAAGATTGTGATAGATTATGGGACCTTTTAAGTTACACTATATGCATTTTGCATTATGATATAGTTACAGGCTTACAGGGGCCAGGAAGTGGATGGAATGTGGTAGTTGGAATGTAATTGGTCCCCATAAGCTCATAAAGAGTGGTACTATTAAGAGGTGTAGCCTTATTGGTGTAGGTATGGCCTTATTGGAGAAAGTTTGTCACTGTGAAGGTGGGTTTTGAGGTTTCATATGCTCAAGCCACTCCCAGTGAGACAGACCACTTCCTGTTGCCTGTAGATCAAGGCGTAGCAGCTTCTTCTCCAGCACCATGTCTGCCTGCATGCCACCATGTTCCTGCCATAATCATAATGGATTAAACCTCTGACTGTAAGCAGCAACTTCAATTATATGTTTTTCTTTATAAGACTTATTGTGGTCATGGTGTCTCTTCAGTGCAATAGAAACCCTAACTAAAACAGGAGGAAAAGGTTTATTTGGATTACACTTCCACATTGTATTCCTTCATTGAAGACAGCCAGGACAGGAACTCAAGCAGGACAGGAACTTGGAGTCAGGAGCTGAGGCAGACGCCCTGAGGAGTGCTGCTTACTGGCTTGCTCCTCATGGTATGCTCAGCCTGCTTTCTTATAGAACTCAGGACCACCAACCCAGGCATGACCCCACCCACAATGGGCTGGGCCTTCCCCAATTAATCACTAATTAAGAAAATGCCTATAGCCAGATTTTATGAAGGTGTTTTCTCAATTGAAGCTTCCCTCTTTCAGATAAATCTAATTTGTGTCAAGTTATCTGAAACTATGCAGTACAGTATTTTTAGGTATATAGTTAATAGTATGATTCCTTATAACTTTTCCAGACATCCTTACTGTCATTTTGCGTTTCTTCCTTTGTCTTCTGTATTTATCTCCCTCTCTCCCCAGTAACTAATTAGAGCATCCTGTTACCCCCATACCCCCATTCAGATCATTTATACCTTACCATTTCCCTCTGTTACTAACCTCCACTCCTAAATCCAGCAATGCTCCCTTTTAACTTTCCAATTTCTGCGGTTATCCCAGGATATCCATTTACACGTGAAGATTTAGAGCTAAGACCTCAGATGGGAGAGAGAATTTGATGTTTGTCTTTCTGGGTCTGAGCTCTCTTACTCAGTATGATCTTTTCTAGTTCTATCCATTACTTCATTTCTTTTTACACAGTGGAATTTCATTCGGCTTTAAAGAAAAAAAAATAAAATTATAAATTTTACAAGAAAATAGAAGCAACTGGAAAAAAGCTATGTAAAGCGAAATAAGCCAGGTTCAAAAAGAAATTTGCCACATGTTCTTTTTCATGTGTAGATCCTAGTTTCTAATTTTCATGTCTGTGTATTCATGTAGAGGATAATCTGGGGGGAGGGTCAGGAATCTAGAAAGCAGCCCATGAGGAAGGTGGATGGGGAAGGCAATATGATATGGTATGATATGATGTGATATAATATGAAACTGAGAATACTGGGGTGGAAAACCAAGCAAAAGGGCAGGGAGGCAGAGGAGAGCAGGTTAGGTGGGCAGATCAATTCAAAGTATGTGTAAAAATGCTACAAAGAAGCATGCTATTTCTGAGTGTTAATTAAAAACTAAAATTAAAGCCAGGAGTGGTGGCATGTGCCTTTAATCCAAGGACTCAGGCGGCAGAGGTGGGTGGATCTCTGAGTTCAAGGCCAGTCTGGTCTACAAAGTGAGTTCTAGGACAGCCAGGGCTACACAGAGAAACCCTGCCCCTCCAATAAGCAAACAAAAAACCCAAACCAAATCAAACAAGCAAAAATAAAAACAAACAGCAAAAGCCAAACAACTAAAATTTAAAAGGACAAAGTCCTGAAAGGAAGGTTTACATCAGAAATGTAATGGGGGTCATGGGGGTAAGAATTCCCCAGTCTTAGTTTAGATGGGTATGAAATTGGCAAAGAGTAAAACAAAGAAAATATTTGAAGTAGACTCCAAGAGGCCAAAGGCCCAGAGAAACTGACCCTTACAAAATAAACGGTCACTCAGCCCACGTCTAAATGTCATCAGTAAGCAGTAGCCCAGCACGTAGGAAAAGGTCCTTTTCTTGTTAGCTCTAAATGGTGTGACATTGACCTTTGTCACCATGTAACTCTCCCTGTATAGGAGCTTGCCCCTGCTCTGCATCAACACATTTGAAGTCATTCACAGTTTGCCACTGAGTTTTCTTCAGGAAAACACTCTCACTGTCCTTGGTCATCTCTTAATTAGCCTGGGAATCAGTCATTCATATTTTAGTGTGGAATTATCCTCCTTCTAGGTCATATGTACCTAGGGGATAAGTCAGTGTGGCATACATATTAATCTAGAAATATCCGGAATAATATAAGATGTCAATTGGCTTGCAAAATGAAAAGACAGAAGGATGTGTGTACACGACCTCCTGACTACAGCAGTTGGGCAGACCAAAAATCTGGGACTCAGATATGGTGAGAGTATAAGAGCACGCTAGTGGGAGCTTTGTATTGCTCAATGCAATGTCCTTTATGTCTTAGATGAGGTCATCTATGCAATTAGTGATCAATTAATGCTGCCTGAATGACTGATGAGGAAATGAAGAATGTGAGCACAGGGAACAGATTTTCCAATGTCCTCTCAGGTCCCAGGGTCTCTCCCTCAGGGCAGAGAGCCCCACTTTCCAGAGCCTATCAGTCTCTCTTCTTCAAGCTTCCCCGTGGCTCTCTACTTACCTGTTTACTTAAGTTGATGATGTTAAAACTCCTTCTTATTTTAAGAATTATTCACTGGCAATTGATTATATAAAGGGATTGATATTTATTAAGGAGTCTGTATGAAACAGTAATACAAGATTGAACCTTAGGGCAATTCCTGGGGGGTTGAAATGTCCCACACTGTGGCCGCTACAGCAGGAACAGTGGCAATCCTCCTCCCAGAACTCAAGGAACAAACAGGAGGGTCCAAGAACACTTCCAGTTTTGTTTTTCAGTGATTCTTTAGGGCTGTGCACAGTACCTGGAGTGTAAAAGACTCTTAAAATAGTCAAAGCTAAGTGAATGTTTGGCATGGACATCAAAGTGTAGTTTCTATCTACTGCTAAAGTCACGTTTTTAGATTCGGGATGATTTACTTCCTACAAGTTAACAGGATTCATTCTTTTCAGCCAGGGAAGCTAGTTCCCAGCATCCAGCTTTAACTTTTCTCTCTGGTATACTGTCTATAAGTATTTGTTGAAGCTTTAAAATTAGAGTTTGTTATTTCTCGTTTCGATGGCTTCTGCTGCTAGGTTACTGACCATCTGGTGTGACTTTGGGAGACTTTTCTTCTCCCTGGGCCTCAGCTTTTCATCAGCAGAACTGAGTTGTAAGTGAACTCCTTCTGGTCTTAGCAGTCAGCACCTTCTTTGACTACCAGTAGTTTAACGTGTGTATGTGTGTGTGTGTGTGTGTGGGGGTGTATACATGTGTAGGAAGGTGCACTCATCTGTGCTTGAACATGTGGAGGACAAAGGTCAACTCTGGGTATCTTTATCTATTGCTCTCTACCTTATTTGTTTACAAAGTGATGTTTTTACTGGACTTGCAAGCCCCCAGGGTCTTCTGCTTTCCTCCAGTGCTTGAGTTACAGGCACTCTCCACAAAAGCCTTTACAGGGGTGTTGGGGATTGGAACTGAGAGCCCTATGTTTATACAGCAAATACTTTAGCCATCTCTCCAGACCCCACACAATTTTACCTTCATAGGTGAATTCACATAATAACCTGAAAGCAAGTCCCAAGTTACATGAACTTCCCTCGGCTGCCAGAAAGTATAGGCAAAAGGAAACTAAGAGTCAGAGTTTTTGGCAAACAGCAGGGACAGAACATGGAGATGAAGCAAATAAACCCTGCTGTGCTGTGGACAGGAAGAACAGATGACATAGAGTTGTATGATTCCATGCGACAGACTCCATGTCTGCTGTGATCAGGTGGGACGGAGCAGCTCTGGGCTCCTTTGGGGCAGCTAGGTGGAGAACAAGGCAGAAGACTGAATTCATGAGGACAGATTGCAGGAGCCAGGGAAGGGGCAGGAGGACACACTGGGCCACCCTGTGGCAAGACCTCTTACTGATGCGGTGTCACTCATTCCTGAAGGGAGCCTCCAAATGGCAAATAAACCGTATAAAGAAATGTCATTAACTACCACACATCAAAATCATGCGTGTATTATCTGTATTATCTCAGCCAGAATGGTGATCATTGAGAAAATAAATAACAGCAGATACTGGCGAAGATGTGAGTAAAAGGAAATTTGTTTATACTGAAAGACTTTCCAGGCACAAGCAGGATGGATGGCTGCATCTTAGCCACACCTGGACTGCTGCTGACACCTGGTGACTGTCACTATGCTAATACGATACATACAAGGTGTGGGAATGGGATCCATGCTCGGCCTCTGCATCCAAAGCCCTGGTACTTTCTTCTCTCATCTCTCTCTAGTTGATCCCCTACTGTTGCTTCTTCTACTCCCTGTGGGATCACGGGAGTCCACAAGTCCTCAGACGCACCAAGCTACTTCTAGCATTTACGTTTTCCATGTTGCCTCACATTTTCCTGCTGTTAACTCACAGAGTTAGCCTCTGTAGCTTGTGTACAACTGAAGAATTAATTGTTTCTCTGAGACAGCCTCACATACAGTCCAAGCCAGCCTTGAGTTCGCTATGTAGCTCAAGATAGCCTCCAAGGGGTGATCCTCCTGCCTTTTATCTCCTGAGAGCTGGGATTACAGGCTCCCTGCCATCATCCTCAGTGGAATTTCTATCTTCCAGGCTGTTCCATATGGGACTCATCAACTTGCCCCAGGATACTTTCAGATAGGTTTCTCTGGTTGGTTTCTTCTCTGAGGTTGGTTTGGCCAAGGAGAGAAACTCCCCATCTAACTGACTTGCAAATATTATTAGAGATGAGAAAGGAGACTCAGAGGCTGCTGACTGGGAATAGCACCACAGCCATCGATTGGGTAATAGGAAGCCCTCAGGTGTGAGTCCTCATTAAGGCAGAGGGGTATGAATCATTTTCTAATGACATCGCTTCGATCCCAGCAGCTCAGCGTGCAGCTTGCCTCCACGGTTGGGCTGCAAGTCAGGAGAGCCGGTGGGGTCTGCAGCCAGGCTGCCTGCCATATGTTGTTTCTTACAATTAGCAGGTGTTGGGGGTGTGGGATAGACAGCCAGAGGCCAAGGCAGCTGCCTCTGCCAGGGATGCTCTCACAGGCCATTCCTGGCACTTAGGAGGGGAAAGAAGGTGGAAAGAAATGAAATATAACCTCAAGGGGCACTATGATGGGCTGGGAGGAGGGGCCTTTGCTTCAGATTGTTCCACACTTATTGATGAATGCTGACAGGTCTATGGCATGTGAAGTTTATTTTAATATAATCCTTTTGCTGTCTACTATAACATACTATGGAGTGAACAGTAAACATGTTAGTCCTTCCAGGAGCAATCAGCATTATTGATTATGTTATCTTCACCTTTATTTTTACAGATGTTTCTTTTCATGCAAAATTGGCAAGCACTGAGATCTCAGATGTACATTTGTTCACCCTTTGATGAATGCTCACCCTGTAATCCATCTGCTTATCATGCTCTAGAACATTGCCATCCCTCAAAAGACTTCTCCCGTACCCTTTCTCAATGGATCCTAGCCACTGTCATCAGGTGAAAGGTATGGTTCTTTATGTTCCTACTATGAGACAGTCATTTGTATTCTAGGATTTCCCATGAATGAAATGACATAGTGGGTCATGCTTTGTCCGTAGCTTTTTCACTCAGCATAATGATTTTGAGATTCATTCATGGCTTGTATACCAGTCAGCTCCCCCCGCTTTAAAAAATTACCAAATAACACTTTGTTGCATGGAAACACCATTGTCATCTGCTTATCTGTTCCAGTTATAGATACATGGGATGCTGAGCTGAGACTCAGAGAAGGAGGATGAGATGGCATCTTTCTGTCATCCGAGTAGCATTCAGTCAACTGTAATCATGTCCCTTTGCATTTTAAATGTCTTTGACTCTTTTTCCAGATGTTCTTTCCTCTCCCCCTTTCCCTGTGCCAGGAATTGGGATCCCACACACAAGACACATTGTTCCTGAAGGCTGCTGTCTATGGAAGTGATAAGCAACTCATGTTGATGTCACATGTGTAATTACAACTGTGATTAGGAGCTGTAAGAAGCCACAGTTAGCTGGGTGGTGGTGGCACATGCCTTTAATCCCAATATTTGAGAGGCAGAGACAACAGATCTCCATGAGTTCCAGGCCAGCCTGGTCTACAGAGTGAGTTCAGGTTAGCCTGGTCTACAGAGTGAGTTCCAGGTCAGCCTGGTCTACAGAGTGAGTTCCAGGCCAGCCTGGTCAAAGGAGTGAGTTCCAGGCCAGCCTGGGATACACAGAGAAACCCTGTCTCCAAGAACAAAAAGGAAAACCACTACTAACAACAACGAAGAAGAAGAAGAAGAAGAAGAAGAAGAAGAAGAAGAAGAAGAAGAAGAAGTAGAAGTAGCAGCTGTCTATTAGTACCCAGGGGATCAGTGAGGGCCTCCCCAAGGAAGCTGAACTCAGAGGAAATGGCATTTTATTTCTTGTAGCTCACCAGAGTTAAGAAGGAATAGAATATGTAGGCAGAGAGAAAAGCCTCTGAAGCTGGAGAGAGCGTGGTGCATTAAGCACCTTCTAGTAGAACAATTTTCAACCTATGGGTCTAGAACCCCATAGGGGATATGGTATCCTACAGATATTAACATTAAAATTCATAACTAGAAAATTTACTTATGAAGTAGCAACAAATGTTTTTATTTTTGGAGGGTCACTACAACATGAGGAACTGTATTAAAGGGTTACAGCATTGGGGAGGTTGAGAACCATGTTCTAATAGATACTGTAACACCTAGCACATAGTAGGAGCCAACGACATTCAGTAAGAATTTAACATGTGGACACTTCACCCAGCCCAGCCAGAGCACTCAGTCTCTGGGACCTAGGCTATGGGCACAGTCTGTAGACCCTCACTCCCACTCATTGCTGCCCCAATCCCAGACCAGCAGGGAAGATTCCTGTGGTTTGGTATCCCCCATTAACACACCAGTCTGTCAGACCCTACAATCTAAAAGACACACTCCATTCCCCAAACCTACCTATCATCCTGTGACCATAGCAGCTCCCTAAGACAGATTTTGCCAGAATTTATTGGATCAAGAGCTCCTATTGGACCAAAAACAGATCCCTGAGACACAGAATCAGTGGGCCCCTGTCAGGCCAAGAACAGCTCTCTGCAATACAGAATATGCCAACTTCAAGTGGACAAAGAGCTCAAAAGAGGCTCTCTGAGACATAGACATAGCTAGAGCAGATTGGATCAATATCAGCTCCCTGAGACACAGACAAATCCTGCACTGAACCAAGGAAGTAATGTGCAGATGCCAGTGCAAGAATACATGTAACAGCATAAAGAACAATATGGCACCACCAGAATCTAGTTGTTCTATAACAGTAAGATCTGAATATTCCAATGTAGAAGAAGCAGAAGGAAATGACCTTAAAAATAACTTTATGGGGGCTGGAGAGATGGCTCAGCGGTTAAGAGCACCGTCTGCTCTTCCAGAGGACCCGGGTTCGATTCCCAGCACCCACATGGCAGCTAACAACTGTCTGTAGTTCCAGTTCCAGGCAAACAACAAGGCAAATAAATAAATAAATAATAAATAAATAAAGTTTAAAAAAAAATAACTTTATGAAGATTATGCACTTTATGAAGATTTTTATTTTCTTTAAAGAGAAAATAAAAAATTCTTTAAAGAAGTAGAGGAAAAAGAAACAAAACATTGGAAGAAATCAATAAATCCCTTAAAGAAAACCAGAAAACATAATCAAAATAGGTGAAGGAAACAGTTCAAGATTTAAAAATTGAAATAGAAGCAATAAAGAAGACACAAACCAAGGAAATGCTGGAAATGAAAAGTCTGAGGAAACAAACAGGAAATACAGAAGCACACATAACCAACAGAATACAAGAGATAGAAGAGAGAATCTCTAGCATGGAAGATTTGATAGTTGAAATAGATACGTCAGTCAAAGCAAACTCTAAAGCCAAAAAAATGTCATAACACCAAACATTCAGAAAATCTGGCACACCATGAAAAGACCAAATCTAAGAATAATAGAAATAGAAGAAGAAGAGTGCCAGCTCAAAGGCACAGAAAATGTATTCAACAAAATCATAGAAGAAAACTTTCCCAATCTAAATAAATGAATGCCTATAAAGATACAAGAAGCTAACAGAACAACAAATACACTAGATTTCCTTCCCCAAATTTGCTTGCTACATAATAATCAAGCCACTAAACATACATAATAAAGAAAGAACATTAAGAGCTGCAAAGAAAAAAGATCAAGTAAGTTATAAAGGTCAGAATAACACCCGACTTTTCAATGGAAATGATGAAAGCCAGAAGGTCCTGGTCAGATGTTACATAGACACTAAGAGACCATGGATGGCAGCCCAGACTACTATACCCAGAAAACTTCTCAATCGCCATAGATAGATTTAATAAGATATTCCATGACAAAACCAGATTTAAACAATACCTATTTACAAATCTAATCCTACAAAAGCACTAGAAGGAAAACTCCAGCCTAAGAAAGCTAGATACAGCCATGAAACCACAAGCAATAAATAATCCCACAGAAGAAAATCCCAAAGAAGGGGAACACACACAAACTACTATTCAAAATAACAGGAATTAACAGTCACTGGTCATTAATATTTCTTAATATTAATGGACTCAATTCACCCATAAAAACAAACAAGCTAACAGAATGGATACAAAACCAGGATCCATTCTTCTGCTACATACAAGAAACACATCTCAACTTCAAAGATAGACATTAGCTCAGAGTAAAGAATTGGAAAAGACTTTCTAATCAAGTGGACTTAAGAAACAAGCTGGTGTCTAATACCTAACAAAATAGACTTTGAATTAAAATCAATCAAATGTGATCAGTAAGGACATTGCATATTCATATCAGAAAAAAATCCATCAAGATGAAGTTTCAGTCATGACCATTTATGCCCTAAATACAAGGGTACCCACATACATAAAAAAATTAATAAAGCTTAAATCACACATTAAACCCCACATACTAACAATGGGAGACTTCAACATCCCATTCTCACCAATGGATAGGTCTACTAGACGGAAACTTCACAGAGAAATAAGGGATCTAACAGCTATTATTACTCAAATGAACTTAACAGATATATGCAGAACTTTCCACAGAAACACCAAAGAATATATCTTCTTTTAGCATCCCATGGTATTTTCTTTAAAACTGACCACATATCCAGTCATAAAACAAATGTGAATAGATACAAAAAAATGGGAAATACCCTTGTATCCTATCAGGCCATCATGAACTAAAGTTAGAGTTCAACAACAACACAAACCATAGAAAGTCTACATATTCATGGAAATTGGACATCTTTCAATTGAACTACCTCTGGGTCAAGGAAGAAGTAAAGAAGGAAATTAAAGCTTCCTAGAATTCAATGAAAATGAGCACACAACATAACCAAACTTATGGGATGCAATGAAAACTGTGCTAAGAGGAAATTTCATAGCACTAAGTATCTACATAAAAAATTTGGAGAAATATCATATAAGAGGCTTAACAGCATAGTGGAAAAGTCTAGAACAAATAGAAGAAAACTCACCCAGAAGGAGTAGATGACAGGAAATACCCAAACTCAGGCCTGAAATCAATAAAATTGAAACAAAGAGAACAATACAGAGAATCAATGAAACAGAGTTGGTTCTTTGAGAAAATCAACAATATAGACAAATCTTTGTGGTGGAATATTCTCTGTATGCTATAAATAAAGTAGCTGTTTTGGCCTATGCACAGCACCGTAGAAGTGGGTAGAGAATCAGAGGACAGACAGGCAGAAGGAGGGTGGAGTTAGTCAATCTCCATCTGACCCCCGAAGAAGAGAGACATGTAGGGAATCCAGGTGAGCCTCAGGCTGGGCCACGTGGCACATAAATTAATAAATTGCAAAAAATGAATTAATTTAAGATAAAAAGCTAGCTAATAATGTGCTTAAGACATGGGCCAAACAATATAAAGTTAATATAAATGTCTAATTTATTTCTTTGAGAGACAAAAGCCATCGCAGGCCAAGTCCAAACCTCCGGGCCCAAATGGGTCCAAAAAACCTTCTACAACAAACCCTCATTCAAACTAAGCAAAGAGAGAATATTCAAATTAACAAAATAAAAATGAAAAGGGGGACATAACAACAGATACAGAGGAAATCCAAACAATCATTATGTCATACTTCAAAGACCTGTACTCCAGTAAATTGGAAAACCAAGAGGAAATGGACAACTTTTGGAATAGGAACCACTTACCAAAATTAAATTAATACCAGATAAATGACTATAACCCCTAAGGAAATAGAAATTGTTATTAAATTGTTATTAAAAGTCTCCCAACAACAACAAAGCCCAGGGACAGATGGTTTCAGTGCAGAATTTTACAAGAATTTCAAAGAAGAACTAATACAAATATTCCTCAAATTGTTCCACACAATAGAAACACAAGGAACATTGCCAAACTCTTTTGTATGAGGCTACAGTCACCCTGATAAATAAACCACAAAAACACACAACAAAGAGGAATTACAAACCAATCTCCCTCATTAATATTGATGCAAAAATACTTAATAAAATACTGGCAGACCAAATCCAAGAATATCCCAAAAAATTATCCACCATGATCAAGTAGGCTTCATCCTAGGAATGCAATGATAGTTCAATATATGAAAAACTGTCAGTGTAATCCACCATATAAACAACCTGAAGGAAAAGAACCTCATGATCATCTCATTAATGTTAAAAAGCCTTTGACAAAATCCAACATTCCTTCATGATAAAGGACTTGGAGAGATCAAGGATATAAGGAACATATCTAAACATAATAAAGGCAGTATACAGCAAAATTATAGCTAACATCAAACTAAATGGATAGAAACTTAAAAATAATTCTCTAAAATCAGAAACAAGGCAAGGCCATCCTTTCTTCCCATATCTGTTCAAAGTTCTAGATAGAGCAATAAGACAACAAAAGGAGATCAAGGCTATAGGAATTGGAAAGAAAAAGTCAAACTATTACTATTTGCAGATGATATGACAGTATACATAAGTGACCCTCAACATTCTACCAGGGAACTCCTACGGCTGATAAACACCTTCAGGAATGTGGCAGGATATAAGATTAACTCAAAAAAGTTAAAACTAATAGCCCTTCTATGCACAAAGGCCTATATGACAAGCATGTTAAGTCATTGAAGAAAGAAATTGAAAAAGATATCAGAAAAAGTAAAGAGCTCCCATGCTCTTGGATAGGTAGAACTAACATAGTAAAAGTGGCAATCTTACCAAAAGCAATCTACAGATTCAATGCAATCCTCATCAAAATCTCAACCAAATTTTTCATAGATCTCAAAAGAACAATACTCAACTTCTTTTGGAAAAACAAAAAACCCAGGATATCCAAAACAATCCTGTTCAATAAAAGAACTTATGGAGGCATCACCACCCCTGACTTTGAGTTTTACTAGAGAGCTACAGTAATTAAAAACAGCCTGGTACTGGCATAAAGGCAGACTTGAGGATCAATGGAATTTAATTGAAGACTCTGACATTAATCCACACATCTATGAACACCCAGTTTTTGACAAAGAAGCCAAAAATATATGATGGAAAAAAGAAAGCATCTTCAACAAATGGTACTGGCATAAATGGATGGTGGCAGATATGCAAATAGATCCATATTTGTCCAAAACTCAAGTGCAAGTGGATCAAAGACCTCAACATAAACTCAGTTACACTGAACCTCATAGAAAAGAAATTGAGAAATAGTCTTGAGTGCACTGGCATGGGAAATCAGTTCCTAAATATAACACCATTAGCATAGACACTGAGAACAGCAATTAATAAATGGGACCTCCTGAAATTGAGAAGCTTCTGTAAGGCAAAGGAAACAGTCAATAAGACAAAATGACTGCCTACAGAATGGGTAAAGATCTTCACCAACCCTACATCTGACAGAGGACTTATCTCTAAAATATATAAAGAACTCAAGAAACTAGAGGTCAAAAAACCAAATAATCCAATTAAAAAATGGGGTACAGAATTAAATAGGAAATTCTCAACAAAAAATCTCAGATAGTTGAAAAACACTTAAAGAATTGCTTAGCATTCTTAGCCATCAGGGAAATGTAAATCACAATAACTCTGAGATATCACCTTACACCTGTCAGAATGGCTAAGATAAAACATACTGATGAAGGCCTATACTAGAGGGGATGTAGAATAAGTGGAACACTCCTCCATTGCTGGTGGGAATGTAAACTTGCAAAGCCACTTTGGAAATCCGTATGGCGGTTTCTCAGAAAACAGGAAATCAATTTACCTAATGACCCAGCAATATCACTGTAGTAAGATTATGGTATGTTGTAAATATTTGTCCCACCTATGGGTTTAATAAAAGCTGATTGACCAAAAGGCAGACAGGAAGTGTGGGTGGAGCTACAGGCTAAGAAAACTTGGGGACATTTCAGAGTAGAGACAGATGTCAGACACAGATACCATGGGGATGCAACAGAGACACAATAAGGAGTTGGCAGCAGACACAGAGGAAAGAAGCTGAAATGCTGCTCTGAGAAAAAGTACTGATCTGCACGACTGAACAAGATGGGTTGAGCTCAGATGAAGGAGTTAGCAAGTTATATGCCTGGGCCCTAGGTCAATCAGCAGAAAATTAACATGAGCCACTGTGTGTCTCTGTGGGACTGTGGGTCGGAACTGTGAGGATAGGCTGGAAAGGCTGGCCGGAAACATAATACAACATATCACTCTTGGGCACATACCCTAAAAATGCATATTCTTACCAGGAGGACGTTTGCTCAACTATGTACATAGTAGCATTATTTCTAATAGCTAGAACCTGGAAACAACCTAGATGCCCCTCAACTGAAGAATGAATTTAAAAAATGTGGTGCATTTACACAGTGGAGTACTACTCAATAGTAAAAAAAATAAAAAAAAAAATAAGTAAATGACATCCTGAAATTTGCAGGCAAATGGATAGAACTAGAAAATATTATCCTGAGTAAGGTAACCCAGACCCAGAAAGACAATCATGATATGTACTCACTTATAAGTGGATTTTAGAAGTAAAGCAATGGGTAACCAGGTTATAATCCACAACCCCTGAGCAGCTAGGTAACAAGGAGGAACTTAGGAGAGAATCCATAAATTAAATAAAGTAAATTGGGACCATAGCAGAGAGGGGGCAAAGGGAGGTAGGAAGAGAACATGAGGGAATGGGATGGTTGAGTTGGGGAGGGACAGACAGGGAGAACAACAAAATAGATATCTTGATAGAGGGAGCCATTGTGGGGTTAGGGAGAAACCTGGTGCTAGGGAAATACCCAAGAACCCACAACATGACCCCAGCTAAGACTCCAAGCAATAGTGAAAGGGTGCCTAAACTAGCTTTTCTCTATAATGAAATTGATGACCACCCTAATTGTCATTATAGAACCTTCATCTAACAACTGTTGGAAGCAGCTGCAGAGATCCACAGCTCAGCATTGTGTGAAGCTCCCAGTCCAGATGAAGAGAGCAAGAAGAGATTATATGAGCAAAGGGGTCAAAATTATGATGAGGAAACCCACAGAGACAGCTGACCTGAGCTATGGGGAGTTCACTAACTCTGAAATGACAGCTGGGGAACCTGCACAGGACTGAACTGTCATCTCTCTGAATGTGGATGACAGTAGAATGGCATTGGCAGTTTGTTGGGCCTCTGACAGTGAGACCAGAATTTATTCCCAGTGCATGAACTGGAACACTTTGCTCAGCCTTGATAAAGGTGGTGGGGGGAAGAGCTTGGTCCTACCTCATCACCTGGGAGTCCTTACCCTCTCTGAGGAATAAGTGGGAGGATGGGGTGGGGGCAATCTGGGGGAAGGCTGAGAACATGGGAGGGAGGGGAATAGTGGTGGGTATGTTAAAATTTTTTTAAATAAAAAAGAAAAGAATTCCACATGCTATTTGCTTCCTTCCTGCTGGGGAAAATGAGAGGACTGGATATTATTTTGGGAAGGGGTTACCCATCAATTCTTCCCTCACTCAATTTATGCTAATTAAAAGTCTGATAGGTACCATAGATGGCTACCAACTGAGGGCCGAGCAGCATGTCAAACATTTTTTCATTTATCTCAAGCCCTACAGTGCTCTCCTGAAGAAGATCATATTACCCATTTTGGACATTAGGAAACTGAGACTCCTTATGTGAACTGATAGAGTTAGGGCAGTACACCAAGTAGTGGCACCATCAGGGTCCAAGCTCATATGCATTCGAGGGCCATGTTATCATCTACTTGTCTCTGGCTGCCTGCTCCTTGGCTAGAAAAGGAGAAGGATGAGGAAGAGAAAGGCGAGGAGGAGGAGATGGAGGAGGAGGAGGAGGAGGAGGAGGAGGAGGAGGAAAGGAGAGACATAATGGCTCAGGTTAGTCTGTTAGTGTCCCCAAGTTAAATTCAGTTCAAATTGCTTCCTAATGAAAGTTGTCCAGCCAGAATTTCAGTGAGATCCATTATGGAATAACTGACAGGCAGAGATTGCCGATACAGAGTCATTAATATGGAGTAATGATGAGTGATAAGAGATGAAGATCTGAAGTGAACTATTAAATGACAATATTATTTTCTTGTCTTCTTCCCTTATGCACGCTGACAGGAAAAGGGTTGACACGATAATTTTATAAAACTCTCTGACACTTCCTGTTAACTCCCTTCCATTATCTTAGTGCAATAATTGGCAAGAACAGACACATCAGAAGAGGAGACATATTCTTGAAAGATGGAAAAGAACTTCAGAATGGGGTGCAGTACCCTCTGTCTAGGGCTCATGGCGAGGTGCTCAGTCGACAAAGTTCTTGTTATGGAAGCATGAGGATTTGAGTGTGGGTCCCCAGAACTCAGATAAAGCTGGACATGGGTCATGCATCTGTAACCTCAGCTCTCCTAAGGTATGATGGGAGCCTTAGACAGGAGAATGCCCAGAAACTCATAGGCCAGCTAGATTTCTATACAACAACAAATGATTATGCCTCAAACAAACTGAAAGTTAAAGACTGTTACCATAGACCTACCTACACATGTGTACTGTGGCACCAGTGTACCAGCACTCACACCTATGAGCATACACATAACACACACACACACACACACACACACACACACCCTTAAAGTCTTAATAGAACATAAAAAACTAAGCATGTCTTTTGGTGAATCTAGTAGTATAAAGTCCATCTACTAAATCCTTAAGAACAGAGGGAAACAGTGGACTTTCAACCTCCGGTCTTTTCTGTTTTAGCTTCTGCTCCCATTTCTCCTCATCACTATACATTGTTACTTTAGCCAACCTTCAAGGCCCAGCTAATTTTCACACAGCTTCTGTATATTTTTAGTTGACCTGACTTTGAACTTCAAGTCTAGAGTTTGCCTAGGACTATGAGTAGCTTGGGAGTAGAAATCTATAATTTCTCCTTAGCTGAGAAATTTAATATCTTAGACTTGTAATTATTTCTTGTATTGAGAAACATGAGACCAGGGGCCTAAATGAATGAAGTTGAACAGTCATTGGAATTATCTAAAACTTGATTAAATGATCTTGCCTTAGGTCTCCATGGTACAAGTGAAAACATCGTTATGGGATGAATTGTCTTTCCTAAATTCCTATATTGCTATCCTAGTACCCAGGGCTTCAGAATGTAATCACATTGGGGCAAAGAGTCCTTACAGAGGTAACTTAAAATGAGATCTTTAGGTCTCTAATTCAAGATGGTAAATATCCTCAAAAAAGGAGAAGGAGTAGGAGGAGAAGGAGGAGGAGGAGGAGGAAGAGGAGGAGGAGGAAGAGGAGGAGAAGGAGGAGGAGGAAAGGATGGAGAACAGGAAAGGAAGAGAAAAGAAGACATGGACCCAGAACAGGAAGACACAGGAGGGAGAAGCCTACCTAGTAATCTAGGAAAGAGGCACAGAGCAGATCCTTCATAGCTCTCAGGAAGAACTACCTTATCAACTCTTTAAAATTGTAAAAATAAGTAAGTGTGTGGTTGAAGCCAGTTATTGCATGAATAACATTTGACATTATAACAAAAACCGGGAGCCAGATATTAGGGAAAAACTAAATTATCAGAGAGACAAGGAACCACAGCCAATTCTCACTAAGTCAACTCTTCAGCTTCTCTCCACAAATGCTCTGACTCCCACCTCTCCATCCTCAGTTGAAAAGGGAAGTGGCAGGGGACCACCCTTCTCTCCCTCTCCCAGTAGTCTTACTTCCTGAGTCAACTTTTCTAGAGCTAGGATTAAAGGTGTATACCACCACCTCCTGGCTTTGTTAAGCCTTGAACTCACAGAGATCCAGCCAGGATTAAAGGCATGGGTCACCACTCTCTGACCTTCATGGCTTAGCTCTGTGAATCTTTGTTACAGCATCCTTAGCAAACTAAACAGCAATAGGCTAGGTAATTCAATATCAACTGACTACCATTAATAATTATCTAGGGCTGGGGAACCGGCTCAGATAGAAAAAGCACTGTTTTTTTTTTATTATTTGAATACAGTCACATTTTCTATCCGTGTATATCCTTATTCAAGGTCCCTTCTCCCTCCCACCCCTTCAGGTCACTCTTCCTTCTCCACATCTCCCCATCTCCTCCCCAGCATGGGCAGGAGGTCCCAAGGTCCCAATGTCCCAATGTCCCAATGTCCCAATATTGCTCAGTTCAGCCTCCACGCCTGGCAGATCCAGTTTTCTCACCCTAACATCAAGACTGAGTCAGGAACCTCTCGGGGGAGTGGGATCCAAGGTGTCAATCCAAGGTGTTTCAGATCCCAAGCTGTTCAGTGGTTGTGGTTTGCAGCTTGGACATGCTTTGCTTTTTGCTTTTTTTGTTTAGAGTCCACTAATGAGTGACTGCATCACCTGCTTATCTTTCTGGGTTTGTGGTACCTTGCTCAGGAGGATGTTCTCCAAATCCAACCATTTGCCTGCAAATTCTAGGATATCATTTTTTTCTTACTGCTGAGTAGTACTCCATTGTGCAGATGTACCACAGTTTGTCAATCCATTCTTCAGTTGGGGGCATCTAGGTTGTTTCCAGGTTCTTGCTATTATGAATAATGCTGCTATGAACATAGTTGAGCTAATGCCTTTGGAGTGCAACTGTGCGTCTTTAGGCATACACCCAGAAGTGGTATTGCTGGGTCCTTGGGGAGATTGATTCTCAATTTTCTGAGAAACCACCATACTGCATTCCAGAGTGGCTGAACAAGCTTACACTCCCACCAACAATTGAGGAGTGTTCCCCTTGCTCTTCAACCTCTCCAGCATAGGCTCTCAACTGTGTCTTTTATCTTAGCCAATCTGACAGGTGTCAGGTGGTATCTCAAAGTTGTTTTGATTTGCATTTCTCTGATGGCTAAAGATGTTGAGCACTTTTTCAGGTGCCTTTCAGCCACTTGTAATTCTTCTGCTGGGAATTCCCGTTTTAGTTCTGAACCCCAGTTTTTGATTGTGTTGTTCAAGGTTTTGGGCTCTAGATTCTTGAGTTCTTTATATATTTTAGAAATCAATCCTCTATCACTTGTAGGGTTGGTGAAAATCTTTTCCCATTCTGTAGGCTGTCATTTTGTCCTATTGACAATGTCCTTGGCTTTACAGAAGCTTCTCAGTTTCAGGAGATTACACTTATTGATTGTTTATCTTAGTGTCCGTGCCACTGGTGTTATATTTAGGAAGTGGTCACCTGTGCCAATTCGTAGAAGGGTATTTCCCACTTTCTTTTCTATTGAGTTTAGAGTGGCTGGGTTTATGTTGAGGTCTTTGATCCACTTGGATTTGAGTTTTGAAAAACACTATTTTTAATTAAGTGGCTTGATATCTGCAGGTATGGAACCTTATCTGGGGACACCATGACTGGATCTGTGCTGAACTCTGGTACAAATAGATCAAATTACCTTTCTATTATCCAGTTTTTAGAATACCTCCAGGAACACTGGTGACTACTACATGAGTGAGTGGGTACTCCCTCCACCCACTCGTTCTCTTATCCAGCCACCAGTCCCTGAAGTTAAAATTTAGAAGAGTACTACACTATAATGAAGCCAGTTTCTGGATTAAAATTACCTCTGACAAATCATTTAGACTATGATCCTTGTTTGGACTGGACTGAATGGAGGGTCCATTTGTATTGTTTAGTACCAGAGTGACACTCAGCAGGAATTTTAATGTAGCGTGACGTAGGCCAATAGACTTACTGAACTGAGGAAAGTTTATTAACTTAATAGTTGATTGACTGGAATAGCAACGTTCTTCAAAAAGTTGTAAATGTCCACCAACTTTCACATGAAGCTGCACTGGAACATCTCGCTTTTTCTTTCTCATATCTCTTGTTCTTTTTCTCCCTTCCCTTCTTTTCCCTGTTTTCATTTCCTTCCTTGTCTCACTTCCTTCCTCCTCCTCCTCCTCCCTTTTCTCTAGCCCCTTTTTCTCACCAAAGCAATTTATTTCCTCTTGAGGGTAGAGCTAAACACTCCCCAAACAGATGCTTAACCTATCATTGTTCTGTGTGCATCTTCATTCGGAAATACAGTCTCTGTGGCTGTAATTTAGATGTAAGTTGGGGTCATACTGGAGGAATGTGGATCCAGGATCCAGTATAACTGGTGTCATGAAAGTCAGAGTGGCACAGAAATGGGCTGATACACAGGGGAGTATGACACAGGAAGACACAAGCACTCAGAGGGCCAGCGTGATGACGTCATTGTGGAGACAGAGACTGGTGGGAGAGTCTCCAGGCTTGGGAGCGCTAGCCACAAAGTGAAACTAGGGGCCTGGCTTCATGGCTGATTTTAGACTTCTGGCCTCTAGAGATTTGAGAAAATATATTGTCTCAGTTTACTCAGTGTATGCTACCTTGTTATGGCAACCCTAGAAAAATAACATTACCCTGGGGCAGTGTTTTATTGGAGATGTACATGTTGCTGGCAGTGGAGTTTTGGTTGCCAGCTATCCTGGGTCTGGGATTACTTTCTTATCTGTTTACTTTTATCTACCTCATTTCCCCCCAGCACTGAGAATACATTTAAAATATTCAAAGAAGAACCTTCCATTGGGTCACTGTGCTTTTATCTTGCTTCAGAGCTAAACAGAGCTGCTAACAAACCAGTTAACAGAGACTGGAGTGCCACTTTCTATCGGAGTACTTGGTTTCTGGATCAGACTGTCTCCCACCAGAAAGCTGCTGTCTGGATGTGCAGGATCAGTGTTTCTTTATGTTTGTTTTTGGTGGGATTGCTTGACCTTGGAGTGGAGGAAATTTACTCCTAAGCATTCTGTCTCAAACACTCTTGAAGATCATCCTTCAGTTCTGAAATACTGTCTGAGTGGTGGTGCTGCATGTCCTGAGCCTGCCTGCCTCCAGCAGTCTCCATTCCAAATCATTTTCGGGACAAGGCAAGGTTGTGCCTTCTCTCCTGTCTTATTTATTGGCACATTAAGACCACTAATCACAATTAAAAATAACGATGCCATCAAGATTATTCAAATCAGGGACAACCAATTTCAACTACCATTACCTGGAGATGGAATTATGGATTCTGCTCTGTCTTCAGCACTTTTAAAGGACTCTTCTTTCCATTAGCTCCCATCCCCCATCAGACTCCTGAATTATAGTGGGAATTACCTTAATATGTAAAGTCACTTCTAAATGAACTCTGTCCTGATACTTTTGCATTGTCTGTTCTCCAGTAGCCTTCAGATGTCAAGATGGGTCATTTTCAGTCCATCATCTGGTGTTCTTGTAAGCATCACCCCCAACTCTGGGTAGATCATTCTTGGGGTGACTCTATACTTTGCTTGTCTGGGTCATTTACATGGAAATGGAGTACTGTGTTTCTACATATAGCAAGTACCTGTGATATTTTATTTCTCAAGCACCCAGGATTTATTCATAATGTTGGACACAGGAATAAAATTAGTCCTTGTCTTTCCCTGTAGTTTTTTGGATGGGGAGGGGGTGGAGATTTCAGGGCAAACTTTTCTCTGTAAGTAAAATTCTAGCTGAGGCTGCAGTGATGAGAATAAAGAAACTTGGCAATTGAGTTTAAGCAAATAGGAAAATAGAATAGAGGTGAATGGTGCAGAGCGGGAGCTTAGCGAGGCTGGGTGCAGTGAGAACGGAAGTGTGGGATAGCCACACGGGAAGGGCTGATCTGCAGGGTGTTGCTGAAGAAGAGCTTTCCATACTGTGCCTGCAATGCAGAAAGCTTGAGACATCTCGAAAACAGACACAAGGGTCATCCTTTCTGCTGAGGAGGAGATGCGTGTCTGCCTGTCTGTTCTTGGGAGAGTAGAGACACGGTAGAAGCTCACTCTGACTTCTCTCCCTTGTTATCATCAGCCACTTCCATATTTCACTGGTGTGTATCAGTATTAGCAGTGACCTCTCTTCTATAGCCTTCCTCTGCAGCTCCCACAACAGCTAGTGAGCAGAAACCAAAAGTTGAGTCTTTTCCTATGGCCTCCCAGTCTGTCCCCCTTCTCTTCCATCCCACAACTATAACCCACTCATTGTCCTGAGTGGGAGCTTAGCAGACCCGGAGGTGCTTAGGGAGTAAAGTGCTTGCTGGACTATCATCAGGACCTAAGTTTATCCTCAACGCCATTAAAAGCTGGGGATGGTGGTTGTGCCTGTAAACCCAGTGCTGAGAGTCAGAGACAGGAGGATGTGCAAGATTAGCCAAATTGGTGAGCTCTAGGTTCAGTGAGAGACTGCTTAAAAAACTAAGGTGGAAAGCCACTGAGGAAGATACCTGACATTAACTTCTGGCCTCTAGCTGCATGAGTATCCACACACACACACACACACACACACACACACACACACACACACACACACACTTGCATGCATGCACATACAGAAAGGGGGGGTGGCTCAGGTATTGAGGGCTTCTCTGCCTCTCTTGTGCCCTTCCATGATGGCCAGATAGACCTCAGTACACCTCTGAAAGCTTGTTTCCTTACTCAGAAAAGGAACTCAGTAGAAACTTACCTTCTGGGAGCGCTGTGAGGATTAAAAGAAATAATTCATGTTATAAAGCAGACTCAAAGGGTGTTATGTAGGATAATGACTACTTAAAGCTTATTTCCTTTAATCCAGTTCTAGTTGTTCACGGATTAGATTCTGAGATCTTCAGTGACATTGAACGAGACACATGTCTCTGATTTTCTAGGACTTGGCAAGCTCTTGGTACTCAATTTTTGTTTCCTGACCCTGTAGATAAGCCTGCTGTACTTTGAAATGAGCAGTGGAGGGTGTGAGAAGAGTGTTTGAAAGACAGTGAAGTGATTATGACCTTGTGGATGTGTCCTTACCACACTTAGCATTCTTCAACTCAGCTGCTTCTGAGCCCAAGACTTTCTGGAGTTCATGGCTCTTCTGAGTAAGAAGATGAGATGAGGTATCCACTCAGTCCCAAGCTGAGACCGACACTGAATTTTCTTTTAGTTATTCATTTCTTTGTCCACTCCACTAGCTGATTTATACATTTTTGTTTTAATATGATCAATATTGTCCAATACTAGGCTTCAAAAAATGAATTTATTCTTTAAAAATGACAAGGGGTAAAAGTATCAGGAAAAGAAAATAACTATAGAGAGGTCCCTGAGCCAGGTCCATGTGATTACTAAGGTTTCCTACACCCACAGGGCATAACAGATTGAAAACAAGCATCCTAACAAAGTATTCAGTGGTGGAAACACATGAAGGAGCCACTCCGATGCCACCTATTTCCCATGCTGCATTTCTGTCTTCTGTCATGTGGAATAATCTTTTGTATTTGGTGCATTGAGAATCTCATTCTTCTCCCACAAAATATTTTCCTTCCTCCCTCCCTCCTTCACTCCCTCCCTCTCTTTCAGAATTGTAGAATGAGATCATCAACCCCTCTGGTAAGGCAGAAGCTCTTCACCAGGACACAGAGGGAGTCTTTCTCTAGCCTTCGTCTGGCCTATCTTGTATGCTGAGCACATGTGCAAATTGTAATGAGCATTTGTCATTTTCTTTCCCCTCTGCCTCCTGCATATACTGACACCTTCCTAGAATACCTTTTCTTTTAAAATTGTATTTTATTTATTTATTGAGGATGCAGCTATGGAGGTCAGGAGGCAACCTGTAGGAACCAGTTCTTTCCTTCTCTCATGTGGGTCCTGAAAATCAAATTCAATTTTGTCAGGCTTGACCTTACCTGTCACTAGCATACCTTTCTTGATACCTTTCTCAGGTGAGTATGCATGCTAGCTTGTGCATAAGTACTTGTGCTTGTGTGTGTGCATGTGAATGTGCATGTGTGCTTGCATGCACACACACATACACACACATTCTGAACTGGCTAATTTCACCATATCTTTCAAGTCTTTGCTCAGATATCATTTTCCATAAGAAGCCCCCATACCTTATCTATGGTTGAGCATATACATATGACCTCACTCCTAGGCTCTTTACTCCTAGTAAATAATCCTCTGGCTCCCTCTGCTTGTCCCCATTATAGCTACTTAGGGCTCTACCATAGTCGCCTTTTGTTCTAGATATTTTAGTCAAAGCCAAGTTTGCATTTATTCATTAGCATATCTCTATTATGTAGCACAATGCAAAGTGCTTATTAGGAGTCCAATAAACATTTATGGAACTGCCTCTGTGGGCACATATCAGTAATCTTAGCTACTTGTGATGCTAAGGCAAGAGGATTGCAAGCTCAAGGCAAATCTAGGCAGCATAGTAAGATTCTGTCTCAAAAATAAAACATAAAGAAAATGGGCTACAGGTATAGTGATAGGGTAGCACATATGATGCCCTGGCTTCACATCTCAGAACAGTGAAAAGAAGTAATTAAGAAGAACAAGTGATGTCATTGATGATCAAGACAGTGAGGTATAGCTATGGACAGTCCCTCTGAAGATATTTTCTCACAGTTATTTTCAAGATGGAGTGTCAATAAGAAGGTGCTCCCCCCACATTGCCTTCATTCACCCACTCTTCAAATGGAGTTTAAATACTTGCTTTGTCACAAAGCAAGGTCTCAGGGACACAGTACTCAAGACTCAGTGCTAGTTTCAGAGATTCAAATCTAGGGGCCACCACATTTTGGGGGTTCATTGTTACTCAGTACCTTACTGCCAATTCTACAATGGTTTGGGCATTCAATATGTTGTTGCATGAAGTAAAATGAAATGGTATCAGGATGCACACATATGAGAGTGTGTGCATACCAGGAAAAGCAAAGTCTTATTGCACATAGGGAAAGTTTCCAAGGGAGAGACTGACAATGCAGGACACAGGTCTGGAAGCAGTAGAGTCACTCAGCTACACTACTGGTCACAACTGGGTTCAGATCCCTTCTATAATGTGATGCCATCTTTGATGGTCATGGTAGTTTCTCAAACCTCTCTTTCTATATCTGGAAAATAGGAGTAGCAGAGTTAATCTCATTTTATTCTTCTGAGAATTCAAGAAATGAGTCAGAAATCTTTTTAGCATAGAGGAAGGCGTTTGCTAGATGTTAGATCACAACAGTCATGTGTAGAGGGCAAAGGTGGCATGTGGTATGCTGAGAATGGCAAGCAGTGGCATGGGTGTGCAATGTTCAAGTTTTTTTTTTTCTGCTGCTGTGATAAATATCATGGCAAAATCACTTTAGAGAGGAAAGGATTTATCTGGGTTTCAATTTTAGGTTTTATCCTGTTATTTCTGGGAATCTGGGGTAGGACCTTAAGGCATCAAGGCCATAGTCAGGAGCAGAGAGAGAATAATGCACACAGCTCCCTGTTCCCTTAGTACTCTGTAGTTCGACTATGCTGGTAATGTAAATATTTGTCCCACCTATGGGTTTACTAAAAGCTGATTGGCCAAAGGCAAACAGGAAGTATGGGCGGGGCTATAAGGCTAAGAAAACGCAAGAACATCTCAGAGCAGACAGGGATGCCAGACAGATGCAGTAGACACCAGAGCTGCCAGGAGATGCAGAGGAAATGCTGCTCTGAGAAAAGGTAACGAGCTGTACAGCTGAACAAGATGGGTTGAGTTAAGATGAAGGAGTTAGCAGGTTATATGTCTGGGCCCTAGGTCAATCAGTGTACACACAATTAATATAAGCCTGTGTGTGATTATTTGAGACTAAGTGAGGCTGAGAGTGAGACTAAACCTCTGTTCCAGGCCTGGAAAGTCCAGGCCAGAACCTTTTACAACAGTACTCTTAGTAGTTTGTTCTGCTCTGACACAGTTCAGGGCCCAGCCCATCAAATGGTGCTGCTCACTTTCAAAGTGGGTCTTCCCACCTCAAGTCTCATGTAACTGAGACACATGGCCGAAGTTAGCCTTGATCCAGATAATTCCTCACAAAGACTTTTCTAGATGATTCTATGCTCTGTCATGTTGACAGTTAAAACGAGCCAATGGGAATGGTATTAGAGCTAGTTTGGGATGTGAGTCATGATTGGTGAGTTTATGTGTGTGTGTGTTCTATGCTTGAGCACTTGGTTAGGTACAGTGGGGAGCCCCTCTGTATTACTGATGGCAAATGACATAATTATGTTTGCCTTCCTTTAACTGGTAGCAATAGAAATTCCTTGAGAAGAAAAGAAAGAAAGGAGAAAGGGAAAGTGGAAAATGAACAGAAATAAAAGAGAAAAAAACCTGGGATTCAGGAAAGAGGAATAGTGAGGCAAGGTAGGAAAAAAAAAAGAAAAAAAAGAAAAGAAAAAAACCCAGCAGAATGTTGCAAGGCTCTGGGGCTTGCATCTAGATTAGCAGGAGTCCTAGGACCAGCCTAGGGGCTCAAGCACAAGCTAGCTGTCAGGGTGATTTACAGATTTCCCACTCAGGGTCTAGTTGAATGATGAGGAATGAGCTCCCGTGGTTCCTTCTGTAGAACACAGCCTGGGCTGCAGAGGGCTACCCATCTCAGGTCTCACTCAGTTCCGCGCACTGCAGGTGCCAATTACCCAGGGTCAAAGCGCAAGCGCAGCCTGCCCTGGGGTATGCTTTGCAGCCTCTGGACATTCAGCTGATCTTGCAAGAGCACATCTCTGCAATGTCACAAATGGGCTAATCTGCAAAGCTTCCACCTCCTTCCCTTTGGGCAGTAAATCCAAAGATATTTTTCTAGCTTTAATTTATTTTTTAAAGTAGCATTATGAGCCCGTTAATAAAAGGTAAACTTAGTCCTTGCCTGACTCTCGCTCAGCCGCTTGCTGCTCCTCTCACCTGGGAAACTCTCTGGAAACAATGCTGGCTCCTTTCTGCTCGCACATAAAAAGGTTTATAGATCTCCAGTTCCCTACAACTCAGCCCAAAGTAGCTCTCACTTGACAGTCGTCGGAAATCAGCGTTGCTCCCTCTTCCACCAGGCTCCAGCCTGCACAAGGTCAGACTCTGTTCCTCCGCCGTTGGAATTACACTGGCTATGGCTGTGTGGATGTCTCTTCTCAGAGGACGCCTCCATCTTAAACAGTGCTTGCCAGAAGCTTACACTTGTCAAACAGACTGCGGTTTCCCCTGAACTCGGCTGGAGGCCCGGATGTAAGAAGCCAGACTGAACTGCTTGTAGCTGACCTACTCCTTCAAGATGATGAAGTGAAGGATTATGGGAAAGGAAAGCCATTTTACAGCTGCAAACCTCTGGATAATTCTGTCCTAGATGTGATCAAAGGACGTCTCTCCAGAAGCCATAGACACATAATCTCTTTGCAGTTTCTGTGTTTATCATGTGTCTGTAGCTGGTGGGTTTGTTTCATTTAACACCACAAAAATGAGAAATAAATTGGTTTTAAGCAGGCTTTCCCAATCTCAGCACTGCTGATACTTTTGGTCCTAAAATTCTCTTTGGTGGTCAGGCTGCTACCCTGTTGATTGTGGGATGTCAGTAGCAGTCCACTTTCCACTTTGACAACTAAACATGCTCTCAAGTATGACCGATGTTCAGACATTGCCCAGAAAAATTTGTTCTGGGAAGGGCTGCCCTGGGGCAGGCTTCTGTGACTGGGTGTGGCAGGTTGTGAAACGGTGACAAAATACTTTAGGCAATAAAAATCTTTTTGTGCATAAAGTACAGATCTCTGTGGAGAACATAAATAGATTTGCAATCTGTCTGATTAGGGGCCAATGTAAATATTACAGTTCTGAAGGAAAAGGTATCTTGGCAGCTGTGAGCCAAGGAATACTACAAAGTCCCAAAACAACCAATTTCACACAAGACATTTACTGGGAGGGAAAACATAGGAAGGTGGCTATCTCTGCTTAGGTGAGAAGCAGCAGAAAATTGAGCAGAAGGCAGGCGTTTATAAAGGAATTCTGTTGGGGGGGGGTTTCAAGGTGGAGATTTTCAGTGTGGAGATTGGTAAAATTTCAAGTCTAGAGCTTGGGCTTTTTACTCTGAAGGGTGGGGGCCGGGTTTAGCTATTAGAGCAGATAGAGTGTTCTATAGATGGAACCTGGTGGTCGGAGGTTCTCAAGGGGCTTATAACTACCACTACCTGATGTGGGATGTCTCTCTTTATGCTGTGAATTATTGATTAATAAAAGAACTATTTTGGCTTATAGCAAGACAGCTTGGAAGTAGACAGGAATTCCAAGTAGAAATAAAAGAGGATGGGGGCAGAGTCAGAGAGAGATTCTGTGAGCTGCTGCCAAGGAGGAAGTTGTAAAGGAATTCAGGTAAGCCATGGGCCATGTACCAAGACAGATTAATAGAAATGGGCTAAGCTGTAAGAGCTAGCAAGCAATATACCTGAGCCATAGGCTAACCAGCATGTAATTAATATAAACCTTTATGTGATTACTTGGGGTGAAGTAGCAGTGGGACTGAGGGCCCGTCTGTATCTAAGGGCTAGGCTGGGTCAGAAACTACCTACTATAGCCATCATGGTTACCACTGTTATGACCATTGCCATCATCACTACACAACCACCACTGCAACCTATCATCAGCATCAACATCATCTTCATTACCATTGGCATAACCCTCAGTACTATTGTAACCAGTGCCATCACCATATCAGTGTCATCATTAACAGTGTCATCACTACCAGGCCCACACTACCACTACTATATCCTTCTGTGGTCTTTGATGTGGTTGAAGGTTTAATAATTATAGGTATAGTTCTTCCTAGTTATTTTAAAGGGTATATTAGATACGAAACTTTAGACTCACAAGGATAAGGTAGATAATAGAATATTTTCTTTAAGTTTGTTAATTACAAATAGACTAGATATTATAACTAATTTTTGCTTGATAGCTGTTCTGTTGTATGTAATTTTGCTATATGGAAATTAAAACCTTCCTTTTTGATTAGACAGAAGAAAGGAAGTGTGGTGGAAATGTTCTCTGTATGCTGTAAATAAAGTAACTTGTTTTGATCTATGGCTAGCACCATAGCAATAGGCAGGAAATCAGAGTAGAGACAGGTAGAAGGAGGGCGGAGTCAGTCTCCATCCAGCCCCTGAAGAAGAACCATGTAAGGAATCCAGGTGAGCTAACAGAAAGGGTCACGTGGCAGGTATATTACTAGAAATGGGTTGAATTAAGGTAAAAGAGGTAGCTAGTAATTTGCTTGAGACATAGGCCAAACAGTATGAAATTAATATAAGCATCTGAATCATGTTTTGGGGAAAAAGCCTCTGAGGGCAAGGTCTAAACTTCTGCCCCAAATGGGCCTGGAAATCTTTTACAACAATCAGCACTGCCATGGCCATCATTGACACCATCATCATCATCATTACAACAAGCATTATTTTAATCATTGACTTTATTATTACTATCATCAGTATTGTTATTGTCATCACTACCACCATCATCCTACCAGCATCACTATTGTGACCATGGCCATGATCATCATTATCTTCCCATGCTTTGTACAGGCCATAAATATGTTGGACATACTTTCCTATGTATTATACTGTAGTGAATACTTATATTTTACATAGAGCTTAGACAAGCTACCTCTTCCTTTGAGAAGCCTTCTCTTATAATTGGCAGAACTTTGTGCTTCTTTTTCTATGCTCAAAGTATAGTCTTTTTAAGAACCTATTTGTAGTTGTATTGTTGTTGACTTCTCACTTGGCAATCTGTGAATATGCAGCAGATGTTCTCCAGGATCAATATCAACCTGAGTTAGTGCTATCTTTCAATTGGAAAGTTAACAGTGACTTAAGAATGCCTATATTTTAACTTCTGGCAGCTTTGAGGTCATAGTAGAGGCTTTAGTCTAAGTCTCAGCTCTGTCCCTATGTGGTAGGCTTTATGAACTCCATAAAATATAGATGAGATCACCTGTAAAACTTAGAAATCAAGTACTACTTTCTCT
Source organism: Sigmodon hispidus (assembly GCA_004025045.1). Taxonomy (NCBI): domain Eukaryota; kingdom Metazoa; phylum Chordata; class Mammalia; order Rodentia; family Cricetidae; genus Sigmodon; species Sigmodon hispidus. The sequence continues at coordinate 166,750 of PVIH01000718.1, read as the reverse complement.
ATGGACTTGTACAAGATACCTCTCTTAGCCTTCATTTTTATATCTATAAAATAGAAACTGGGATAGAATACTACATATATAGCATGAATATAAAACAAGATTATGCAGATACCTTAATATCCTGACAGGTACAGAGTAGGAACTCAACAGATGCTTGTTAAATGAGACAAGTAGACCAAGAGTCCTACTGATGAGGCTGGGGAATCCTAACTTACCATACAATACTTGAACAATATGTGAAAATTGCTTAGATTCCTACTGCCCTACCTTAAACAATTGCCATTAACTAGTGGCATTATATCATAAAGATAACAAGCAGAGTATTGTGCTTATGAATGCAGGCAATAGTGTTCAATTTCAAGTTTATCACTCAAGTAATTAGTAAACTGTTTCTCAGTAAAATAAAGAATAGGAATGATAAAGGTATTTGTCTTAGTGTTCCATTGCTGGGAATGATGCACCATGACCAAGGCAACTCTAATAAAAAAAAAAACTGCACTTAATTGGGGGCTTGCTTATAGTTCTAGAAGGTTAGTCCATTATTATCATGGTGGGAAGCAGACAGGCATGGTGCTATGCGAGTAGCTGAGAGCTTTGTGTCTTGATCCCTAGGCAGCAATATCTGTCTGTCTGTCTGTCTGTCTGTCTATCTATCTATCTATCTATCTATCTATCTATCTATCTATCTATCTAGAAATACTGGGCCTGGTGTGAGCTTTTGAAACATCAAAGTCCACCCCCAGGGACACATCTCAAAAAAAGCCATACCTTCTAATCCTTCCCAAACAGTTTAACTAACTAGGGACCAAGCATTCAAACATATGGGCATATGGAGGCTGTTCTCTTTCAAACAACTATAGTATCTACAACAGAGGACTAAGTTAATGGTGAGTTAGTATTTATAATAAGTATGCACTGAATAAATATGTAGTGCACATGAGTTAATGTTTATAATAAGTAGACTGAATGAATATGCAATGTACATTGCACTATATCTTAAAAGAAAATTATGCTTCCATTCCCACCCACTCACTACCACTGTAATGTTAGATGATGTTAGCATGCTTTTCTGTTGTCCTATGTGATCATGTAGGGCTGTTAATAATTGCTTGTTTTATAAAATTGTGCTCCTATTATGTATACCTCCCTGGAATGTGACTTTGTTTTTTAGCTTACAGTGCATCCACCATGGAATCTGATCTGCCACAATAATTGGTGTCAACAAGTGACTACATAATCATTATTCTACAGCAGAGATGCAAATCCTTTTATGCAACTATACCCCTGGAAATGGCCATTTTATTTGTTTGCTGGAAAAACCTAAGCATTAAATGTTATATTGGAAAGTTAGGGGAGGGGCCAGCCACAGCGGATTTTTCTTTCTGGGCTGGAGCTTGCTTTGTGTGGTGAGCTATGGATTTGATGCATGTGGCAAGAAGTTCATTTTGAGTTAAGTAACTATCTGGAATCACCCAACAGTTAGATAATTGACCCAATTTAATTTTCCTATAGAAGGGACAACTGCTGGTTTGCTGCTTGATGTATAGGTATGTCACTGAGTGTATTACAAACCAGTCAGCTAAGTATGAAGCTATTATTACTAATTAAAATCACTTTCCTGCAGAGCCCTCACCTCCTCCACCGCCTGCAGCATACCTGCCCACATTACCTAGGATTCACCCCTTTGGGAACAGTTAATGTGAGCCAGAAATCAATAGCTCAATTAACAATCAGGATTGGGCTTCCAGGCAACAGAGATCGGGATCAATAACTTATGTTCAGTGAAATTAAAAGTAGTTGTTAAGCCAACTGTTTAAAAGCTATGAATGTTGACTGTAAGGATACACAACGAAGCCCTCAGGCTCCTTTGCAAAGGTAGTGAAGCCCATTTTTTGTTGGTCTGTCTTCCACATGGATGGGCACCCAATGAAGCAAGCGTGTCCTTACTTTTTTTTAAAAAATAAATCTCCTGGCCTCAGGACTGCTATGGGCATCTGAGCTTGTCTTTTGGAGACTTTCCTTTCATTAAGAACAGTGAGAAAAAGCACAGTTCCAGAATCATTTCTCAGTATTTTCAGCATCTTCTGAGAGGCTGTTTTCTTGTGTCTTATATTTGTTTGACATTCCTAAAATTATAGCTTTTTACCATTTGACTAACATTTAATGAGTACCTACCCTGGGTTTCCAAGTTTCACATTAAACTTTCTGTGAGTTGGGCTACATCTATTAGTTTTACAATTATTCTTTGTAGCCAATATTACTTATAGCATTTATGGTCTTATCCTTTTGGGCCTTTCTAGTAGCCCATGTAATTGTAACATGGTCCCAAATACTTGCCAAAATGCGAACAAAGACCTGGTCCTTAATTACATAATTAATTGTTGCATAAAAGACAAAGAGCTTTAGGGCTCAGGGCTGCATGATCTGGGCAAGTTCCCTGTGCAGCCTCCAGTCAGCAATAAAGACTTTCTGGCTTTGAGAATATCTACATGGTGGTCTCTGATGGGCTCAACTCACAGCATAATCTTGTAGTTAGGTTAGAGTAGATGAAAGTAACAAGTATCTTCAGACATGAGATAAAACAAACCAACCAAAGTCTGTTTCTTGTAGGGAACAGTTTTGGGTTATTCAAATGACACAGCAGATCTTCTCCAAGTGGGAACTAACACTCCTTGCAGAATTTTTATCATCTACTGTCTGCTTATCAGGTTTATCTAGGTAGGGGTGGGACAAGAGATCAAGGAGGAGGTGACCCATCACTTCTTACATGTCTGGTCTCAGAAGGGCAGTCAGTAATCTGCTTCAGCGCCATTACCCAGATGTCAGTCTCTGTACAAGTGCAGCAAGGTAAGAACTCTATATATTATGTTCAAGAAATAAAAAAGGAGAAGGCAATCTTTGGAAGAAAGAGAGAATGGGTCCCAAAGGAGGTTGGAAGTGGGCACTGGATCTTCTGGAAACTAGGGTTAACATGGTTGTGAGCCTCCTAATGTGGGTGCTGGCAGCTGAACTTGGACTCTATAAAATATCAGAATGAGCTTTTAACTTATGAGCCATATCTCCTGTTTTCTTTCTTCATTTTGGCATCTAGATAGGGAACTCATCCTTTTAGATGAGGCAATCCACAAGCATACAAATAAACATATTACTCAGATCTGGTCAAGCATGGTCTTTCTTAGGATAGGTCACAAAAGGAAGGCTTTGTGCTCTCAAGATCCTGCCTCCACCTGCTTTATATTCCTGTCTCTACTTCCCTAGTACTGGAATTAAAGTCATGAACATCCCATGTGCTGGGATCAAAAGTGTAAGCACTACTATCCTGCTATGTTTCTCTTTTAGGTTGGTTCAGTCTCTTGTAGCCCAGGGGGGCCTTGAACTCCTGATCTTCCTGCTTCCTCCTCCCATGTGCTGGGATTAAAGATGTGTGCCACTACTACCTGGCTTCTGTGGTTAACTTGTGCCTAGCTGTCCCCTCTCATCTTCAGACAAGCTTTATTTTCATAACACAAACAAAATACCATATAACACTTCAACTTACAGTTTGTTCAGCCTACAAGATATGCTGGGGGTGAAGATGGATCAGAAATTGTGGGAGTGACCAGCTAATAACTGAAATACCTGGTGCTCACCCTTGAAGGGCAGGACCCAGAGGTGGGATACCCCAGAGACTTAGGATAGAACCAAAAAAGCCAATGAAAGGATTCCTAATGGTATTCTGCTATGCTCATAGATCATTGCTTAGCACAATTGTCATCAGAGAGGCTTCCCCCAGTAACTGACAGAAACAGATGTAGATCTACAGTCAACCATTGGGCAGAGCTCAGGGAATCCTGAGAAAGATGGGGAGGAAGGACTGTAGGAATCAGTGGGGTCAAGGTCAGTGGAGTCAGAGACACCACAAGAAAACTCATAGACCTACTAGCCTGGACTCATAAGGGTTCACAGAGACTGGACTGACAACCAGGGAGCCTGCATGGGACTGAGCTAGGCACTGTGCACGTATGTTACAGTTGTGTAGCTTGGTCTTTCTGTGGGACTCCTAACAGTGAGGGCAGGCGCTGTCTCTGACTCTGTTGTCTGCTGTGGGGACTCTGTTCTTCCTACTGGGCTGCCTCATCCAGCTTTAACAGAAGAGAAGATACCTCGTCTCACTGCAACTTGATATACCATGGCTGGCTGATATTCATGGGAGACCTGCCCAAATCTGAAGAGAAATAGAGAAGGAGGAGGAGGAGGAGGAAGAGGAGATGGGGAGAAAGGGAGGAAGAAGAGTTGAGGGAGAAAGGAAAGGGAATCTTTGGTTAGGATGTAAAGAAAAAAAATAAGCAAAACCAAAAGAAAACAAAATCTTATTAGGTCAAACACTGGGACACATCCTTACTGCCAAGTGTCGGCTTCACTGTGACACCATAAACATTCTTCTCCACCATTACAGCCTATTGCAGACATTATCTGCAGTGGTTGTACAATGTCCCCTTTTGCAGATAGACTCGGACTATTTCAACCAGTCTTCAATTGAATATTTATGTTGTTTTTAGCTTTCCAGTCTTATAAATAATGCTGGGATTACTAACTTTTAATTTCATATATTTTACCACTACAGAAATGAGAAACTACCACACATAAAATCCTGAAAAAAGAAACCACCTCCTCCAAGCATCTCCAACGCTATCATAACCACAGTTAATATTTTCCCGTACATTGTCCTGGCCTTTTCTCCCACACATAATTTTATGCTCACTTTTTTCTCGACTATAAAAGTGATATATGACGAGTTTCTAAAGATATGAAAGTGCAGCACAAGGAAGCAGGAGCAAAAATTCAGTCTTAATTCCTCCACCCAGAAGCAGCCACTAAGCTCATTTCCTCACATTATGGCTATTAATGGTGCTATTATTAATGATTTCTTATTTTTCTAATAATGGAGACTATGCTAAACCTTCAACCTTTCTCTCTCTCTCTCTCACTTCCTTCCTTTCTTCTTTTCTCTTTCTCCTTATTTTTGCTTTATTCAGTTCTAACTCTAGGCCTCTCTTCCTGTGTGTAAAATCTTTAAGAGATAGTTTCAAAGCATTGATTTTTTTTTTTGGGTAACAAAATATTTTAATGACTTCCCAATATCCCTTTGAACAATTCTGTCACAAGGATCCCAATGTCCCCTGAAGGGTGATGGTTTTGGCTGTAATGTGCTTTGCTGTACAAATGATTTAGCACATGCATTTTAGTCACATTCAGCTTACTTCTTTAGGATGGGTTGCTAGGAGCAGAATTACATGCCACGTATTAGAAGCACATGATGATTTGGAAGTTGTCCATAGGCAGTTTCAAACATAGGGAATCCCTTGAAACCCCCCAATATAAAATAAAAAATATTAAAAGTATAATTAAAAACAACAAAACAAAAACCAAACAAACAAACAAAAGCCCATCCCACTGTGGAAGCTTCAGTGTGTCACAATGTGTCACCAAGTCCACCTTTTTTACCAAACAGCCTGACTTGAAAATGTTCATTGTGTTGGGTCTTTAGACTGGCTAGGAGTCTCTGACTTCTTCTAGACTATCAACGTTGGATCCTCACAGGGACTCTGCTAGGATGTCCTGTTGTCACCCTGTGTCAGGGAGATTTGCAGCTTTGGCTCCACAGAGCTGGTCCTTTTATGTGCTTCAGGAGGTGGTAGATGGCGTAGATGTTGGGTGGGCCAGCTCAAAGCCCTGGATCCTGGTGTCTGAGTTGGTTAGGCTGCCCACTCTCACGCACCCACACAAGGACCAGCTCTCCAGCACTGCTCTGGGGAGGTATGGGGACATGATCTTTTAAGTGGAGTGCTGTAGTCTGTGAGAGGTGGGGCCAGCTTTGCACAACCCTCAGATACCCACATGGTCTCAGGCTGCAGTCCAAACTAGGGACCATCTGCATGGCCTTTGGTAGTAACATGGGCCATGGAAATCAGCCCATACCCCTCCTGCTGCAGAGCCATGAACCCAGACATGGACCTCGGCCCCAGCAGAAGCTGGGACATCTCCTTGGCTACTCACATTGGGCTGTTTCTCACTACCTTAGATCCTCTAGTTCTGCCTCTCTTCATAGTGCACAAACCATTCGGCTTCTTTTTCTCCCTACCACATAGTTGCTTATCATAGTAGGGCCTACCCTATCCAAACTGGCTTTGCCATGTGGCTGTGGGTGGAGGATCTCTCTGGTATCTTCTACCCCTGGCCCCTGCACCTAGTGGGTATGGATGAGGCTTCTCCCGTTACTCCTTCTTACTCCCCCGCCTTTCCTCTTTGCTTTGGTCTCATGCTCCCATCCCCCTAGATTGCACAAATGAGCAAGAACATGAGATACTTGCCTTTGTGGCAACGGCTGATTCCACAATGATCTTAAGCTCCTCCGTCTGCTTTTCTGCAAGTGGCATTCTTCATTCCTCTTTCCTGTGGAATAAAACTCCATTGTGTCCATATGCTTCACTTCCTTTATCCATCCGTCTGTGGAAAGGCACCTAGTCTTCATTGTGACCATTGGAAACAGTGTTACAGTAAACATGGGTGGACAAGTATCTCTGGGAGTGCAGACTGAGCTTCCCTCAGGCGAACACCTCAGATTCTCTCCCCACGAGGGATGGAGCTGCATCGTAGGTAGGTCTATCTATGCTAGGCTTTTAAGGAATTTACACAGTGATCACACTGTACTCCCCATCTTCACGACCATTTCTTCTTTGCCATTTTCTTGATGATGGGCAATTTGATTACCTCTCATTACATTCCCTTTTCCCTGTAATATTGGTTTCAGGACACAGGAATCGTGTGTTCTTCTGTCTCATCAAGCATGATTGTTCTGTACACATCAGGTGAGCTGCAGACTTCTTAAAAGTATTTTTTGATTTATTCTTTGACAATTTCATACAGGTATATAATGTTTTTAGATCATATTCACTCCATTCCTCTCTCTTGCTCCTCCCACTCACCATGGAGTCTCTCTTTTTGCCAACATAGCCTCTTCCAACGTTCATATCTGTTGAATTTTTGTAGCTCATGGAGCGTACTCAGGGCTTCTGGTATGTGCACAAGTGAGCGAAGATATTCAATGGACCACAGGCAGCTTCTCAGTGGCTATACCATGAAAGAAAAATGGCTCCCCTTCCTCAGCATCCATTCACTAACATCATCTGCTCAGGTAGGGTGAGTCTCAGATTTAAGTGCTGCTAATTGCAAAGTAAAGTTTCTCTGGGCAGGTCTCTGAGTATAAGCTTATATCTGGAAAGCAGTTTGACAATATGTCCATTTAGTAATCTAACAGAGACAGCTTCTGACCTAGCACTGTGAACTTCCCAGCCAATGGCTTTTAGCCAGGTTTGCTGTATAGCAGGTATGAACTTAAATCTTTTTTTTGGTGAGCAAATGAGTTACTGCCCAGCAATGAACACATCAATGTACTGTACAGTTCTATGTAGATACTGCTATTGATAAGACACAGATTAGCAAACTGAGATTCAGAGAAATTTACTATCTTTATTGGGAGAGGGTTTACTATTTGATTTGATTCACGTGTGTGTTTGTATACACACATGTGCAAGTACATGTGAGTGTGTGGGTTCATGTGTGTACATGTGAGTGGGAAGGCCAGAGGTCAACCATTAGTGTTTTCCCTCAGGTGTTGTTCACTTTGAGACAGTGTCCCATTAGATTGAACTTGTCTGTTTGGCCAAGCTGGCGTGAAGGGTGACCAGGACCTGCCTGCTACTGCCTCATCAACACTGGGATTCCAAGTGTGCACTATTACACTCAGTTTCTAGAGTGAGTTCTCGGCCTTAAATTCAGATCCTCATGCTTATGAAGCAAGACTTGGCAAACTGAGTTATCTCCCCAGCCCTTTGCTTTATTTTAAAAATAGTACCCATTCATAGTCTGAAGGCAAGTATGACTAAAAGATTCTTACCCAGAAGTCTGGAGGCTGCAGTGACTTTTTTTTGGAAGCTGCTCTCTGAAGTTCCTTTGGGGCAGTGTAATTCTTTGCAGTTCACTCTGGATTTTGCACCAGTGTATCAGGTTCTGTGTGTATGACTCCTGTGATTCTGATTGAACTTCTATCAGCTCTATAGACCAGCTGAGGGAGAATTGACATTTTAACTCATTTCAGTCCATGAACAAGACTTTTTTCCTCACCATATGTTTAGATCATGTTTAATTTCTCTCAGTAATGCCTTGTAAATGTAAGAGAAGTTTTACTCTACATCATCTGTCAGATTTATTCCTACATTTTATGTTTTTGATGCTATTGTAGATACTATTTATTTTAAGTCTTCAAGTGCAGTCGTTTGCTCAAGTGGAAATGCAATCAATTTTTGTAATTGTGTATTTATTTTTATTTGAGTTGTTGGACTTATTGACATAAAGTTCAATACAGTGTTCATAATATTTCTTTATTATTCTTTTACTGTCTATATTGATATTCTCTTTTTCATTCCTAATCTTAGTAATTTATACCTTCTCTTGGGTTTTTTCATTGCACATCTAAATAATAGAGCAATAGAGCTTTATCAATATGATTGAGCTTTTTTTTGGTCAAAGAAGCAGCTTTTGGTTTTATTGATGCCCATTTCATTGATTTCTACTCTGATCTTTATTATTGTGGTTTACATATGAAATACCACCACTCCTCCCAAATGATTGGTATATTGAAGGTTTACTGCCCAGCAGGTGGCGCTGCTTTGAGAGTTGGTGGAAACTCTAGCAAAGGAGGTAACGCCTATTTAGGGAGAGCTTTACAGAGGGTGATACTTGCAGTATCTGGTTCCTATACCCTTCTCCACTTCTTGTCTACAAGGAGATGAGAACCTTCTTTTGCAGCATGCCCTTCCCACCGTGATGTTCTCTCCAAGAACACAGGACAAAGCAAATAATGACCTAAGGCATCTGGACCATGAGCCAAAGAAACAAATTCCTCTCTCTACATTTATAGGAAGTGTTTTGACACAGCCATGATAAAACTAAATACCACATTTATTTTCTTCTGCTACTCACTTTAATTTTATTTCTCTTCTTTGTTTTTCCTAGGGACACTGATTGGAAATCTTCCTTTTCACTAATGTGCATATAAAGATCATACATTACCCTTATTTTTCACACCACAAATTTCCACATATATTTCTTTTATTACTTCAAAACATCACAGAAGAGGAACAGGAAAAAAAACTGTAAGAGCTGGAGGATGGGAATGACACTGTGGAGCACTGTCTTCTGAACATGATGTGGCTATCATACTCATGAGCTCACAATAACTTGCTTGCCTGCTTGAGACCTGCACAAGATCAAGCCAACCAAAATTATGGCTTAGATGAGGAGGTACTTTGCTGGTCCCACCCCTTGCTGAGGAGATATTGCCAACTGATAGCTGCTGGGGGGGAGGGAGAATTATTCTTTTTTGAGGGTGCTTCAGTAGGTGGCTCCATACTCATGCACACATGGGCAGCACTGATTGGTCTTAGTGAGCCATAAACAAACAAGTAAATAAACAAAACCCCTGAACAAACAAACAGAAGAAGTGAAGTTGGGAGAGGACATGTTGGGGATCATATGGTGGGAGTTGGGGGAAAATAAGAGGTGAATGTGATCAGATTTTACTGGAAACATATATGAAATTCTTAAGAATAAAGAAAATTTATGATTAAAAATAAATCACAGCTTTCTTTTTAATTTTTAGTTTGACCTTCCGGCTAGTTTGAAGTCTAAACATTTGAGTGTTTTTAGATGTCTTTCCAGATAAGTTTCCTTTATTGATTCATAATTTAAATTCCCTGTGGCTAAAGAATATATTTCGGATGACTTAGTTTTTAAAATGTACTGAGTCATGTATTATACGTAGCATATAGTTGGATCTTTTCTTTTAAAATATTCATGTTTTATTTATGTGTATGCATGTGTGTCTGTGTGTGAGTATGTGCGTGCACGTGTGCCTGTGTGTGAGTATGTGCGTGCATGTGTGCCTGTGTGTGGGTATGTGCGTGCACGTGTGCCTGTGTGTGGGTATGTGTGTGCACGTGTGCCTGTGTGTGGGTATGTGTGTGCACGTGTGCCTGTGTGTGGGTATGTGTGTGCACGTGTGCCTGTGTGTGGGTATGTGTATGTATCTATGGGTGTTCACAGAGGATAGAAATGGCATCAGATATTTAGAGCTAGAGTCAGTTCTCTCCTTCACTATGTGGATCTTGGGGCTCAAACTCGGTCATTAGTCTTGGCAACAAGTTTCCTCACCCACTGAGCCATCTCTCTGATCTACCTACCTACCGATCTATCTATCTATCTATCTATCTATCTGTCTGTCTGTCTGTCTGTCTGTCTGTCTGTCTATCTGTCTGTCTGTCTGTCTCACCCACTGAGCCATCTCTCTGATCTACCTACCTACCGATCTATTGATCTATCTATCTATCTATCTATCTATCTGTCTGTCTGTCTGTCTGTCTGTCTGTATATATAATTAAGATTGTCTTTGCCAAGGTTTTGACAAATTTGATATGGTTTTAGTTGTATCCTCTTCCCTCCCTCCCTTCCTTCCATTTCTTATTCTTTCCCTTTCTCCTCCCTCCCTTCCTCCCTCCTTCTCTTTCTCTTTCCTTCTTCTTCTTTCCTCCCTCCCACCCTCCTTTTCTTCCAGACTTAGTGTGTTGAACTTACTGAATCTGTGCCTGTAGTGTTTGTCAGGTTTTCAGCCATCTGGACCATTAATTTTCTCTAAAGATGTTTCTATCAGGCTTCCATCCTTTGGGTCCTTCAGTTTTAAATATGTTAGGCTGCCGGAAGTTAATTTACAGTGCAGACACTCTTTTCCACTTTAAAACTCTGGACTGTTGTTTTAGTGTGCTTAATTTTAGACATTATCAGTCTTAGTTTTATAACTTACACTTAGATCTTTTGACATATCTCTGTTTCTGCCTGACTTTCTGAATGCATGAAATACAGTTGTATGACTTTCTTCTGAGGTGCTGGGTACTGAACCAGGACCTTGTGCATATCAGGTAAGCTTTCTCCTGCTGAGCTGTATCTCTAGCCTCCTTAATATTTTTTATTTTAACTCAGGTTCTCACTAAGTTGCATGGCTGTTTTTTTCACTCATGCTGTAGCTGAAGCCTTAAACTTGTAATCTTCCTGCCTCAGTCTCCCAAATGGCTGAATTTACATAACTATGCCACAAGATCTGACTTGAAATACAGTTGATTTGTCTTCTATTTTAAAATTATGTGTCTATCATGAGTCAGGCTGTTTTTATTGATTTCCCCCCCCCCCCTTTCAAGGTCTATGTTCTCTTTTGTTCTTGCATGACTGACTTACTTGACAAGATGCTGGTTGCTTTTGTATGTACACTACTTTTGTGACCCCACACGGTTTTTTGAGATGTTCTGGAATGCAGTTGGTTTTGGAAATAGTTTTGTTCCTTGGGTCATGATTTTAAGACTTAAGATTTTAAGATATGAGTCAAGAATAGTGCTAGGGATAATCACACCCATTAGTGTGTCAAAACTGTTATGTGTACTTTAAATCATAGATGTTTACGTTGGTTTATTGAAGTGTTCACTTTTGACCTTGGTATGGTTCTCAAGCCTATGTGTACATAGCACTTGGCTGAATTTTCAAGGGAAGCCTCTGTAAATGTCCTCCCAGTTCCCTGACCTGTAAACCCCAGCTATCTTGATCTCCCTGGAACTTGACCATTCAGTCCTGGAATCCTGCTGGCTTCCTCCTAAAACCCATGTTTTTCTGTTGCAGCCTCAGCTTCAGGCATCTTTTCTTCCTCCCTTCCTTCCTTTCTTCCTTCCTTCCTTTCTTTCTTTCTTTCTTTCTTTCTTCCTCTCTCTCCCCCTCCTTCTTTTCTCCCTCCCTCCCTTCCTTCCATCATCCCTTCCTTCCTTCCTCCCTTCCTTCTTCCTTCCTTCCTTCCTTTCCTTTTGAATATATATGATGATTTTTTATTTAAAGCCTACACTTCACACTTGGGAAGTGGTAAAAAAAAATGTTACATACGTTTATTAAAGTAATAAGCTTTTTTATTTAAAAAGATTTTTTTCCCATATATTCTCCTGCTCACCCTCCCTCCCCTCCTCCCAATCCCTCCCAGTCATTCCTCAGCCTCCTCCCCACCTCATCCCTCCATCCTTTCCCCCAAGGAGGGCAAGTAGTTCCAAGGTGGGTCAGTTCAGTCTGAAGTATCCATTTGAGGTAAGTCCGATTCCCTCATCCCAATATTAAGACTGGGTTAGGTGTTCCTCTGTAGGAAATGGGCTCCAAGGTGCCAGTTCATGCACAGGAACATAGTCTGATCCTACTCCACAAGGTTTCACACACTGTCCATGCAATTTGACAGTCATTTACCCTTGGAGGGTTTCATTACTTTCTCTGATGGTTCCCTGTGGCTGTTTTTGATTCAGTGAGCTCCCCAGAGCTCCAGGCAGCCCTCTCTGTGGGATTCCTCCTCATAATCCCTATCCTTTTGCTCATATAGAATCTTCTCTCTCTAAACTAGACCTGGTCCTTAGCCATGAATCTCTGCTTCTGCCTTTATTCATTGCTGGATGAAGGTTCTATAATGACACTTGGGGTGGTCATTCATTTGATTGTGGGGAAGTCCTGTTTAGGCACCCCCTCCACTATTGGTTGGAGTCCTAGCCAGGGACATCCTGTGATTTCTTGGAGGTTTAGTACATGACCTCTTTCCAACCCCACATTGGCTTCCTCTATTAAGATCTCCCTCTTTGTTGCTCCTCTCACTCAACCATCTCCTTCTCTCATCTGTCAGATGTAGGGTTGGTGAAGATATTTTCCCATTCTTTAGGCTGTCATTTTGTCTTATTGACTGTATCCTCTGCCTTACAGAAGCTTCTCAGTTTCAGGAGATCCCATTTAATTAATTGTTGTTCTTAGTGTCTGTGCTGCTGGTATTATATTTAAGAAATGGTCACCTATGCCAATTTGTTGAAGTTCAGTGTAGTTGAGTTTATGTTGAGATCTTTCATCCACTTGGATTTGAGTTTTGTGTAGGGTGATAGATGTAGATCTATTTGTATTCTTCTACATACTACCATCTAGTTATGCCAGCACAATTTGTTGAAGGTATTATCTTTTTTCCATCATATATTTTTTGACCTCTTTGTCAAAAATCAGGTTTTTATAGGTGTATGGATTAAGGTCAGGATATTCAACTCAATTTCATTGATCCACAAGACAGTTTTAATGCCAGTATCAGGCTGCTTTTATTACTGTAGCTTTATAGTATAGCTTAAAGTCAGGGATGGTGATGCCTTCATAAATTCTTTTATTGAGCAGGATTATTTTGGCAATCCTGGGTTTCCTGTTATTCCATATGAAGTTGAGTACTGTTCTTTCAAAGTCTGTAAAAAATTGTGCTGGGATTTTGATGGGAATTGCATTGAATCTGTAGATTGCTATTTTTACGGTGCTGAGATTTTTCTATTTTCTGACATCTTCACTATTTTAATGACTTAATGTTCTTATCAAACAGGTCTGCTACTTTTTTGGTTAGAGTGATTTAATACTATTTGCAGCTATTATAAAGGGTTATGTTTTCCTTATTTCATTTTCAGCCTTTTTATCCTTAGTGTTTAGAGGGCTACTGATTTTTTTCTTGTACCCTGCTACATTGCTGAAAGTGTTTATCAGGTGTAGGAGTTCCCTGGTAGAATTTTGGAGGTCACTTATGTATACAATCATATCATCTGCAAATAGAAATAGTTTGACTTCTTTCTTTCCAATTTGTATCCCCTTAATCTTCCTTTGATCTTTTATTGCTTTAGCTAAAACTACTGGAACTATACTGAATAGATAAGGGGAGAGAGGACAGCCTTATCTTGTTCCTGATTTTAGTGGGATTGCTTTGAATTTCTCTCCATTTAGTTTGATGTTGGCTATCAGCTTGCTGTATATTGCCTTTATTATATTTAGGTATTTTCTCTGTATTCCTGATCTCTCTAGAACTTTTATCATGAAGGAGTGTTGGACTTTGTCAAAGGCTTTTTCAGCATCTAAGAAGATGATCATGTATTTTTTTTCTTTCAGGTTGTTTATATGATGGATGACATTCACAGATTTTTGTATGTTGGACTGTACCTGCATCTCTGGGATAAAACCTACTTGACTGCTTTGGATGATTTTTTTGATATATTGTGGAATTCGGTTTGCCAGAATTTTATTGAGTATTTTTGCATCAATGTTCATGAGGGAGATTGGTCTGTAATTCTCTTTCTTTGTTGCATCTTTAAGTGGCTTGGGTATCAGTGTGATTGTGGCCTCATAAGAAGAGTTCAGCAATGTTCCTTCAGTTTCTATTGTATGAATCAGTTTGATGAGTATTGGTATTAGTTCTTCTTTGAATATCTGGTAGAATTCTGCACTGAAACCATCCGTCCCTGTTTTTTTTTTTTTTTCTTGGACGACTTTTAATAACAGCTTCAATTTTTCTTGGAAGTTATAGGTCTGTTTAGGTCATTTGTCTGGTCTTAATTTAATTTTGGTAAGTAGTACCTGTCCAGGAAACTGTTCATTTTTAAGGTTTTTCATTTTAGTGAAGTATAGCTTTTCAAAGTATGACCTGATGATTCTCTGGATTTCATGGCTGTCTGTTTTTCTGTCCCCTTTTTCATTTCTGATTCTGTTAATTTAGGTACTCTCTCTATGTCTTTTGGTTAGTTTGGATAAGGGTTTATCTATCTTGTTGACTTTCTCAAGGAACCAGCTCTTTGATTCATTGATTCTTTGTATTGTTCTCTTTGTTTCAATTGTACTGATTTCAGCCCTAAGTTTGATTATTTCCTGCCATCTATTACTTCTAGATGAGTTTTCTTCTAATTGTTCTAAAGTCTTCAGCTGTGCTGCTAAGTCTCTTGTGTAAGATTTCTCTAGGTTTTTTTCTATAGGCATCTAGTGCTATGAACTTTTCTCTTAACACTGTTTTCATTGTGTCCCATAAGTGTGAGTATGGTGTGGATTCATTTTCATTGAATTTTAGGAAGTCTTTGATTTTTTTTTTAACTTTTTCCCTAACCCAGATGTGGTTCAATTGAGAGATAATTAGTTTTCATGAATTTGTAGGCTTTCTGTGATTTTTGTTGTTGTTGAACTATGACTTTTGCTCATGGTGGTCTGATATGATACAAGAAATTATTCCCATTTTTTGGTATCTGTTGATATTTGCTTTATGACCGAGCATATGGTGAATTTTAGAGAAAGTTCCATGTGGTGCTTAGAAATATGTATATTTCTTTGTGTTTGGGTGGAAAGTTCTGTATATATCTCTTAAGTCCATTTAGGTCATAACATCTGTGAGATCCCTTATTTCTCTGTAGAGTTTCTTTCTAGTTGACCTATCAATTGGTGAAAGTGGGGTAGTGTAGTCTCCCACTATTAATGTGTGGTGATTAATGTTAGGTTTAAGCTTTAGTAGTGTTTCTTATATATATGTAGATGCCCTTTTATTGGGGGAATAAATGTTCATGACTGAGACTTCATCTTTGTGGATTTTCCTGAGATGAATATGTAATGTCCGTCCTGATCTCTTTTGATTGATTTTAGTTTGAAGTCTATTTTGTTAGATATTAGGATGGCTACACCAACTTGTTTCTTAGGACCATTTGATTGGAAAGTTTTTTTCCAACCCTTTACTCTGAGCCTGTGTCTGTCTTTGAAGTTGAGGTGTGTCTCTTGTATGTACCAGAAAGATGGATTCTGTTTTTGTCTCCATTGTGTTAAGGTGTATCTTTTTATAGGTAAATTGAGTCCATTGATGTTAAGGGATATTAATGACCAATAATTATTATTTCCTGCTATTTTTGGTGGTAATGTGTGTGTGTTTTTCTTCTTTGGGTTTTTCCTCTGTGGAATTATCAATTGCTTGTTGTTTCATGGGTGTATCTGGTTTTCTTAGGTTGCAGTTTTCCCTCTAGTGCTTTCTGTAGGGTCAGATTTATGTATAAATGTTGCTTAAATCTGTTTTTTTTTTCCATAAAATATCTTGTTTACACCATCTATAATGATTGATAGTTTTGCTGGGTATAGTAGTCTGGGTTGGCAGCCATGCTCTTTTAGTGCCTGTATAACATCTGAGGACTTTCTTGTTTTCATTACATAATCTGGTGTTATTCTGATATGTCTACCTTTATAGGTAACTTGGCCTTTTTCCTTTGCAGGTCTTAGTATTTTTTCTTTGTTATGTAGGTTTAGTGGCTTGATTATTATGTGGCAAGCAGACTTTTTTGGAGCGTCTAGTCTATTTGGTGTTCTGTAAGATTTTCGTATCTTTATAGGCATTTCTTTCTTTAGGGTGGGAAAATTTTCTTCTATGATTTTGTTTGTGCCTTTGAGCTGGTATTTTTCTCCTTCTTCATTTCCGATTATTCTCAGGTTTGTTCTTTTCGTGGTGTCCCAAATTTCCTGGACGTTTTGTGTTATGAGATTTTTGGTTTTAGTGTTTTCTTTGACTGATATATCTATTTCCACTATTGAATCTTCAACTCCAGTGATTCTTCTGTCTCTTGCATTGTGTTGGTTATACTAGCATTGGTAGTTCCAGCTCGTTTTGTTCAGGTTTTCTATTTCCAGCATTGCCTTGGTTTGTGCCTTCTTTATTGCTTCTATTTTAATTTTTAATTCCTGGAATGTTTCCTTCACCTGTTTTTTTTCTTTCTTTCTTTTAGGGATTTGTTAATCTCTTCCAATTTTTTTGCTTGCATTTTCTCCAATTTCTTTAAGGGAATTTTTTTAATATCCTGCTTTAAGGCTTGTATTATCTTCATAAAGTTGTTTTTAAGGTCGTTTCCTTCTGCTTCCTCTTTATTGCTATGCTCAGGTCTTGATGTTGTAGAACCATCAGCTTTCTCTGGTGGTTCCTTGTTTTTTATGTTGTTATATGTATTTCTTGCACTGGCATCTGCCAATTGCTTCCTTGGTTCACACTTAGTCAGCTCTTAGTCAGCTGTGGGCCAAGGGTCTGTGGGTCTTCAGTTGTCACAGTTTGCTGGGATCCCTGTGTGATGATGTGGTTGGGGCAAGGTTTGGCTATGGGATGGCTGAGGTTTGGTGGGGGTTTGGTCTTGCAAGGGGTCTCCACGCTAGCTTTGGTTTAGGGAGGAGCTGGGTGAAGGTGGGGTTCCAGGGGCTGTGTCCCCGAGCCAGGCTTCAGAGACTATGGTCTCAGTTTCTGCTTGGTCTGGAAGTGAAGGGTGCCACTCACCTCTTAGTCAGCTGTGGGCCAGGAGTCTGTGGGTCTGTAGTTGTCATGAAGGTCACTAGGGTCACCTCAGGCATCTTTCAAGACTAATGCTTGGGAAGTCTCAGGGCTTTTCTCATTGGCATTCTGTCTTTTAGGGATCTTGTATTTTGGTTACCTGATGTTCAGTGTCCCCAAAGTCCTTTGTTTCATCTATCTATTTCATCTACCTACTCACCCATCCATTCATCATCTATCTATTGATCATCAATATCTGTATTTTGCAAATGTTGGTGGAAACTGAACCTAAGTACACACATGCTACAAAATCTCTGCCACACACATCTCCCTCCAGCTCCTTTTTCTCTGTTTTTAATTTTGAGAGATGGTGTTATTAAGCCACCAAGGCTTGCCTTGAACTCACTCAGGAATACCTTTAATTTGCAATCCTTCTGTCTCAGCTCCCCAAGTACCTGAGACTATGGGTCTATGAAGCCTGGCCTCACTCTTCAGTATTTTAAAGCCCAGACTTTTCAGAGAATATGAACTATTTTTCTCTCTACAAGAATTTTGAAATGAGGATGTATTCTATTCTCTTTATAAGGATCAGACACTGCAAATAACAAAGGCTGAGCAAGATATCAGTGTGGTAATTTTTATCAATCTTGCAGACTTGAGAGCTCTCTGAAACACTTCAGCAAATGTGCTGCTTTGTTAGCAGTCATTCCGTGCTCCACATTGCATCATTCTTTTCATAATTGGATTCTTAAAATCTATGCTTGATGAATAATCAGGTCCATCTCCTACTTTCAATTATATTTACTGTATAGCATTTCCCAAGGGAACTATTAAAAACACACACTCATTAACTCCATCAAGTATTTTCACAAAATAAAATTGATATCTCTTTCCCCCTAGATTTTTTACTTGGGGATAAGAGTCCTACCAAAAGCATGCAGAGATAATACAAGATTCTCCTGAATAATGTCAGCATGATAAAAAACTTATTTTAGTGAAAATTTTTATAAAACAGAGACTGATTTTGTTAAGTTTGAATTGAATGTTTTCAAGATATTTTTATTTTATTTTTTGCTGAGGGGTTAATTGTTCCCTTTCAAATACACTATCTCAGGATACTTCTGCAGGAAAACAGGCACTTTTAATGATTATTCAAATTACTTTTTCTTAATAAAAAGCCCTGGCTGCTGGCTTGCAAGGTGTTCCTCATTGGGTGCAGTGGTTCTCACTGTAGTCTTTGTGTTAGAGTCACCTGAGAGAATTTAAAAGGTGTCAATGTCAAGAGCAGAGACCCAGAGCAATTAAACCAGTATCTCTGGGCACAGAGCCTGGACATCTGGATGTTTTAAAATGCTCCTGGTGATTTTAGTTTGCTGCTAGGATGGAAAACCACTGATGTAGTGAAAATCTCTCATTTTGTAGATGGGAAAATGGAAGCTCAGAAGGACTGGGTAATTGTGTATTGTTAACAAAGAAGGGCATCCTATGAGGGTGGTTCACACTGTCTGCTTTGCATTTTGTGGCATGTAGCAGGTGTTTTAAAGATGTTGTATAGTGATTTGTATTATATTTTTACACACTATCTTACAACCAAGAGACCCAAGGCTCAGAAATGTTGAAAAGTTTAAGATATATTAATAAAAATTTGTGCACAAAACTGTCTTCTGATCTCAGCATCAAACTCTTCATTTTTATTAATTTTCCATGTATAGAGTTTCTGGAATTTCTGTATAAATCTAGTCACAGAGAAAAATCCTGGGATTCTACTTCCTAGGCTCTGCCAGTAATGTGTGAATGGCTAGATTCTCTTTCTGCGCTCCTGCATGATGCATAATGTGTTTGTTGAAGAGCTGAAAGTCATGGCTGTCAGAATTGTTTGTTCTGACACACACCACTCATACACATAACATAAAACAACTTAATACAAAAATAAAGTTTTTATTTATCCTTGCTCATATGTTTTGAGAATTTCATAATGTATATAAAACATTTGGCCATATCAACTCCCCCATTCTACTTCCAATTTCACCCATTTTCCTTGACATCCCTTGAAAACATCATGCCCTTTTATTATAGCCCACAGTTTCAGTTAATGGTCTTCATGTTTAGAAGTGTAGGAGCATCCACTGGAACATAGCCAATTCCTAACAGGGGCTACTCCTTGAAGAAAACTGATTTCCCTACATTAGCAGTCTTTAATTGCGAAGTTCCATAGCTAGGTGTGAAGCTTTGTGAACCTCCTCCTTCCTCTGTGCTAAAATTTTGACTACTTTGATGTTGTGTAAGAATTGTTGATCCTAAAAAATAAACCATGCACAATTGATTTGGAGAGAGAGACAGACAGACAGACAGACAGACAGACAGACACACACACACACACACAGAGAGAGAGAGAGAGAGAGAGAGAGAGAGAGAGAGAGAGAGAGAGAGAGAGAATGTTTGTTGTTTCTGGGGCATCAGCAAGAACTTGGGAGCACCCAATGACAGGTTTACTCTGAACATTTGATGAATCACGGCAGCAGCATCATTTATTGCTCTAGTGATGAACGTGTACAGCTCCTGAAAGTGTTTTTATGAGACTCTGTTTTAAGAGAAATGTGCAATGTGGTGACAGTGCTGTTCGAATTGAAGCACTGGGCCTTACAGATGCTGGCTGAAGCTAGACAGGGTGCCAGCTCAGGAATTAGAACATAGTAGATTGGGAGAGATAGCAATGGCAAACGAAAGTCTCAGATAATACCTAGCTCAGGCTTGTGAGGTGTCCAGAAGGTTCAGAAATAAGGGGGCAAGCAAGGCCTAGATACTTAGAACCGGATATAAAAGTCTTGACAGAATAGCTGAGATTCTGCACAAAAATGCCCAACACAGTTACCGGTGGTAACTGTATGAAAAATGGAAATAACTCAATTATTTCCTAATTATGTAACAAGAGGATTAAATCAATTATGATTCACCCATTTGTATGCTGTTATGTAGGCATCACTAATGATACTGTGAAGCATTTGCAATAAAATGGGGGAATGTTCTTGGTCCATGAAGAATGATCTGGTTACACAAACAGATCAGGGGCCTAGTTGTACACTTGCTTCCATTTAATTTGTGGGCTTCCTCTTCTTTTTTCATACAAACAATAAAAAATTGTTCCAATGCTGAAGAAGTCAATACAGACACTCTGGAAAAATCAGGAAGCATGGGAAATGCATAAAGATAAAGGCACTAAGAATGATTCTCTTATGCAGTAGAAAGTGCTGCCAATGTTTTGGTGTATTTCATTTTGCTTACCCTTTGAAGTTTCACTCATTTACCCACCCTCACACATGAGCACATGCTACATTCACATAAAGCGCATATCTGGAGCACATGCATTATGATGCATGCCTGTGCACACATGCATGCTCCTTGAATTACAATGACGTTATTTACCAGAGAAATCATTGTAAGTTGGATATATCATAAGCTAAGCAGTACTTAATCACACACAGATGTAGGTTGTTCAGTCTTGTGACCTTGTGGCTGACTGGTTATTAAGGTATACCGACACTGCCCAGCTGAAAAAAGATTATCATCAGCTTGGAAAAGTTCAGAATGTGGCAGCTCCAAGGCACAATGAATAGCACATTGGACTTCTAGAGGAAAAGATCAGAATGAATGCAACTGCTTATGCCATGGCTTGCCCCTATTGTATAGTCATACAATTGAAAAATTGTATGTTTAGCTTTTGCATATGAAGTTTAATGAACTAGTATGAAACATCACTTAATTTTTTTTTAAATTGTGTGTAAGGGTGTTTTGTCTCTATGTATGTATGTATGTTCACCATGTGGTGACTGCAGAGGCTAGAGGAGGGTCAGATCCCTTGGGACTGGAGTCACAGATGGTTATGAGCCACCATATGGGTACTGAGGACTGAATGTGGGTCTTCCAGAAGAGCAGCCAGTGCTCTAACCCAAGAGCTATTGTTCCAGCCCTACGCCATTTCTTATTAAAAGGACAGATCCTAGGTAGCCCAGGCTAGCTTTAAATGCACTAAGTAGCTGAGTATGACCTTAAAGGTCACACATACCACAAAGAAAGAAAAATCTTACCCCAGATCATATGATGTGTCAATGATTGTATGAGATACTCTGACTTTGATTCAGCTCACTGTAGAGACACTTGCACACCTATGTTTATGGAAGAACCACTAACAACCAGCTTATAGAATCAGCTTAAATGTACACCAACAGGTAAATGGAGAAAGATCACACACATTGCCTCACACACACACACACTCACACTTACACATACACACAGTCACACTTACACATACACACTCACAGTAAAATTGATGAAATTTTAATCAAACAAAGTACAGTGAAATTTTGTTGTTTGCAGGAAAATGGAGAAACTGTAGATCATTATATTCCATGAAGTAAGTGGTTTTCATAAAGATCCATCCTGGTGTTTTGTTTTTATGTTGAGTTCAGGGGAAAAAGAATGAAAGGGATGGAAGTCACAAAAGAGCAAAGGAGAAGAGGGAGGAGAAGGTAGAGTACTAGAGGGGCGAATGTGATCAAACTGCATTATCTGTATGTATAAAAATGTTGTAATGCAAACATCTCTTTGGACAATTAACAAGCATTATTTTTTTGTAATCTCATGGCTTTTATAGGGAGACAGGAGTAGAATATATGAGAATACCCAGAGGCCAGCATGGCATATAGTAATGGCAACCAGCAGGGTGGAAGGTGAATACCAATACCTAGGTTGTCTTTTGACTTCCACTCACTTTCTATGACACTTGAACCACCCCATATGAAGTCATGTACACACACAAATTTATATACATGCATGTGTGTATGTATGTGATGTGTGTATGTGTGTTTGTATGTGCGTGCGTGTGTATGTATGTGTCTGTACGTGTGTTTATGTGTGCATATGTATGTGTGTATGCATTGTGTCACAGTGAAGTATTGAAGTATTGAGGCTAATATTTTAATCAGTAAGATACAACTTGTATCTTGTATTTTTTTGCCCCTTTATAATCTATCTTGCTGTATATTTTGGAACAAAATAAATCATTATTCTCTTCCACCTCTGCCAGCCCCAGAATACACAATTTTCTTTCCTGGAATATACTCTCTAATGCCAAAATACAACCTCCTTTGAAATAAATGATTTAGAGTATTTTTTAATCCTTTTTTTTTTCTGTTGTAAAAAAACAGAATTACACTGTGTAGGTACAGGTGATCTGGAAAACCTAGGTCTGGAACTCAGATATCTGCCTACCTTTGCCTCCACAGTTCTGGGATTAAAGGAATGAGCTAGGATGCCCAGTTTTTTGTTTATTTTTTCACTATATTACCAGGTTGTCCAGGAACTCTGTGTATCTCATGCTGGCCTGAAACCTCGGGTATTCCTATTTCAGCCTTCAGAGTGCATTAAGTGAGGAGAAAAAGGAAAACATACTTAGAAGTAACATTATATAGACTGAGTAGGTTGTACTTGTGTATATGGAAATATATATACATATATATGCATGCATATATGTATACAACAATAATTAATGAAACAAGAAGCTATGAAAAAGAGGAAGGAAGTTTATCTGGGGAGATTCCACTGTAGGAAAGGGAAAGGAAATGATGTCATTGAGAGACACTTGCTCAACTATGTTTATTACTACGTTCTTTATGAGAGCCAGAAATTGGAAACAACCTATATGCCCCTCAACAGAAGAATAGATAAAGAAAATGTGGCTCATTTACACAATGGAGTATTATTCAGCCACTAAAAAAAGACATAATGAAATTTTCAAGTATTCTGAATGAAATATTCCAAACACAGAAAGACAATATGGTATGTGTTCACATATATGTGGACATTACCTGTTAGTTTAGTCAGTGACAACCAAGCTACAATTCATAAAGCTGTAGGTGTGTATGTGGGTAGGTATAAAGTAAGGGATTAGAGAGAACAGACAAATACCACTATGAAAGGTAAATAGAATAGGCATATAAATGGGTGTGAGCATCTGCAATGAGAGGATCAAATGGGGCTGGGAAGAGAAGGGGTAACAAGAGTGAATATGGGGAGAAACAGCTAAAATTTAGGACCATTTGATGGGCAGTTATAAAAACCTAATACCCTGGCTATCTGGCTAGCTCCCCTTTTCTCTCTCCCTGATACCCCTGCCTAACCCTCCTCTGCCTAGCAAAGGTGCCTTAGGCAGGCAAGGTAACATAGCAGCACATCTTTACATAGTTAAAAATAATGCAGCATCAACAAATGCAGCACATCTTACATAGTTAAATAATCATCCTGTGAAATAAACAAATGCAACACATTTTACATAGTTAAACAAATATTTTATTTCATAATGTTTTCCCCTTTTGTGTAAATAAAAGGTATTAACTCTAATTATACTAAACCTATATACAATAAGAACAATTATTAAGTAAGAATTATATTTATGGACTGGAGAGATGGCTCAGAGGTTAAGAGCACTGCTGCTCTTCCTGAGGTCCTGAATAACCACATGGTGGCTTCAACCATCTGTAATGAGATTCAGTGCACTCTTCTGGCACGTAAGCATACATGAAGGCAGAACATTGTATACATAATACATAAATAAATAATTTTTAAAAAAATTACATGTATAATATTTAGTCCATTTGTATTTGATAAATTCAGGGAAAATACACCATTATTTATCCTACCTTGGTGAGTCCAAAGGTTTTTGTTTTTTTAAAAATTTTTTTATTTATTATGAATAAAGTCATATTTTTTATTCACGTATATCCTTGTTCAAACTCCTTTCCCCCTCCCTCCCCTTTCAGTTACTCTCTCTTCTCCACATCTCTCTATCTCCTCCCCAGCAAGTTTTGTATCTAATTTATCTTCCATCATAACTAAGGAAAACTGTAACTATAACTCCATCAAAGACCCCAGAAGGATATAATAATACCTGAGTAATCAGGAAATACAGTGTAATCAACCTCTAAAACTATGGAAATGACAGAGATATCTGGCTGTGTGGACTGTCACCCAAGTTTCCTTTGAAATGTTGGGGCATCCATCTTTGGGCTACAGGTCTAGCTGGAGGACTTTTCTTTGAAGCAGAAATTTTGACGGACTGTCCCACTTTATCTTGCCAAAGTTTGACCGTCACCTTCCTTCATGTCCTGGATGTCCAGTTTAAATGGTATACTGTCAACAGTTGAGGCAAAGATAGTTTTTGATCCAAAGGCTAACTTGGCTACAATGAAAGCAAGCTACAAATGACGGTTCTTCAATGCTCATAATAATAGATTGATGTTGCCAGGAGCAGACATTTTTCGCTGTCAAGAAAAGCCTTAGGTTATTAAACATTATAAATACAGTATTTTGTAGGTCTCTGAAGCATTTGAAGATCATGTATCTATACAAACTATATCTGTTTAACTTTGAAAACCTACCTAACTTGACTAGAAGTTTGATTATTATATATGACTAACTACTAACCTGCATTTCTTAATTATCCTAAACAGTTTATAATAATAGCTTTCAAGGACTAGAACTTTATGTTATATTTTTTAATGAGCTGCACAAGTACAGCACCTTAAATAAGAGTAGAAACATATATACAGTATAACAAAAATAAACTTAAATTTGTATCAGTATACAAAAAAGTCATATCAATGTAAAATACTTGAGATAAATAGTTATCTTTTTATCCTATATTCCTATATTCCCATTAAATGATAATAAATGTTCATAACTCACTGAATAGCCCAAACCTACCCACCTCCTCTTGGGGATGTTGGTGTTGTATTCTCTAGACTGCTTCCTGTTGTCTGGGGATGATAGCATCTTTAGGGGATCACGAGAAAACTGAGATAATGGTAAAATCCTTGGAAACTAGTTTTAACATTTGTTGTCCAGTCTCAGAACTGTTTGTTTTCTATGTAAACAAAAGCATAATCTCTCCTACAACACAATATGTTTTCTGAATTTCATTTTAAAGTTAAAACATCCTTAAAGTATTGAGGCTGGTTTAATTCAGCAGTCCCTTTTACAAGTCAGTGCCTCTCAGCAGATGTCATTTGCTCATCAGCATTCAAAAACTTTAAAGTCAACATAGTATCCTACATGATTCTGGCTCCTTGTTTCCCATCTTTATGTGGTCTCTTTTTCTTTATATTACTTTACTCTCTTTTTAGTGACTTTATTGTTTTTAAACCATTTACTTTTTTCTATGACCATCTACACTAGTTTTCATTCTTTTCTTAAGCACCTTTTAAAACACACTTTAACCTGTTAGGAGGTTTTCTCAGTCTGGACCTGCCTTACTGTGCACCTGTAACATTCTTTGACCATGTGAGCCAGTCCTCAAGGCTTTTGTGCTAGCATCTGGCTTTGCCCCACTTGGGCCTGTAAAAGCCAAGCTTTGCACCCTGGCGCTAGGTGGAGACTTGCATTTGACTGGGAGCTGCATTTAACTCTAGAAAGTTGGTGCCCCCACTGTGGCAGGTGTTTTTTTACTTAGGTTGCTGTTTCTACTTAATGTGCCAGCGCCTCAAGGGCTCACTGCATGCAAAGCTGCACCTCTGTATGCTATGTGCCCTGAGCCACTAGGACACCAATATATACTCAAAGTAATGAATGTAGTCTATGCCATTTTTTCTGTAATTGAGTGTTAGGTCTAGAAATAAAATGAGGTTGAACTTCAATGTGAAATCTAGTGTCTTCAGCTTTGAGCAGATCTGATTAGAGCCTAGTGCAGTCAGACATTTGAAGACAATTAGAACACTGGCCCTTAACCCTTTTCACCCCTTAGCACCCACCCTCACCCTCGGAGAGTGTGTCAAAATCAACTGCTGAGCTCTATCTCTGGAGATTCTGATTCAAGAGATTGGAATGGAACCCAAGAATCTACATTTTTAAACAATGACCCAGGTGATGTTAATGCAACTGGCTCAGGAACTAGATATTGAGAATCACCACACTAAGTTAATTGTTCTCTACTCACTAGCAATTTGTATAACCTGGCGAGCTTTAAAATATCCTGGTACCCAGGCTGCTCCCCAGACCAGTTAAACCAGAATCTTGGGGTGGGACTCAGCTATCACTATTTTTTTGAAAGCTCCCGAGGTGAATACAATGTGCAGCCAATGGTGAAAATTGCTGCTCTAAGGAGAATTAATTTAATCTGTTTAACTACTGAGTACCTTGGCAGTGGATACTAAATTAATTCATCATCATTCACCACCCCTTTCTCTATGGACTAAAGGATTGAAATGATGCCTGTGGACAGGGAAGTAGAAAGCATGAAATCTGTCCACCTTCCTGGATCCCAAGGACATGAAGTGGGGCTTCTGGTAAGTCTTTGAAGAAAGACAGAGGAAGAATATATAGAATCTTATATTTTTGGTTGTGAGCCTAGCCTTTAATGGCTGAGCCATCTCTCCAGCCTAGGAATATATAGAATCTTAACTTGAGTGTCTCCATTAGAGAAGCACAATGGCATGGTCAGATGGAAAAACGCTTTCACTGAAAAAGTAAAAAGAGACATTGTGGTGTTAACCTGGAGGTGGTGTAAGTCTAGGGGTAAAAGGATTTTACTGGCTTTTAGAGCCATCAACTTGAGTCTCTAAAACTGTCATAGGGGGAGTCACAGCTGAGCCATGTAAGATACTTTACAGTCATATAATTTGGGAGAAATGTGATTTAAACTCAGAGCATTTATTCTGTATCTGTCTTCCACTACACCTACAAGAAGATTTTCTTGATTCTCTTCCAGGCATCATATTCTCTGGAGTCTTCCTTCCTTCCTCCCTCCCTCCTTCCCCTTCTTCTTTCCTTCCATTCCCTTTGTTCTTCCTTTTCCTGTGTGTATGATGTCTGCATAATGTGTGTGAGGGAGCACATGTGTCACAGTGCTTCTGTGGAGGTCAGGAGCCTCCTTCAGGTGTTGGCTTCTACCTTCCACCTTGTTTGAGACAGGATTGATCTCATTCTGTACCCTGAGTACACAAGGCTAGCCGGGTCGTGAGATTCCAGGGATTCTCCTGTTCCCGCCTTTCATCTCACTCTAGAAGTGCTGGGAATCCAGACACACATGGCATGCCCACCTTTTACATAGATTCTGCGGTCTGCACTCAGGTCCTTATGCCTGCACGGGAAATGCTTTGTCCCCTGGCCTTCTCCCAAGCTCCATGTTTTTTGTTTTTTAAATGTAAGACAGCATGAGCCTTTCTCCAAAGTCATGCCTCCTTCCATGTGTAAGTCTTATGCCCTTACAAGTTGATAAAGAATATTCTAGAAATTAAAAATACTTATAAGGGCTGGCCTTTAAATGTTGAGATTGCATACTTGGGGGAAAGAACTCTTTGGTGACATTTTTAGAAATTGAATCATAATTTTTTGTAGGGAGCTGCATTGTACCACCCCCTAAAGGTGGCGCTGGTTTCCGCCTTCCACCTTCCTGATGGGATGGTGAGTGCTCTCGGGAGTAAACAACCCTTATTGGCTGTAGGCGAGGATGGTGGCTTGCTTCCGGCGCCTCAGGACCTATGGGCAATGTCCACATGTTCCCCCCACCCCCCCCACCCCACCCCCGGGTTGTTTGTCGTTTGTGAGAGAGTGAGTGAGTCGTTCGTCATATGTCTGAGAGTGAGAGTGAAAGTGAGTGAGTGAAAGACAAGAAGATATTTGAAAGGCCCGAATAAACTGCAAAGAGAAGGATCCGGTGTTGCGTGTTCCTTGCTGGCGAGGTGGCACATGACAGTTTTTAAAAGCCACATACTCAAGTCCTAAATACTCCCAGACTCCAGAGTATATTTCTATTTGGGCATAACATTTTTGTTGTTGTGAGAAAATGCCCGAGAAAAATTAACTTAAAGAATAAAATGTCCATTTTGACTTGTGGTTTCAATGGGTTTGGCCCATGATCACTCAGTTTGGCTGCTTTTAGGACAGTGTAAGTTCAGAAGAACTTGGTGGAAGACATTTTTCCATCCATGGTAGTCAGGAAGAAGAAGGAGAGGAAGAAGGAGAGGGATGGAGAGGGAGCGAGGGATGGGAGATAAGACGGAGGAGAAGGGAGGGGGAGAGGCTGCTAGCCCTAACAAGTCTTCAAGGGCATGTCCCAAATAACCTACTCCCTTCAGCTGGGCCCTGGCCTCTTAAGGTCCTGGCTTCTCCTAATCCCACTACTAGTTGGGACCCAAGGTGTCAACACATCAGTCTTTGCTGATCATTCCTGACGCGCAGCAGAACAAGGTCATGTTGCTGGGTTGAACTTGCTGTAATGGAGCCTATAAGAAAGGTTCAGGGCACATACACACAGAGGAAACCATTTTCAAGCTGAGACACTGTGGAAAATCTAGATCTGTCAATTTTTCATTCTCATACTTCCAGACTTGAGAACAGTGAGGCCGTTCAGTTTCACTGCCCTACCCAGTGCGTGGCATTCTGTCACAGTAGCTGAGAACCCACAGGGTTCTGCACAGGTGGGTGACTTATCTAGAGGACAGAATCAGATGGGTTAAAATTACAGACAGATTGGTTATTAGGATCAATAATGAATGTAATTAAATGTTGTGAACACACACACACACACACAGGTTTCTACCTCATAAATGCTTGTGTGTTGATCTGACATCATGATGGGTATCTCCACCTTATTTTTTCAACCTCTCACTGAATCTGGAGCTGACTGGTTGGACAAGACCAGGTATCCTCTTGCCTCTGCCTTTCCAGCACTGGGATAGGGGTGTGTGCCACGCTGTAGGCTTGTGTGGATGCTGGAGACCTGCACTCAGGTCTTCTTGCTATACAGCAAGCACCTGGATTGTAGCTATTCTTCTGCTGTTCTTCACTCTCCTTCCACTTCCTTATCTTCCTCTACAATTCTTAAAGTTCCCCCATTTCACTTCATGTCCGTTTTCCCTTCTAGCTTCCACATATATGAGAAAACATTTGATATTTGTGTCTGAGTCTGGCTTACTTCACTTAACACTATTGCCTCCAGAATGTAGATTAGCGCAGCCACCATGGAAAGCAGTAGGGTGCTTCCTTAAAATCCAAAAGTAAAACAAGCGTGTGATTCATCCATCCCACTTACGAGTATATACCTTCTTCTTCTACCAAAATAAGTCTTCTATAGGAATACTTTCTTTAATATGGCACTATTCCCTATAGGCAAGCTGTGCAAACAGCCTGGGTATCCTCTTCCACCAACAGTGACTAAAGAAGATAATGTGCTATACATATAGTTTTATTTATCTGTAAAGAAAAACATTCCACCAACAGTGACTAAAGAAGATAATGTGGTATACATATAGTTTTATTTATCTGTAAAGAAAAACACAATTAAGAGCTGCCATGTTTATTGCTTTACTGGTTGTTAGGAAGACCGCTCTCCTCAGCCATCCCCCGTGGATCACTCTTCCTGACTCTCCTGAGGACAGGATGAATCAAAGAGGACTGATGAATGTTGTCAGGTTGATAGATTTTGTCTGTTTCTTTCCAAAGTGAGGATTAACGGAAACCACAAGTTGGAACCCAACAAGAGGCATTATAACTCTGTGTGCCTTGGGTAGTGTTTATATATTTAAGCCTCTGGCCCAGGAATCTTTCAAGGGCAATTGTACAGCTGGCCTTTTTTTGCTGAATCAGCTATCAATACCTGAGATGCACAGGCTGGCCAGGTTGATGGGTGTTCAAGAAAAATGTGCTTGCCTTGAATCTTTCTTTGCCTCCTCTCCTTTCCTTTCTCTCTTGGACACGATTATTTCTTGTTTTCATTTTATTTTTTATTCATTTCTACTGAGTGAGCTAATGAATATTATCTGGGTGTGTCTGTCCACACCTAACTCTGTGACCTTTTGTGTATCTGTAAAGCTCATGTCAAATTTACAAGATTAAGTCTGTGATGGTTTGTTTTGATCGTCTCCTAATGCCTGGATTAGCAAAATACCCCTGAAAATGTACCCTTGAAAGCATTTATAGAAAGATTAACTAAGGTGCCAAGACCTGCCTGTGTGTATCACCATCCCATAGCTAGGGGCTCAGGGAAGCAAAGAGCCCTCGAAGGAGGAGGGAGCTGTTAGGCTGCCCTCTGTTTCCTGGCTGCTGGGATGAAATGCTCTGCTCTGTCATTTCCTCCTCACCATATTGGGCTGAAACCTCTGAGACCATGAGCAAAACAAAACCTTTTATCCCTCAAGTTACTCCTGAAGATCTTTTGGGCACAACTACAAAAGCAGAACTTTTAAACATTTATTTATGTCTTTCTGTCTCTCTCTGTGTATCTCTCTCTCTCTTTGTGTGTGTGTGTGCCTGTCTCTCTGTCTCTGTCTGTCTCTCTCTTAGAGGGTGGATTACAGGACTCTGTTATCACTTTCCATGATGTGGATTCTGGAGATTGGACTCAAGTTGTCAGGCTTGGCAATAAATGCCTTTATCTGCTTAGCCATCTTTCTGGATTTGCAATGCAGAAAAGTTCGTATTAAAAATGATCATATCTTTACCTTGTCCCCCTTTGAGACAGAGATTCATAGCCTAGGCTGGCCCCAAGCTCATGATCTTTCTGCTTCAACTTCCAGAGTGTTGGGATTACAGGTTTTATTCCCCTTTAAATGGACCATTTGTGTTGAGCCTCAACCCCTTTGGAAGACTGAAAAGAGCACGTGTTTCTTTGCTGGTACAGACATCTTGACAATGATTCCAGTGATTTCCCTAAAGTTCTTTTAGAAGGGCGTATTGAACCTGTGCATTCCAGGCTTTCTCTGATAGCCAGAAATGAAACATCGTAATCAAGCTTCCATAAAAACACACACCACATCAATTAACAGATATTGCCAGGGGCAGGCTCTTTCTTCAGCATCTGCTCCTTATTAACACAGCACTGGAAGAATGAATTATGGGCACATAACCATGGATTTCCACAGGTCTCAAGGTATACAGAGATCTCTGCCTGGCCTGCTGACTTTGCTAAGGAGCCATGCTAACACTCACAATGGTGAAATTTCTTATCCCACCCTGTCCAAACCACAGGCTGAGGTTGAGCAGAAAGCTGGTCTCTTCCTTCAAGGAGTAGGTTTTCCCCAAAGGCACAAAGATCAAGAAATAATGGGGATGGGTGACTAGATCTGTATTTCTTGAGTAGTCACTGTGTGGGGAACTTCACACATGACATCCAATTTGATGCAAAGTGAATTCTATGGAGAGATATTATTCACAATCTTTTCTTTCTTATGTGTGTGTGTGAATGTCTTTGGTTTGGTTAGCACAAGTCACACATGTAGGCCTTTTGTGGGGTTTTAATATTTATTTTTAATTCTGTATCCAAATTATTATATTTCATTGTGACATTTTAGAGCATATTCTGTTGGTAGTGTCCTTGTCGCCATCTCCATTATTTGCCTACTCCTTCCTGCCTGCCCCCCCCAGTAGCCCCGTCCACCTTCAAGTCACATGAATCTTGTTGCTTTCTTTTTCCTGCTTTCTGAGGCCTTTCCTTTCCTCTTTCAGGACTTGTTTCTTGTTTCATGACTTAAACTCTCCATAAATATATGTTTATAGGAAAGCATATATACGTAAACGTTAGAAGCTAGGATCCATATATGAACAACAGCATGCAGTATTTGTCTTCCTGAGTCTGAATATTTTAGTCATGTGAAAACATGAATGATATTGTTGCTTAAGCTGCTTTAGTTCTAATTTTTAGTTTGCTGAAACAAAATGTCTCTCAGTTGATACACAGACCAAAACTCAAGTGAATCCAAGATGTAAAGTCTTCTAAACTGCCAATGCCTGTCAAAATGGTGCATTCCACTGAAATCTGAAAAATGATGCTATACACAGTGGCTTCCAATTTTGTAATACAAGACCCAAGAAGACAGAAAATCTAGCCCTGGACCTGTGTCTAGAGCTGCTGTCCATACCTGGAAGGGAAGCCCATGAGGCACGAGGCTGACAGGATGGAGCAGAGAACCATGGAATCATTTGATGTCTAGGACTGGTAAACCTCATACTTATAACACTTAGAAGAAATGGTTCTCCCATCTTACCTCCCCAGCTTAGTCACCTGCTGCCTCTGAGTGACCCGTCCTCTTTCATGGATGCTGTTTTTAGTGAGAGATCACTGCTGAAAAAGGTTTCAGAGATCTGAACAAATCTTTGTTTGTTTGTTTGCATTTGTATACCCAGGTAGAATACACAGTGATGCAGGGGGAAAAAGTCAGGCTACTTCTTTAAACCAGCACCTCGCGATACATTCAGCCATTCAGGTGAATACCTGAAAACAGGAAATAATAAAGAATATTTGGGTATCAAAAAACTGGCAATAAAGTTCATTGTGAATATTGGTGCACATATTTATTTGGCATGTGTATGTTTTGTGTGTTTACAAGTTTTATACGTGTGTGAGTGTGCTTGTGTGTGGATGTGTGCAAATATATGTTGTGGCCCCGAGCTTGATGTGAGGAATCACCCTCCATCTTATGTTTTTACTGTACTTACTGAGCAGGGTTTCTCAAACCCAGAGCTCACTGATATGGCTAGTTTTGCCACCTTGTTCTGGGGAGCTACTGTCTGTTTTTAGAAGCTGGACTTATAAGTGAACCAATAAGCTCACCCAGCATTTCAATGGGTTCCAGTGATCCAAACTACAGACCTTATACTTGTGTGGAAGTGCTTTAACTAGTAAACATCTCTCTAGTCACCCCACCCCTGCACCAGGGGTTCTTTTAGAAGACACAAATCATATTGTGGAAATCAAAACAACACAAAATTACATTAACTCCTTTTTCTGCAAGTGTCACCAAGCACTATTTAATTCTAGTCTCTGATAAATAATAGTGAGGACAGTAATTTACAAACAAAACAATTGTGAAGTCTACTATGTTCTACAATAATGATAAATATCAATATCTAGCATATAAATATTCTAGAAATATATGTAAAAGTATGCCTAAGATTAACTTCAACGTGTTGTTGTATTTATTTGTATTTTAATCTATTCTCTGACAATTTTATAAATGTACATAATGTGTTCTGATTTTGTACAGCCATTACCTCTCTTCTCCTCTCATTCCTTCTGAACCTCCTCTTTCCTCAACCCCTCCTCCTTTATGTTCATATATGTGGTGTGTGTGTGTGTGTGTGTGTGTGTGTGTGTGTGTGTGTGTGTGTGTGAGAGAGAGAGAGAGAGAGAGAGAGAGAGAGAGAGAGAGAGAGAGAGAGAAACCACTGAGCTAATTATGTTTGATCGCATGAACATGGTTAACATTTTTATGTACAAAAAATGCTAGAGTAGGCTGAATGTCAAGGTAAAATCCTAGTAGATAAAAAACCCAATACTAGCCAAAATTAAAGAGAAGAGTAATTAGACCTCGTTATGGAATAATCTTTTTGTACATTGTAAAGATGTGTTTTTGTCAAGGTGCCTGCTGATTGGATTTATAAAAAGGTGACTGATTACTAGCGAGGCAAAAAGAGGTTAGACAGAAAAGCCAAACTAAGAGAATTCTGGGAAGAAGTAGGGGGCAGAGTTAAGAGAGTCTGGAGGAGATACCATGAGATACAGAGCAAACAGGATGGGAAGTACATAGATGAAGAAAACAATATAGATTAATAGAAATGAGTTAATTTAAGTTATATGAGCTAGCTAGAAAACAAGCTTAAGCTATCAGCTGATCATTTATAATTAATTTTAAGTTCTTGTGTGGTTATTTGGGAGCCAGCTGATGGGACAGAACTGGCCAGTAGTCACAAAGAAAAATTCTGCCTACGAATGGCACCCAACATAGAGCCTGATTATGTGTATACATATAAAACCTAAAAAAGCTTTAAAAAAGTTTCCCAACACACAAAAATGGAGCCAAACACAGTTTCCAAGTCTGGCAGTCACTCTGTGACCCGTGGTACTGAAAGGCATCTTCCAGCTGCTTCCCGTGGACTTGAGCCACCAGAGGGAGCCCTGTCAGCATGCCATGAACTAAGCTGCATGGTGGGTTTAAGTTTTGCTAATGCAGACAAAATGATTATGGATACACTATACAGACAAATCTAAATGGAAAAAAACCCTCTAAATGGGTTATAATGTGATAAAAAAGATATACATAGGCTTTGGATAGAAAAGAGAAAGAGTATAGATAGTCTAAAAAATGAAGTCCTTAAAAA
Source organism: Sigmodon hispidus (assembly GCA_004025045.1). Classification (NCBI taxonomy): domain Eukaryota; kingdom Metazoa; phylum Chordata; class Mammalia; order Rodentia; family Cricetidae; genus Sigmodon; species Sigmodon hispidus. The sequence goes on along the minus strand of PVIH01000718.1, from coordinate 132,378 downwards.
GGAAATAAAATAAAATAATTTAAAAAGCCACACAGAGACAGAAAATACAAGGGGAATCTGGATCCTGTATGTTATTGTGTTGTCTTTAAATTTTCTGATTGCTGATGAAGAACCAATAGCTGCTGAGAAACACTGGATTATGAAAACTGCTAGATTAAACCAACCTATATATATTTTTTTTAAAAAAGTCTTGACCTCAGAATCAAAACAAGGATAAATGCTGCATTGAGGAAGAGGTTTTGCTTTTGTTTCCACAGAAGAAGAAAAGCTATAGATACTATTAAAATTGATAAAGATTAGATTTAAGTAGGAGAAACCTCTTGATTAAAAGAGGTGATAGTTCACCAAACATCATGTCCATTCAATCTGGACTACCAAATGTCTTTAATTGGTTAGATATAACCTACCAAAAAGGAAACTCCCAAAAGTTAATGTTGGGGCAGATTTTGTTGTTGTTTGTTTGTTTTTGTTTTTTATCTTTCTAAGAGAATAAAGGCATCCAACTCAGAAATCTGAAGACCACTGAACAAATGAGATATATAAAAAAGGGACTAATTATTTAGAGAAAATATACCAGGAAAAAAGGTAAATTGGCCTAATGATATAGCACATTTCCAACACAATAAAATTTTATAAATCTTCCCAAATGTTTGTTTCTTCTGTTTTCTACAGACATATAAGACAAATTATCTTTTTGTAGTCCCAGTTCAATTAAAAATAAAAGCTGGTTTGGGAATTGGAATATAGTTCTCTTTTTCTCTAAACCTAAGCATGCTTATTAAAAAAAAATCCAAAATCTCTGTTTATGTCAAAAGAGCCACCTCATTTGAGACAAAGAAAAAAATGAAAATTAAGAGACTATTCAATTGCCACTAATCTCATAACTCTTTGGTTTTATTTTGACTTTTTAAAATTTTTCTTAAGGTATAAATACTATCTCAAAATTTATAAGATTTATATATGTATATTAAACTTTCGGTCATATTAATGGTCATATAGAGTAATAACTAATTCTAGAAAAAGGCTTTATCTAGCTTTCCACTAACACTGTGAAGATGTGTCTTTGCCAAGGTGTCTTTTGATTTCATTAATAAGGAGCAGACTGGCTGGTATCTAGGCAAAAGGAAGTTAGGCAGGAAAACCAGACTAAGAGAGTGCTGGGGAGAAAGAGGGAGGCAGATTTAAGGGAGTCACAAGGAGATGCTGTGATATATAGAGTGAGCAGGATGGCAAGTAGGTGCATGAGATAAACGAGCCTGAGACAGCACATAGATTAATAGAAATGGGTTAATTTAGGTTATAGGAGCTAGCTAAAGCAAGACTTAGCTATTGGCTGAGCATTTGTAATTAATATGAAAGTCTTTGTGTGGTTATTTAGGAGCTGGCAGATGGAAGAGATACGGTTGGTGGTCCTGACAAAAACCTCTGCTTACAGGACCCCCTCTTTCTTTGACAGGGTCTCACTGTGTAGCTCAGGTTGGCCTCCAACTCAGAATCTTTCTGCTTTAGCCTCACAAGTTTTTGGATGACAAATGTGGGTCACAATATCCATAGTAGATATTTTCCCAACATGATATAGTATTAATCTAAAATAAGCACTTAGTGTCTTTGATAATAGAGAGATTTTCAAGTCCCCCCATTAAAATTATAAGTTCCTTAAGGTATTTCTTCATTTGGAATAATCTGGAGTAGTTTGGGATAACATAAAACATCATAAAACAGAAATAACATAGACAGCCTCTACAAGGAACTCTTAGCTGACACCAAAATTCTAAAGATAATCAATTCACTAAGGGATTTAAAAACTAGTAAAAAACACACAGCAAAGCTTTTAAACTATTACTAATCATTAATAAAACGTCAAAGCAGAAAAAAGATTTATCTTTAGCTGTAAGACACAGAGAAGGCTCTCAATATATGTTGCAAATATGAACAAATATATACAAATTGGATTTTATATATTTGAAGCTAGAACATATTTGAAAGTGTAGTCCTGATTTAAACAAGAAGGTGAAAGACTGTCCAGGAGCCAGTAACTCAAAATTTATATACAAGCTTACAATACCACTATCCGAATCTTGGTGGGACTTCCCAGAATCTTGAAAAAGAATCCTGTTGCCATGATCCAGGAGAATAAACAGGTGAGATTATATAGTAATTCAGTCAATGTCTGGAAGACTGACACTTTTCTGATTCTGTCCAGAAAACCAGAAGTGTTATATCAGTACAAGAAACAAACAAAACCAATGAGCTAAGTGTCCCATTTACCATGAAAGACTCCCATGAAGAAAGCACCTCAAGACCTTTATCCCAGTTTCTCAGAGGCTGAGGCAAGAAGATTCAAGGCTAGCCTGGGCTACATAATGAGACCCTGTCTTAAAACAAGCTCAGTGGTAGAGTGCTTTCTGAGCATACCCAATGCCCTGGGTTCCATCTCCAGCATTGCAAAAGCAAAGCAGAGAAAAAAAAAAGAGGCACTAATTTAAGATATTAATCCAGAAAAAGTGGTGTTTATTGGAAAGGAAGCAATGACTTTAGGTGTTTTCTGGTACATCCCCTAATTCATCCTAAATGAATTAAACACATGAATAAGAACAGAAAAGCTTCGGGTCATCTCCTGTTCATCTCAGCAGCCTACACCTTCATTAGCCCATCGAATTTACCTGCTAGCCCAAGCAGAAAGAAAGTTGTGGTGGTACCCTTGTATGGAAGTAGACTGTACTACTATGATGCTATTACAACATAGTTCTCAGGCTGTTCCAATCTCACAACCTCACACTTGTCTTTACTCCACTAAAATATTTCGACACCAAAATGTCTCAAAATGTGCTCACTTACTATGTGAGTATTCTTTAGAAGATACAGAGCCTGGTCCCTTCACTGCCCAGTGAGTGAAGACCTTTAAAAACTGGCCCCAGTAGTTAGTATGTTTTTTTGATTTTGCTCACTTGAAGTTATTTATTATAATTATTGATTTATTTATTGTCTATGTGTATGCACTTGTGGCATGCATCCAAGCATGTGTGTGTGTGTGTGTGTGTGTGTGTGTGTGTGTGTTGGCTCTCTCACTCTCTGCCTCATTAGCTGGAAGCAGGGTCTTCCACTGAATCTGAAGCTAGGCTGGCAGCCAGCAAGTCCTGGCAATTCTCCTGTTTGTTTGTTTTTTTCCCCGGACCAAAGCTGGAGTTATAAGCCCCCAAGCAGATTTGTCCTACTTTCTACATTAGTTCTGAAGATTCCAACTCAGGTTTGTTCATTAAGTACTCTGAGCCATCAAACCAGCCACACTGGATTGTATTTTAAGTAAAATATCTGATTATTGTTGTCATTGTTGAAACAAAATCTGTCTGCAATCTGATATTTCTTGGCTAGTTTTAGGAATTGTGGGCAGTGGAGACCTTAGTAACCTGTAGTTAGTGATGAGTAGATGGACAGGGTGCCTCCTAAATGCATGGAAAAGAGGGTTTCTCAGTGACTGAATCTTCCTCAGAGACAGAAGGAAATGAAGAGATGGAGAAATAAGATGAGAAAACTAAGACTAGCCTCAACCCCAGACAAATCTTTTTTTCCCCCCCTTTTTTTGTCTTACGGCCTTATGAAAGTATTTATTGTGAGGCTTGGTTAGGAAACCAATCCCAAGTCTGTTTGTGGCTGCATGATGGTTGGCTCATTATAGATAATCAGAGGCAGACTAGAGTGGGTAGATGAACACAGTATTCTATGCCGGAGCCCAGCTCCACACTCCAGAGTGCTTCCTGTTGGGCCTAATATTTTGCCAGTCACATGGAACTCCTGGATTCAGCTTGTAGTAGATCATTTAATAAATGCTAATTGTCATTGCTTTGCCTCCTGCTGTTTGAATGTCCCTGGGATCTATTTTAGCCTTTCTGAACCATAGGTTGTTCATTAGCACAATGGGATAAAACTCACACCCTTCACACATTTGAGTGAGGATTCTCTGAGATACTTCAGGGATACTTCCTCTCTTCCTTTCTTTCTTCCATCATCTTTTCAATCCTCTTCCTTAAAGTACTTTGCAAAATGGAAATAGTGGAGAATTAAAGATTTTTGTGTCTGTCTGCATGTATATGGTGTGCACGTGTCTATGTACGTATATTTCCATGTGTAGGGGTGCACGTGTATGTAGCTGATCTGGCTGGCAGAAATAAATATATATTTAAAGAGACACTTATGGTCTCTTCTTTGACTATCAGACTATTAAAAGAATGAACCCCTAGAAATTAGTTTTTTAATAGGAATCTCTGGCTTGGAGAAGTGGCTGAAGCTCTGATAGCTTCCAGAAGAGGAATCTGTCTCTTGGAGAAAGATTTACAAATAGTTGGTTGACCTTGAAGGAGAGACATGGGCAGGTGCCACACCTTGGTAGAATAGTTATGTATATCTGTTAGTTTCTAGTTAAACCATACTCTCATGCCAGGAGTCACTGTACTTCACAGTCTCTTCCTCATGTGGCTACAGTGAACACATTTCTCTTTCCTTCATTTTCTAGGCAGTTGAGTTTTCTGAACTGCTTACTCAGCACCCATGACAAGCTATGGCTTGTTGGGGGCACAGGCTGTGACTTCCAAGTTTGATAACAATATGGCAGCCATAAAAGAACAATAGGCACACTTTGGAGTGGCACAGCTGTTGTGTTAGTTACTTTCTGATTTCTGTGACAAATACCCAGCTAAAGTCACTTAAGGAAGGGTTTATGTTGATTCATACTTTGAAGGCACAGTCTCTCATGATGGGGAAAATAAGGCAGCAAGGGCATGAGTGTCAAGTCAGATTGTGTCTCTAGTCAGAAAGCTGAAAGAAGAAAGCTGATTCTCAGTTCACTGTTTCTTTTCCATCCAGTTGGGACCTCAGCCTGTGTTTAGGGTGGGTTCTCCTGCCTCTACTAAGCTAATCTGGAAGTTCCTTCAGAAACATACCTGGGAGGCTTGTCTCATAGATGATTTTAGACCCTTTTGAGTTAACACCCAACATTAGCCAACATGTCTGCAATTACATTTCCAAGTGACATTTAATGACACAGAAGGAATAGTTACCATAAGAATTAAGTGAAAAAAAAAATGCATGGTTTGGTTCTTTTATGGTTTAAAAATATTTAAAACGAGGAAAACTTACAGCAATGTTCACATGATCTCACTGACTGTGGGGGTTTATTTACATTGCTCCCCTTTGTCTTCCTCTTTTGAATGCTGAACTGTAAATAATAAAATCTGTGGAAGTGGAAGGGTTCTATGTCACTTTCCATGATCACCACTCAGGGTGAATTAAGTTAATTTTAATTTACTTTTTAGTAACCTACCAAGTCCAGTTAGTACTTCTGTGCATGTGTGTAATTGTGGGGTCACCCTCTCAAGCATGGGGAACCAACTAGTAGTCACACCTGGGAAGAAAAAAAAACGTCATTTGTATTTTCTGCTTTGTAGCAGTTGGGCATATGAAATTAGCTGGCTACAGACAGATAAACATGTCTCCCGGCATAGATAAAAAAAGGTATCTCTATTACCTTTTTCATGCTGGGAAGAAAGAGCTGATTTATGGCAAAAGGGACAGCTGGATTCAGTTATTGTGGTGGGCAGACATAGCTGTTGAGTCAGCCTGGTCCTCATGGCAGAAGGATCTTGTGGAATGGCTTGTTCATAGTTGGAGGCACAGAAAGCAGCAAGCTGAACATTACTGGGTGTGGGAATAGCTCTAAAAGGACCAGCCGGCAGTGTTTATCCACCAGCTTAGCCCCAGCTCCTTGAGAAGCCACAACCTCCCTAACAGTACCATCAACACATGAGTCAGTCTCTCCTCTCTCTCTCTCTCTCTCTCTCTCTCTCTCTCTCTCTCTCTCTCTGTAATAGTTTACACTGAAAACATTGTAAAGGGGCAGGATAGGGGTGGAGCTTTGAAAGATTTAGGAAAGGTAAATTTTGCTTGCTTTGGCATCCAATAATGAAACAAATGCCTGAGCCATCACATAGGTAGGAGATAAACACTAACAGGGAGAAATGGCAATGAATAGAAGGTCTGAAACTGGGGACAAGCAGCTGTGGCTCCTTTGGAGGCGGATTTCTAAGCCTGAAAAATATCTTGAAGGAGAAGAGAAAGGATGCTTTCTACTGCTTCTGGATTCTGGGTACATTTGGGATGGCCTTTGGGTCAGACCTGGTTTCATGGTCTGTGTGTGTCTGCTCTACACCTCTCCCCCATAGTGTGTGCTCAGTGTGGAGGCATTGCATGCATGTAGTCTTGCAAAAGAAACTCAAATGAATTGTTATACACATAACCACCCTGGTCCTCTTACCTGACAGGCTTGCTGATGAGCCCAAAGGAGACAATGCATACACTGGGGTTCTGAGGGACACGAATGGAACTTAACCATCAGCCATGCATTCCTGGCTGGGTCTGTTTTATATTTAAGACAAGCAGCTCAACCCTGGTGGCTACATATCTCTGGACTTGGCAGAGCTAGGTCCCTTGTTAGTGTTTTTCAGTGCTAGAAGTGTGGTACTAACCCTGGGCTGCTGACCTGGGTGGCAATAAATGGGTCAGTCCTTTGTCACTTTGAGTATTGTTGCTTTGGGGAATGGAAATCTATTTCTTGGAGAAGCTTTGCAAAATCTCCCTGGGACATATAGACCTTGCCTGCCATGGGGCTGGACAGGGAACTGGGATGGGAGTAGGTGTGAATTGGGATAGGGGTAGGTGTAAACTGGGGTGGGAGCAGGTGTACAGCCCTCTAGTGAGAGCTACAGGTAGGAGCAAGAACAAGTGTGTGAGTAAGGGGACCCTGGATGAATCATGAGGGTAAAGGCTCTATCCAAGGACACTGTTGGAAACAGATCTTTATTCTAACAGTGGCATTTCTTTTGTAGCCTTGACATAAGACTGCAATTCATCTGAATCCAGCACATTGCAAGTTTTTCTTTCTTCTTCTTTTTTTTTTCCCCTCTGATAGCAGCATGTGAAAGAATGGATTGACCTTTAATTTATAATCCTCATGTCGGAGAGTTTAGCAGAGCTTAACCTATGTCGGCTGTGGTTCAAAACTGTCTGCTTTTCTCTGGAAAAGTCAGGCTGTGTTTTCACTGTCAGCCTAGATATCAAATGAATAAATAAGGAAAAGGACCAAGTGGGATCATAGAGTTCATTTATGAGGAGAACCAGAGGGAGAGGAGAGAAATATCCAGAAAAAAAGGCAAGGAAACCTGAGATGTAGATGAAGCTTTGAAAAGGGAAGAAGCTGATCTGGTCAAATGGAGTGTTTGTGCTCCGATGTGATACATAGCTGTAGTCCCAGCCCTGGAGAGACGGAGGCAGGAGATCATGTATTTGAGCTTGGTAGTTTGGGCTACATAATGAGATGGTTACTGGGGAAACCAGGCTTCCACTTCCAGGTTCTTAGTCTCAAAAGTTAAAAATTTTAGAAATAGGCTCAAAAGGGAGTTCAAGGAAAATTTTGATAAGGTATGAGAGAAAACACAGTATAGGCGAGGTGGCAATCCTGGCAGCTCCCAGGAGGCGGTGGAGAAGAAGTCATACCTTCCAAGTCATGCTTAGAAAAGAAATAGCCGAACCATTAGGGAAGGAAAAAGCACTTTCTAGAATTGTAGTGGTCTAGTGAGCCAAAGGAAGGGTTCAAAAGCCATCTGGCTATGTAGTGTATGGTCTTTTCTAGGCGCCTCTGTCTTGAGTATGCCAGCGGAAGGAAGCACTTCCAGTTTTCTCTGTCCATTGGCTTCTTCCTCATGTTAATCTTGATGTACGTGCTTTTATTAAAAATTGAACTAAAATATAATGGCACCTCTACCCCCTTCTGGGTCCTGTCTCCACCCCGTCTCATGTGTCCTCCTTCTAACTCTTCATGTACCCTCCACTCCCCCTCAGACTGATGGCCTCCTCTATATTATTAGCGATATATCCTTTTTAGTTCCTACTCAGCTTCCACAAGACTCTGAAAAACAAACAAACAAACTCCATTTCAGAAGACTGGAGTTTGGTTCCCGCTCATAACCACCTGTAACTCCAGGCACACACACACACACACACACGCACACGCACACGCACACGCACACGCACACGCACACACACACACTCCTGAGTCCATTTCGTCTTGCACATATATAACAGAATCCCCTTTCAGCAGTCATAGGCTGTCTGTAGCTCTCCATTTCAGTGTAGAGCCTTGTGAAATTCCCCTTTCACTCCAGAGTGTCATCTGCGATGGTCATTAGCGTCTTTTGGATATACCAGAGAAGCTGTACCCACAAAAGCTCAATAGTATAGTTACTTTTCTAGTCTTTGTTTTAAAAAGAAAAACTATCTTTAAGGATTTTCATTATTTTTGATGTGTTTGAGTGTCTTGCCTTTATGTATGTCTGTACCACACACATGCCTAGTGCAGGACAGAAGAGGACACAGGATCCTGTCCTTGGAACTAGAGTTACAGATGGGTTTGAGCTACCATATGGGTGGTAGGAATTGAACCCAGGTCCTCTGGAAGAGCAGCCAAAGCTTTTAACTGCTGAGCCATCTCTCCAATCCCTGCTTTTCAATTCTTAATAAGCTTAAATTCTCAATTTAATTTTGTTTTTGTATTTGTTTTGTCTTTTGAGACAGGGCCTTACATTGTAGCTCTGGCTACCCTGGAACTCACTACATAGACTAGGCTGGCCTTGAAATCACAGAGATCTGCCAGGTGGGATTAAAGGTCTGCACCACCATGCCTAGCCCTCTATTTCTATTTCTATTTCTATTTTTAACCACATGTCCCTGGTGCAGTTCTTTGCCCTGGGACACAATCAGGTATTCTCTGAATTTAGCTCAGTGGTCAGCATACTACTCTTCACTCTGGGTTTTCTCAATATTGTTCTGACCTGCTTGACTACTTTAAAAACTATGACATTTTCTCCAACTTGCCCATTTCTGGAAACTGCAGGATTTTTAGCTTGCCTGTCCTGCTATTTTTCTCTAAATTTTTTCCTATCAAACTGTTCTTGAAGTTTTGTCTGAGTGAGTTTTAAAAAGTGTTATTAATTGTCTAAGAATCCTTAAGAGAGAACTCTAGTTCCTCTGACAAGACCAGGAAATTGCTTCCTTCATGCTGCAAATGTTTGCTGAGGTGGCCTTCAGCTGACAGTCCTCTTAGAGGATGGTCTTGGCTGAAAAAAACTTGCCTTGCCTAAAGTGCCGCTCTTCAGTGTCTGACCAGACAAGCTGAGAACATTCAGGACTGACATTTTGTCTCCAGAGTGGCAGCTCCCAAGTCTTTCACTCAGTCTGCATTATACTCAATGCTCCTCTTCAAATCTTCCCTCTCTTGCCACCTTTCATCAGGTGTCCATTTCTATAAAATCAGCTAAATGCCCCGCCATTCACCTCTGTCATAGATTCTATTACCCAGGACAAGGTGATATTTAGGATATGGCTTTTAAAATTATATAAGAAGTGATCACACAGATGTGTTAACCTTTCTGTGAATGGATCTTACATAGATGTTTACAGGTAAATGATGTGGTGGACAGAATACCAGCCTGTTAAAGATTATCTAACACCCAAGATTGTGAATATATTACTCTGTTGCAAATGGGAGATTAAGGCAGGAGATGAAACTAATATGGCCTCTCAACTAGATTTAGAATGGAGAGATTATTCTGGGTTATTTGGATGGACTCAGTGTACTCTGACTGGTCCAAAGGGAGAGACGTTATAGCTGAATCCGTAAGAGAGATGCTGTAGGCTCTGGAGATAGGGAGCTCACTAGCAGGGATGTGGGTGGCCTTCAGCAGTTGAGATAAGCAAAAAAAATGCATTCTTTTGTTGTGGCTCTAGAAGGCCCATGGCCTGCCAATAACTTGACTGTAGCCCAGGGAGAAATGGGTCGCTGGAGATCTTCCCTGGAGAGATGCAGTTTATCTTTGACTCTTTTTCTGTGTTCTCTCATGTTCTCTCTCTTTCATAGCTGCTAGAAAGGGATAGCCTGCTTCATGATATGATGCTGCAACCGTGATATTCTGCTCCACCTCAGGCACAAAGTATCCATCCAGCTAATTTTGGGTTGAATCCTTTAAGATGGAGCCATGATAAGTCCCCCAAACAGTTTTCCCAGGTCTATGCCACAGCAATAAAAAATTCCAGTATGTCTTGTGACCCTTGGAGAACTATAGGACAATATGTGTGCATGTTATAGATATGCTTCTACTTGTTTATTCTCCTTATGAATGCCCAAGAAGGAGCCAGTTGTAGACTGTATCACCAGAAAACCACTGAAGGAAATGACAGACTTGACACTGGCTGTAGTGTTAATACCATATGCAGTTTCATCCACAACAAAGGACAAATTGAATCCAAAGTCAGGAAGCGTTAAGGAAGTGGCAGGGTGAAATGTATGAGATAGTCAAGGTTAGGAACATTTTTAGAGCTCCTCAAGGAGCTTATTCAAATAAAACCTGTAAGATCCCTACCTCAGTCTAAAGGAGGCCCTGGAAATGTCAATCTGATGGAACAGGTATGTAGGCTTTTCTCAGTTAAGATTCCAGGACCCTCTGGCTTGATCTAATGTTCTTTTTTTTCCTACATACTTTTCTACATACTACATACTTAGGGGCTTGGTCAACTTTATGTTTAGTGGTTTCCTTCTACTAGGCCTGACTCTGATAAATTCTCAAATTCACGGTGTATTTTTGAATTGTGATTAAAATTATGCATAATTAATTACTTTGCACACACATATCAGTCTGTTACAGTATTTGCTGCAGTATTTCAGAACCAATGTTTTATTTATATGTATGTGCATGTGTGTTTGTGTGTGGCTGTGTGTGTGTGTGTGACATGTATGCAGGTGCCTGTGGAGGCCAGAAGAGGGCACCAGAGCTTCTGGAGTTGCAGTTACCTGAAGCTGTGAGCCACCTGCATGGATGTTCTGACCTGCTGAATTATCCCCCCAGCTTCTCAAATATGTTCTGTATATGCTTGGTTAAACTCATGTGTGCAGATATGAAAGGTCTTAGACACACACACACACACACATACACACACACACACACACACACACGCATGTGCTCACACACTATATTTAAATAAAAATTCAAGCTGCTACATATTTTCCTTTAGCTCTGGTGTCCAACTTTTGTGAAGGTCAAGCAAACATTCACACATAGGATTTGGGGTGTTGGACACAAAGAAGAAAGAAGGGGTAAATTAAGTGAATAGGCCATTCCTGTGAGAGTATAGAAATGTTTCCTTAGCTGGAGTGTTGTAATTCAAGTGTCTGATAAGATAACAAGTATTTACTTTTTCCTCATCCAGTAAATATCTACTTTGAGACTGCTTCTCTCCTCCTGTCACCCCCTCGCACCTTAACTGATTGCCCTAAGTTTGAGAACCATTGCATAACTGTTAACATAATAAACTCTCAGGTTTGACCCACAAGAGATTTGGACTAGATATAGGCCTGAGGTTGAGTGCTGGGATCTGAATCTTTATAGGCTTGTTAGGAAGGTCTGATTTAGGTGGAGTGTAGGCCACATCTTATGAAACTCTGTCCTTCTGAAATCTCTAAATAATTCTATGTCTGGAATTCCTATGTGAAAACAAGTGATAAATTGATCTCCCTCAGAAACAGCAAGCTGGGGACCTCTCCTCAACTTCCCCTCCAGAGAATAGTGTAAAGTAATCCATTTCAGAAAAAAAAATATATCTTGCAAGTCAAATATTTATGTCCTATGTAGGATTGTAGAGAGGCCCTTTTCTATCAGAGCTCTTCATAATGTCCCTTGGAGTGATGCCAATGAAAAGTGATTGCTCTTGGAGAGATTTTTATGATGTGATTTCAACTAACAAAGGGAAGAGAAAAATCCAATTAAATTCAAGGGAGGAATGACAGAGGGTGATCAAAATAGGGCCACACTGTCCCAGGCAGTTTCCTCTGCTGGAACAGACACTGTGTCAGAGTTAACACCTCTGCAGACAGCAGGTGCCCAGATACAGTGTACAGATGAGTAGAATAAGAGAGATGGAAAAGTGCCATATGGTTTTTAAGATTCAGAAATCTCATTGAAATGTTATCTTAATGTAATAAAAAATGTAAACGTACTGCCTTTTCAGCATGGAAAAAAATAATCATGAAGATCATATTGAACAATTTAAACTCACAGTGGTTGCTGTAGTGGGACCTGTCAGTAAAAAGGAATTTCAGGCTGTTGAGTGACACTTAGAAGATATGAATAAATATCTGCTTACCTGACAGGAAACTGATGACAGATGAAAGTAATGATTCCACCAAAGCCCAACTTGGTTAACAAGTTTATCGGAGTTACTTATAGATACATGGGTGAGGGTTTACATAATAGGAGTCTGGACAACTCAAAGGCAGCTGCAGAATCAGAAACTCATGATTGATTTTTAGGCATCTTGAGAGGTTAAGGCTGCTAAGTTTTAGAGACTTTCTGATACTTGCGAGTTGTTTGCTTCCTGAATCTTAATAAGCTTTAGAGCTTCTTGAGTCTTAATGAGTTTCCCTCCAGGGTGGAATGTTTTGATTAGGAAGAAATTGCTAGACAACACATACTTTGAGACTTAGAGATGATTGGAAGCCAGGCTTGGGGAAGTGGTATTTAGTTGTTAATGGTTTTCATCTTAGACCTAGTGGAGTATGAGCCTGAATATTCAGACTGGTGACAGCTAGTTAATATCTCTTCAGTGCCTTAAAATTGATACCTTTTATGGCATTGGTTTCATATTCATAATAAAACATGCATTTTAATCCATAAAGTAGTTGCAGATTTTCAAATAAATCACCAATGAGAATCAATAGATTTTTCCTTTTCACCGATCAATCTTCACTCTCAGAACCATTTACTGCTTCCTTCATAGCAGGAGTAATATTTGATGCTCTGAGCCAGCAGACCTGGCGATATTTATTGTACGAAAGCAGTTGGTGCCACAAAGGGCCCACTAAGTTTTATCTGATAGATATTTTGACAGAGCAAAGATGAATTGATGGGTTTGTGCTTAATATGATTTTCTTGACTGTGATAATAGAGACATAGTCATAACTAAGAATAGTGAAATGACTGACATAAAATAAGTACTCAGTAACAATCAGGAGAATTTTGTTAAGATCTTTGCAGAGATGAATCATCAAGAGTTTTTAAGGACTGCTAGGCGCTCTCAATGTATGCTTCTTATACATTGGTGTGTATAAGAATTGGTGTATGCAGAAACTCAGTAAAGGCCCCTGATCATTTTGATGAGTTATGGAGATAGGATTTAAGTTCTATAATCTTGACTTCCACACCATGAGCTCACCTTCTTTTTGACATTTGTGATGGCTCATCTTCATCGGCAACTTGAGTGGATTTGGAACCACTTAGGAGACACACATCTGGGCATATCTGTGAGAGTATTTCCAGGTTTGACTGGTGAGAGAACCCAGCCCGAGAGTGTACAGCACCATCCCATGTGGGCTGAGATGATTGAATAAGAGAGGGAAAAATAGAAAACTAGCTGAGCATCAACATTCATCTCTCTCTGCTTCTTGGCTGGTTACACCCCGCCTCTGGACAGACTTCATTTGACAAGATGGACCATATCTACTCCAACTACTTGATGAAAATAAACCCTTTCTTCCTTAAATTGTTTTTAGTGTATTTTTCACAGCAGTGGAACAGTAATGGACACACCATTCCTCCATGGACAGATAAATGAAAATCTGAGAAATGAGATGATGATGGACCCGTGATCACACGGAGAGGAGAATGATGGAGCTTTCTGTAAAAAGCAAAGTCTTTAGACCTTGAATCTTGGGTCCCCTTTAACATGCTGCTTTCTTGCTTATATCTAAAGCTTTCCTTCCACTTAGAGAAACTTCTGAAGAATCTCAGGAAATTAGAGACTAACGCCAGGCCTGCCAGCCCTTCCTTGGTGCACGTAAGTAAGCTGCAGAAAGGCCAGGCCATTTGTTTTCAGGAATAGCCTAATGATCACCCAGCAAGTCTAGTTACAGATGTGGTTCATCAGGCCACCTGGATATACTAGTGCAAAAAGCTCACAGTCCGTCTGAGGCTGATGGATTGCTTGAGTTATTAATACGGAAAAGGAGAGAGATTTACTTTCGGTAGTGGAATTAAGGTGCTCCACTGCACCCTGGACTAGTTGTTTTAAAATAGCAGGGGACCGAGTTTCTCTTGGAGAAGGACTTAATTTTTATTGAAAACCTACCACCTTCAAATGGCCGGGAAGTTGAAGAACTATAAAACTGTCAAACAGAGCCATTATTAAAAGCTTTATTTGACAAATCTTCCACTGCTGGGGCAGCTCGTGCATTTCCCTCCTTTCTCACAAGAAATAAAACCACTCACTTATGCAAACTGCTGACAAGGAATGGAAACAGATGGACTTCTAAACACAAGGAGAAACACCCTGGCCCTTTCCCACAGCCTAATGGAAGCGAGGGCCATTCATAAATCTTAGTCCGCTTGGGCAGAATGGTGGCTCAAAACTTCTCATCTCTTGGGTCCATGGCTGAGGAATAAGTCTTGTTTCTGGAAGATTCTCTGTAAATGAGGATGCTTTAGAGGCAAGGAACATTGCTTTGAAAATGTAGCTCTTCTATGTCGGTTTCTATAGTCCTGCAAAGAGCAATCTGCAGATGATAAGACTTAATTTACATTTATTATCTCATGCTTTCTAGGGGTGAGAGGACCAGGCCTAATCTTATTGGAACTTTTGTCTAGGATGCTGTAAGACTGAAAGCCAGATGGCAAGCATGGCTGGGTTTTCATGTGGATGTTTTCCTGGGGAAGAGTTCAGCCCCCATTAGTACCATTGTTGGCAGTCTTCATTCCCTTGTGATAGCCACTTAAATTTATTGTTGGCTGGCCATCTAGCCTAGTCATTTCCAACTACATGAACGTCTCTAGCATACCTGCTTACTTCATCCACTCAGAGGAACCTCCAGTGTGTTAGAATCCTACCCAATGAGCATGCTCAAGGGGGATCACAGGTCATCACCTGTTCTGTATTATACAGAGTGGAAACAAGTTATGGACTCTGTCAACATTCAAAAAATGAAACAATATGATATTTGGGCAAGAAGAGGAACATGCATTAAGGTCATGGTTCCTCCTTGACTAACATGAACTGCTGGTAGGAAGGAAGGAAGGAAGAAAAGGAAAGAAAGAAAGAAAGAAAGAAAGGAAGGAAGAAAGAAGCTCCATGTATGGGTGGCTTCAGACTCCTAAGAAATGGGTAATTTTCTTTTAGAATGCTTGTAAAGGAAGAAGTGGGAGCTGGATATGATGGGGCATACTTGTTTCATAACACCAGGAAGCTGAGGCAGGAGGACTGCGAGCTTGAGAACAGTCTGGGCTACATAGCAAGGACATTGATAAGAGAAAGAGGCAGCAGGGATAAAGTTCCTCAATGGACAAGCTATTTTGGAGTAGCAGGAATGTCTTTCGACAAGTCTGGTAAGATTCACTGAACTCAGGGCTGCAACTATGTGTGACCTTAGAATAGTTGCTGTCATATATATGACTTCTGCCTGGCTTATGTGACTAGGGACACTAACATTCATAGTTTTACATAATTAATTTTCCCATCCAGTATAGACTTTCTTATCAACTGTCATTTTTCTGCATGCACATTCTTTTTGTTTACCAGAAGCCCTGATGCGCGCTGAGACACTCTGAGCCCTAAGAAAATAATCAGTACACTAGTATAGCACATAATTTGGGCCGGTGAGTGCATGGGCGAATTAAGAAGTTACAGCAGAAGTGGAGGCTGATACACAATTGTTGTTCTTATAAACTGCAGGTATAATTCAGAGCTTCTCTACATGGGCAAAGTTGGCCCAGGTCATTCTTTGCTTTGGGAGATTTCCTGGGCACTGTTCAGTGTTTTAGTTACTTTTCTATTTCCATGCTAAGATACCATGATAAAGGCAACTTAAACAAGGAAGTATTTATTGAGCTTACAGTGTCAGAGGGGGCTTCCATGACCATCATAGCAGGGAGGGAGCATGGCAGTGGGTACATAGGTGTGGCACTGGAGCAGTAGCTGATTGCTTACACAGTTAGACAACAATCTGAGCCCCTCACTCACACACACACACACACACACACACACACGCACAGAGAGAGAGAGAGAGAGAGAGAGAGAGAGGGAGAGAGAGAAGAAGAAGGAGAGAAAGAGGGAGAGAAGAGACAGAGGCAGAGAGAGAGAGAGAGAGAGAGAGAGAGAGAGAGAGAGAGAGAGAGAGAGAAGTTAGCTGAGAATGGCATGATTTTTTGAAACCTCGATGCACACCCCCAACATCTCCTCCAACAAGGCCATACCTGTTAGTCTCTAAAGTCACGCCCTTTTCTGAGTTCTGTATTAATTCTTCCCAAACAGTTCCATCAACAGAGGACCAAGTGTTCAAATATATGAGACTGTTTGAAGCAATTATTACCCAAACCACCATATTTACCTGCCACAGGAACTTTCTGGCCAGCCAGTTTAGCCTTCTGTGTGAATTTTAAGCTAACGAGTTATTCTGTCTCAAGAAAGAGCTTGATAGATGGTATCTGAGGAATGGAGGTGGTCTTCTGGTCTTTAATGCGGATGTATATACACATCTGAGTATACTTGCACATACATATCTATACTTCTTGCAAACACACACACACACATACACCCATACACACAATCTCCATTCTAATAGATGTAAAGTTTGTATTTCTCTAATGATTAGTGATGGTGAGCATATTTCCTGTTTATGTGTTTCAGGAGACAATTTTAGGAAGCTGTAAACCATTTCTAGCTAATGAATTGTATTTAATAGTGGGCTTGGAGGTGGCTGTAGAGAGGGTATAATTTTAGGCAATGAGATTTCCTCTGTTCCAAATACCCTGATGTACAGGGATGCACGGGACTGCTTAATGCCTGCATGAAGTCTTTCCCAGATGTTGTAGGGTCTGAGAACTCCCTGGTATATACTATGCTCATTCATCTTGGTTATCAAGTAATATCCCGCCTACAAAGTCTGCCGAGGAAAGCTCAACCAGCTGCCATCTCTTTAATATTTAGAAATCTGCTTTAATAGATCCTAGCCCTTCCTGTACATTGCTATCTGTATCTGAGCACTCCAGTTTTCTGGGAATTCGGTGGGATGGTTTCTTATCTGTTAGCTTGTCAGAAAGAGGCGTGAGGACAATCAAATGCTCATTTTTTCACATCTGGTGTTCTGCGGGGAACAGCATTTAGACCCCTACCGTGTTTAACTGTATAAATGGTCTCTATCTATCATCTAAATCAGAACTGCTTCTGTTCAGAGCAAACCATAGCAGATAGAGACCCACAGACGGTGGGTGCTGGGGCGGTGGCAGCCTACCTCACCCCTATGCTTCCATACTGCAGAAAAAGCTGAGGACTTGAAGTATCAGTGCCCCACTTTCTTACCATGCTATTGTTTGGTTAAGTTTTCCTTTCAATCATGGCACTGTGTGGTGTATGTGAACGAGTTTGCATAAGCACCTGCATCTGTGTATGCCTGTATTGCCTGCACTTTTCATGCCTCACTTCTGTCTTTCCTATGTGGCATCTGTCAATTATTCACACATGCCCTTATGCCTTTGTTTAAGGCTATGTTGTTGCATAGTCTTTTGGTAGCTTCATGTACTATGATGATTTGTGATATCTGTTTGTGTATCTGTGGCTCTCCATGCCAGCCTAGGACTGCAAAGGTTGATATGTGTCTCTGGCTTTCTATACAGGTATCTTGGCATGTAGGTTTAATATCTTGGCATGTAGGTTTAATGTGTGTGTGCTGGGGGGGGCTCCTATGACTCATGAAAGCATACCAATTTCTCATCCTTTTCTGTATTGTGTGGATGGATACAAATGATCCATTTTCTTGCTGGAGGAGTATTATGGGTCCTGATTGCTATGACAAGAAGCAGCCATCCTTGTTTGGAGTGTGAGGTGTGGCCTGCAGTGCCTCTGGGGACCTACTTCTCTCTGTGTGCCATCATCTGTAGTGAACACTCTAATAGAGAAGAATCACCTGTGTTGGAACCAACACCATCTTGCTTTCAGCCACTAAAAAGTCTTGCACATAGCTGTCTACCGCCATGCTTCCTAGTCTTGTGATGAAGGCGCGTAGAAGTGGTAGACCTGGGCATTAAAGGGACAGCTCAGTCAGTCAAATGCTTGCCTGCACAGGCATGAGGACCTGAGTTTGGACCCCCCTGTATCCATTCCAAAAATTAGGTGTAGTGACACATGCCTGTGATCCCAGCACTTGGGGGCTTGGCAGAGACAGGAGTATTCCTGAGGCTTGCTGGCTAGGAAGTCTAGGCTAGGAAATCTAGTTGAATCGTCAAGCTCCAAGGTTCAGTGAGAAATATTGTTTCAAAATAATAAGGTGGAAAGCGATTGAGGGAGATACTAAACATTGACCTCTGACCTACATCCCACCCCTAAAGATGTGAGGCTAACACAGTTCACCTTCTTGCCTGTTGCTCCAGCATCTCACTTCCAAATGTATGCACTGGTACTGGTTCTCTGGAGCAAGCTGCTGGCTTTTCTATTGGCAGCCTGTCCTGTGTTCTGCCCTGCTTTCTGCCTGAGCTCACAGAGAGCTCACCCCTCTCTGCCTTATCATGTTTCTAGCAGGCTTGAGGATGGTGACAGCAGAAATCGTTACCAGCTCCATCCTCATCAATCCAGACAGTTTTACATGCACTTTGTAAATTACAAAGGCCTGGGGCTCGGCACACGCAACCCCCTTCACTCTCTAAGTCAAATCAACAACCTAAATGAAACAATGCACATTACTCCAGCAGAAGCTGGTTTGGATGGGACAGCCACAATGTGTCAGACATCATGCTGAACCTTTCACATCAGTTAAACTACCAAATATTCAACATCACTCTGAGACTGGGGTGCTGAGTGATAGTGTTATCACAACACAGAGGGAACTGATTTCAGGATGAGTACGGGAGGTAATACAGCCAGTCAGTAGCAGAGTTAGGAAAAGAACATGGAGATTCTGGATGGGTTTATTACTGCTGTTTTTATTTACCGAGCATATAAAACAAGAGCTTTTGTTATGACTTTTTGGTACAGATATACCATTGCATTTTGCCCAGATCAGTGTATTCATTACCCACCCCCCTTACCTCTTCTAACTAGTTCACCCCTCATAAATGAAATATTTCCTTTTCTGCTTTCATGCCATGTACACATATTAAAATCTCAATCCTTTATATGACAGAATACATGTAATACTTGTTTTTGTTTCCGCTATTACTTTCTTTTTCTTCTTTTTTACCATTTCCCTTTCTACCCATAATGCATCTTTATTCACAGGGAGCAACTGTTTCTGCTAGCTGTTCAGTTATCTTTCTAGAATGACTCTATACAGAGTGCATGGTTATATATGTGTGTGTATTGCCATCGACCCCTGTGCATGTACATGTATATGTGTGCACTGGCACCTATCCCTACCTATAGCAATAAGAAATGGACTGGCTTTTTATCTTCTTTTCTTTATTTACCATCTTTAGAATCTTTTCCCATCAGGACATGAAAAGCACCTTCGGTTGGTAAACTATCTGCCTGTTATATAATTACACAAACATGCATTTGTTATCCTTCCAGTTCCTTGGTGATGGACTTTTGGATGTTCTTCTCTTACAGACGTGACTATAATTAATAATGTAGCCCAAGAACCATTTCTCACAAATGCAAATCTATCTGCGGGATGGATTCCTAGAAGTGGAGTCGTGTTGGCTTACTTACAAAAAAAAAAAAATCAATGCTTGGTTAGTTTAGCTTTCTCAAGAGGGGGGTGCATGTCAGTGCTGATCCAGAGGGTAGCTGTGCCATTGTGTATCATTATGTCAGAATTAAAAATCGACTCATTAAACAGTTAATGGGGACTTGCAATGAGTGGTAACTTGGACGCTCTGCTCAGTGCCCCTCCCTCTGCCTTGAGGAGGTACACAAGCTTCTGAGGCTGGAAATGACTCCCCGATAGCAACAGCAGAAGACCTAATGCCCCATAAGAGCGCCATAGAGTCTGGGCCTTCCCTAAGGACTGTGTTCTTACTGACTTCAGCTCTGCTCTTGCCTCACTGGAGTTCATTTGAAATCGTCTGCACTTTGGCCTGTGGGAACAGGTAGCATGTGGTTAGTAGGGCTGCCCTAGATAGAAAAAAAGACTGGAAGGGAAACTGAGGATATGAGCTCTGCCTCAGAATCTTGTGAAGTTCTGGACACGGAAGTTTCTACCTCTAAAAAATAGAGATAATGACACCTACCCCAGCCACACCTGATAATGCAGACTCATAATCTCTGTTACTTGAAGAGGCGGAGGCAGGAGGATTGAAGTTTCAGGCTTGCCTGGACCACAGAGATAGATACCCTGTCTCAAAAAGTAAAGTAAAGAGAAATAAGAAGAAGAAAGGCTGTGGGTGTAGCCAGTGGACAGAACCCTTGCCTGGCATACACAGCCCTGAACTGTGTCTCCAGCATGGCAAAACAGCAACAGCAAGATGACAGCAGAAGCAGTGGTAACAAACAACACACCACCACCGCCATGCTGCACTCATGGAGTTTAACCAGTTTATCTATTCACATGGTAGCGAGATCTACTGCACTCCGTGCATGTTTAAGGCCACTTTGGGGTCCCAGAATGTAGAACTGAACAAAACTCACTATGTTTCCTGATCACATGAGGGTGGCAGTCTATGGAGGGCTACATATGGTGTCTTAACAGACAATAGAGAACAGAAAGGGTTGTGTCCTGGTTTGTGTTTGCCTTGAAGAATTAGGATGTTTGTTTTCTGGAAAGGGAGAAGTGGTGAGGGTAGCTATCTGCAGATAGAATGTGGGTCCGGCATGTAAGAAGGAGAGCACAAAGATGCTTGGAGAATGGAAAAAAATATGGTCCAATATATAGTAGGCTATGGGGATTGAACCCAGAACTTTGTGCATGATAGGCTAGCATTCTACCACTGAGCTATAACCCTAGTCATATTTTAAAACTTTATATATTTGAGATAGAAACTTTCTAATTTTGGGAGGCTTGCCTTGAACCCAGTAGGGTGTGCATTTATGATCCTTTGCTGGGAACACGGGTCCCCTTCTGTCTCACCATGTGAAGAGCAGGCTCTGGAGAATCACAGCTTATTTTCTTGGCTCCTGTGTTCAGTTCAGCCTGCACTTGTCTAACCCATGACTGCCTATGTTCCAGTGAGTTTCATTTCACACAAGACCCCATGTGTTCCCTCCACCCCTTGGTACTCTGTGGCCTGCGTGCTTTAGCAAACTACCAGCTTTTGCTCATGTGTGTTCTGTCAGCCCCCTTATGGTTTTTAATCACTCTCTTTTGACTTGATAAATGAGTCTCGACTTCTCTTAACTTTCCTGAAGACCCAGGGTAGAAAAACATCCTTTCCAGGAGCTGTAGCCATGGTGAGGGAAAAAAATGAGTCTCCTCCATACTCAATAAATCACTTTGTCACCTTAATCTTTTATTGATCTCAATAAAAGTTGTATTTTGTTTCTTAACAAAAATCCACCAGGGAAGACATCCTATACAGGTGGGGCATGATGAGAATCATGGTCAAGCCATCACCTCATATAGTTATTTATGGGAGAGCAATGGATTTGAGAGGGGCTGGGGGTGGAAAGAGACTACGGGACCATTCTCACAAATGATGCATTGTATTTTAAAAGACATACTTGACTCCAGGTAGCCCACTCCCAGACAAGACTCTGAAGCTGCATTTTATGCAGACGTTTATAAACAGGTCGTAAACATCCTACTTCTCCAAGATGAGAAAGCAAAGGCTTTTTCAAGCTTACAGAGAATGCATCTATGCGGTCAGTTAAATTTAGAATGTGGCAATCATTGTAGCCCAGGCTGACTTGATCTCCAGGGGAGGATTATCAAAACAGGGTACTCAGGGAGGAATTTCATCAGGGCCAGAAAGAAAGCTCTTGTTAGGGTTTGAAGTAAATATATTTTCCCCTTGCTGCAGAAGCAGAGAAATACTAATAAAAAATGGCCTTCAGTGTTAACACCTATGTCTTCTCATCTTCCCCCAGGGTGTGAGTAAATGGAGAGCGTGGTGATTTTGTCTGACAAAACAAAACAAAACAAAGCAAAATGAAACAAAGCAACCAACAAACACGTAAAACAAAGCAGGGTACAAATGTATGGTGTCCTTTTACTAACATTTCCTGTGGGTCTTAACTCAGCTGTCATTTCCAGGAGAACATCACCCGTGACCTTCACATGTCCACCCTGACCTATGACAAGAATGCTGTGGTATTGTAAGGTACAAACCAGACAAGGTTCATGACTCCAGTGAACTTTTGTTCTCTAGTGACATGGACGTAGCCATTCCCGTTTCCAAGGTTTCAGTTACCCGTGGTCAAATATTGAATGGAAGATTCTAGAAACAGACAAGTCATAATTTTTCACTAACTTTAGTTATACCATACAGCTATTATTGCTTCATTTTATTATCAATCATTGTAATCTCTTCTTGTACATAATATATACAGTGATCTGCATAGTAGGTGAGATTATATAGAAGACCTATGGCGTGGGGGCAGCAGGAAGGTACAGTAGGTAAAGGTGTTTGATGCACAAGCCTGACAATGTGATTCAATCCCAGAACCCAGTAAAGAGAAAAACTGACACCACAATGTTCTCCTTTGACCTCCAAATGGGGTGATGTGGCTTGTGGCCTCATGGACACATGCTCAGTAATAATGAAAGTATAATAATAAACAAAAAGAAAATACATGTGATAGATATAGATAATATCTGTAGTTTCTGATTTTCTAATGAAGGCCTTAGAGTGCATCCTTAATGGATAAGGAGGGATAACAGTTCCTACAACTAGAATTCAGATCTTGACACTTGGTGCATGGTACTTAACTCATAAAGCTACAATTTGTCTTCATTTTTGTTCATCTGATTGACAAGTATTACAACATTTCTGGGCTCAGTATTAGTGTGTGTGTGTGTGTGTGTGTGTGTGTGTGTGTGTGTGCATGTGTGTGCATAGGGCAATAATTCAGGGTTTGTAGCTCCTACAGGAGAGGTATGAGCTAAATAACCTTCAAAACCTGCTTCATTCTTGTCATAATTACAGATGGCATGGAACCCTGTTACCGTGCTAAGTCTCATGAGGTTTTGCTAACAACAAATGATGTTTACATATGCCTACTCTGTGTCTTGCACTTTGCTTAGCACATTTTATGTATTTATCCTTAATATTTCTGTCAATATCAGGGTTTGGTGTTACCACTCACTATCATTTTTTTCCAAGTGGGGGGAAACATGACACACAGAAATGAAAATAAATGTTGATTTTTCCAAACTGGTAAGGGCAGATTAGTTTTGGAGTCCAGGATCATGATTCAAGGTCATCAAATTACTTTTCTCTGTTCCTCTAGAATTTAGTGACTGTAATTCTACTATTGTCATTGCTGTGAATCCATGGTCATAGGCCATGTTTAATATTTGAATCAAGAATGGAAGATGTCTGGCATCAGTCCGACCAATCAGAGATGCTGGACAGGAGCTACTTTGCTCAGATGGGTCCAGACGTTAATGACTGCATTTCCTTGTGGATATTCAAGCATTTCTGAGTGTGGCAAGGAAGGGCTGATTATCTAGCTTTCCCAATGGGTTCCAATATGATTCCAGCTGGATAGTGCTGTTTTCTCTATGCTCTGCTCTCCTGGAAGCAGTCTCGTCTATACCATCTCATTAGCATCTGTCACCCAGGATACGCTGGAGAATGGAGCTATGACTCCAGATTTTTTGTTGTCCCCCCCCATCCATATGCGGCCATCTATCCACTTGCAGACTATAGAAATCTTAGGTCTTTGCACATTCAGGAAATACAAAGCACTATATAAAACAAAGGGGGTTGTTAGTAAAACAGATGCAGCATTAACTGCACTTGTGAGAGCAGCATAAATAAAACAGTGCATGCACTAGACAGTCCTTTTATATTGCTCAGACTTTACAAAACAGGCTTCCATGCAATGGTAAAGGGGAAAAAAACCCACAATTACCAGAATTAGACCTTTAAAACCACTGTTTGGATAGAGCTCACGAAGCCAGTGCTTTTCATTGTTGCAGTCATCACTCAACAGATTTGTGCTGGAGGTCACCTGCACAGCAGACCCCAGCTCAATGCATGTTTATGACGAGCATCTGAGTCCCACCCTGCAGGAGCTCCCAGATTTCATGGTTATGTCAATGTTCTCAGGTGGTAGGATGACAAGAAGGAATTTGGCAATATCTGGAGATAATTTTTGTTTCTCATAACTGTTATAGAACCTGTGGTCTCAGTCTGTGTCCCAAGAAACCACCTTCATCTGTTATCCTCAAGCCAATTAAAACAGCTATGTCATTATTAAAAAGGCAGGAAAGGAAATTTATTCATTCAGTGTTGTCACATTGGAGAGGGGGACAAAGAGATTTAACAAGCCCCCTAAACACTCCTCAAATTCATCTTAGGGATTTGAGTGAGATTGAAGTTTAAATATAGAGTCAAGGGGATGCATACCAATCAGTGTAGTCTTGCCCACCATTGGTCCTTCATTGTTCCTAGAAGTTTGCCAATCTTCTCAAAGAGAACAGCATCAACTCTAGTTGGCCCAGGCTTTTCTTCTCTCAACACAACATTCATGGCGGGCAGATTTCAGTCTCTTGAGATCTATTGTTTCAACAGTTTGATAGCATAGGTGGGTCTTGAACTACTTGCATTTCTGCTAGGCATACTACACAACTGGACAGAGTGTGCTATTGCCATGGCAGGCAGAATAGAGATGCTGCTAAACACTGCACTACACAAGGCATTTATTCTACAGCAAATATTATTTGTGCATCCCAATGCTAGTCATGTTAAGGTTTGGAAACTACTTCAGAATGCCAAACAATGAGCTTCATTGTTAGGACTCATGCAAGGCTGGCAGAAACTCAGAAGGAGCAACTAATACAGGCAACAATTTTCATGGAGAAGGTGACATGCATCGTGTGAATAAGCTCAGCATGGAGAGATCAATGAGAGAGCAAGATGTGTAAAGGATGTATGTGATCAAAGTGAAGTCATGACTTAGTGTGCTCTTGCATTTGGGGTGGATAAATCCATTAGGGTGAGGTGGCAAAGGCCCTTCAGTGCCACTCTCAGGACTCTGAGATCTCTTCTAGCCTACAGTCAACACACTGGCCTGAGAGCTGCTTCTTAGCCACACCTTTTTTTTTTGAATAGTCCCTAAAAGGCAAGAATGATCTTCAATATGTCTAAGTTCTTGAGAGTCTAAAGAAAGTTAATATTTGTGACGTATGTAAGTGATATGCAATTAAATCTTAGCATCTGTAAATGAAGTTCACTGATCTCAGCTATTTGTATATTAATCATTATTTATCAGCATTCTCACGATAAAATAAACAGCAGTGTTTATTTTAAAATAAATAAAAGTAACAGCAGTGTCAGATAGCAGTGGCAGGAAGCTGTTATGTTCTGCAAAGCCAGGATATTTGCTATCTGTCCCTTCAGTTTGCTGATGCCAACAGAGAATAATGGAATACTAACATAGAAATATTTGTCATAGCAGCTTAGAAGATGACCCATAAATTTGTCAATGTGTTTGAATCTATTGGTATTCTAAGCAAGATGTTACTACTGTCGTGGATCAGTCAGGATATGCTAGGATTGCAGCGGTAACAAGCAAGCTCACAGAACTCAGTGGCTCTGAAGCCTGGATTCTCATTCATAACACACTCATTAAAGTAGCGTGTCAGCCAGGGTCGTTTTTATGTACCTATTGTAGACTAGCTAGGGCTTTTTTCTTTTCCAGCATAGATGTCTCTGTTTGAAATGTTCTTGTAGAAGAAAGAACAGATTCAGTGAAGCACATCTGGTTCTTAGAATTATACCAGAGAGAGAAACATAATGGTTCTGATAACACTCCAAGGACAAATGGGTATGTGATAACCCCTAAGGTCCACAGGCATGGGCATAATCTTCCCAGGAGGGTGAACACCACAGACAACAGCAGATATTAAGAAAGATATGCAA
This sequence comes from Sigmodon hispidus, assembly GCA_004025045.1. Lineage (NCBI taxonomy): Eukaryota > Metazoa > Chordata > Mammalia > Rodentia > Cricetidae > Sigmodon > Sigmodon hispidus. The sequence goes on along the minus strand of PVIH01000718.1, from coordinate 106,276 downwards.
ATGAATTCTCTTGTCATTAACAGAGGAGGAGGATGGGGTGGACAGAGTCCTGGGACTCACTCAACACTCTGCCTTCCACCTTTAATGCTTTAGTGTGGTGATAGTGTGAGAGGCTGGGAAGTCTAATGGTGACCAAAGGTGGGAGATTGAGATGGGGTGCCTGCTTAGGCAGCCAGGGGAGTAGGAGCCTGGAGAACACCATTTTGTTTCTCTCCCTAAATTAAATTATGAGATAATAAAGCATTTAGCACACTGCCTAGCACAGAATAAAATATCAAATATTTCAGCAATGATTGTTTTTTATGAACCAAGTGAAATGATTAGAAAACCCATTAAATGATTTAACACACACACACACACACACACACACACACACATCCCTTCCTTCCTAACATGAAGCTGATGCTGTTAAGCATATACCCGAGAAGCCCAATATCCACATTCAACTCACAACCCCTTTTACGTTCAGGTGGGACTGTGATACTATGATGCTGCTAACCCAGAGAAGGTTTTAGAATAATTAGAATTCTTTTAGGATTCCTATCTTTCCTGTAAAGTAAACAATCAACCAAGCGTTTCCATGGTGCTAGAGAGCCCTAGAGCTCAGAGAGTCTGTCAACACTCAAGACCAGGCCGCAGGAACTATCTATGCTTGTATTCCCCAACAGGCCAGGGAGAAAATACCCAGCAGTTCAAATTAAAATTGTTTGGTTACATTGAGAAGAGCAAGTTTTGCCTCTGATGGAAATATGGTTTTAGTGGAATCTAAGTTGAACTGAGGAAAACTACATAAACATATACACAATCACACATCAATATTGACTTTAGCTCTCTAAAGCTAGTCAATTTGGGGATGAACACTGTACATTGAACAAATATTTGAATTCTTATTACAACCCTGGCTATTTTACTATAGGATTTGGGAGGCAATGAAAGCGGTAAATAAGATAGAGGGGTTCCTTGGCCTTGCTTTCGAAGGGGAATAAACAGCAGATAGATAGGATAGTGTTGAGTTATGATACCTCCAGTGAGTGAAGGTGGCAAAGAGAGGCAGCGGCTTGCTAAAGTGTGAATGAAGGTGCATCTGTGGCAGTGACTGTCTCTCTTTGTCACTTTAACAGGGTGGTCTGGGAACGTATCATTCAGGGCAGGAGTCTTATTGGAGGATTGAACTCTGTCAGTATTTGGGGGAGAATTGCTCTAGTCAGAGAAATAAAACATCTAGGGGGTGCTGTAATGGGAACATACTTGGGACTTCCATGCATTTGGGTGAGTCTAAGGTGAAGGAGCAAAGCCAGAGCTGGGAGGAAGTGACCAGGTGTTGAGTCTGACGAGGAAGGCCAGAGGGATGAGACAAAGAAGCAACACAGCCCAAGCTTCATTTCAGAACTGATTGTTGTGCTTTCTCTGAGGGAGAGCTTTGCTGGATGGCAAATTAGAGGGTTAATGTGGCTATCGATGACAGGGATCTTTGTGAGGAGTTGAAAATTGTAGTATTTGGGGAAGCCTTTTGAAGTTAAATAGTATTTGCTAAGGGACTGTATCTAGTGCGGGACCCCATGAGTTTCAGACAGATCAAATGGGTTCTGTCAGCTGTCTAAATGCGGAGGGGCCAGTGGGGGAGAAATAGGTAGGGCTGGGTCAAGAGCCCTGCAGCTCTCCACATAACCAGGGCTGTGTACTCAGGGATGACTTATATCCTCGTAACACTCAACATTTTGCAGAAACAATTTCATGTCAGCTGTAGGAGCCGAGCAGGATGGATGCTATTTGTTTCCATTTTGAGAATGAAAATAACGAAGGCTCAGATAGAGTAAGCCAGAAACAGTGTAATAGACAGAACAATTTTGAAACACCAGACAGAAGCAAAATCCAACAAGCTCAAACACAGAAAATGGATTGGCTCTCATGAAAGGTGGAATCTGAGAATGTGGCTGGGACCGATGAGAGCCTTGTCTGTTCCATTTATCCTAGACGTTCTCTTCCAAACAGATGCACTCTCCAGCTCCTAGAGGGGATCTCAGAAGACAGCAATATCCACCCAGGACAAACTCTGTTTTCCTTTCAGAAATACTCTCAAAGTAAACATCTTGGCCAGCTAGGTGATGGTTCAGGAGGACTGTTCAGTGGGTGCTAACAGGATCTGATTCTAATCTGGGAGAGGAGAATCTCTCAGAACCCTGTTACCTCTCTGCCAGGAGAGGGTGCCTTCTTTTGCCCATAAAAGACAAAGAACTCCCCAATTCCCAAAGAAGCAGTTTCCCTGAAACCAGTTTCTGCCAGACCTTCTGGGATAGAAATTTCCCGAGACTCAGCTCCAGCTGGAGCAGACCTTCAGAGGGTCTAGTTTCCAAGCCTGGGTTGGAAGGCTTCTCAGTTAGGACCCTTTGTTATTGGAATTCTATTAGTCAAAAGTTATTCCTTAGGGCATTAACTGTCACCATCCCTTCTGCCCAATCCTCTTGGCACCGCTGAAAACCCTAAACTTCAGCAAAGGGCATCCCTTCTTACTCCGAGGGTCTCCATGACAGCAGAACTCCCTGGTGTTCTTCTCCTTTACTGGCTGGTTCCTTTCTGTGCTCTCTCTCTCTCTCTCTCTCTCTCTCTCTCTCTCTTTAAATGATCGGGGTCTCACTATGTAACCCTGGCCAGCCTAGAGTTTTCTATGTAGGACAGGCTGGCTTCGAACTGTGGCGGTTTTCCCTTAGTGCTTACTACTGATCACCAGGTACAGGTGTACACCAACATACCCTCTCCTTTCAGGCCTCTTGGCTGATGTTTTTTCCACCTGTCAACACAAATATACTGTTTTTTCAGACATCAGCCCATGTCCTGATTTCTGCTGCTTGTGGTGGAGGCAATTGGCTGCACCGAGGGTCACGCCCCCTTTTTGTGGTGGAAGAGATTGGCTGCCCTCCTGAGGGTCACGCCCCCTTCTTTCACAAAATCCCATATAGTTTAAGCATCTCTAGGCACGGATGTGTGACAAAGGTTCATGATAGAAATGAACCAGCCACAGGAATTTAGTGATCCTTTGTTGCTGATTAGCGTAGGGATGAACATGTGACCCAGTTTTTGCCAATAGGATTCAATAAAAAAAAAAGTTGGGAATTCTGGGAGAAATGTTTCAAAACTCTCAACCATTTCTAGCTTGTGAACAATTGAAAAAAACTTTCCGATGCTTGAATGTTGTTTTCCTTGTTCTCCAGTGGATAAGACTTTGACTCCTAGGTAGGACTGCATGCCCATGTCTCTTCATCCCTAGGCCTTCTCTCTGATCCTTCCGTCTCTCTTGCTCACCAGTGTCATGGAACCAGCCAGGATGGGAAATTTTATTCCTTGACATTCAGCTGTTCCAGAGCAGAGGAGATGGATTATGCTATTTTTAACCATCCTAATGACATGAAAATAATGTTCCAAAGTATGACCTGAAGCATTGACAAACAGTTGGTGACATAGGAATGACCAAGAGTCGAATATGATGAGGAAGTCTTGGAAAACAAGCAGCTTGGGTCTCATAATGTTACAGGATATGTGTCCTTGTTGTCTTTAATTTTTAATATGACACAGCCTAGAGTCACCTGAAAGAGAAAAGAGCCTCAGTTATGAGGTTTCCTAGAGCAGGATGCCCTCTGTGTGTGTGTGTGTGTGTGTGTATATGTGTGTGTGTGTGTGTGTGTGTGTGTATGTGTGTGTATGAGAGAGAGAGAGATAGACAGAGAAAGAGAGAGAGAATGAGAATGTGTGTGTGAGAGAATGTCTTGTTCATTATTAATTGATGCAGGAAGGCCCAGCCCACTGTGAACAGCACCACTCCAGAAAGGTGGTCCAGGTCGCTCTAAGAAAGCATGAACCCATAGGTATGTCGGTCACTTAACATCATCCTCCATAGTTCCTGATGTTCTTTCTTAGCTATGAGTAAATTCCTTGATCAGAGGTAGTGCTATATGGAATAGCAAGCAGTCTTGCCTTCAGGTTCCTGCTTTGAATTCCTGCCCAGGCTTCCGTAAATGATGGCTCGTGACCTGGAAGCATAAGTTATTCTTGGTCAGAATGTTTTAGCATAGTAACAGAAAGGAAAATAGAACAACCCTCCAAATCCTTCTCATGACACCCGGGCCCCCATGCACTCACCCCTCACTATCTCTCTGCCTTAAGTTTTTTGCCTTAAGTCCACAGCACTGGGAACTTCATGTTTTTAAATTTATGCTTGCTATATTCTTTCAGCCAGCTGTGACTTTGCACTCTGCTCCTCTGCATGGAATTTCTCTCTGTCTTACTCACCTTGTCAAACTCTTTGTCATCTTTCAAAGCTTTATCCCACATCACATTTCTAAGATAATTTTTCAGGGTCCTCTTGAACAGGCTTACTGGCTTTCCATTCTGCATTGCTTCTGTAACTGAACACGCCTGTAAATGTGGCAGTTGGGCAGATAGGCTGTGCCTTCTGCACCTGCTGCCTGCTCAGAACTGTAGGGTCCTTGCCTGCAAAATCAAGCTTTCTTCACAGATGCATCTCTTGGACTTAGGTTAGAGTACAGTGCATCCTAGAATGAATCATAGCTTTGGTTGAACTGAATCTCTTGCTTCCTAATACCCTAATGTCATTCTTTGACATATCCATTTAGACCCTGGCACTAGGCTCAAACCAATGGGAAATTAGAATAACATGACTAACTTAATACTCTGAACATCTATATATGTATATATATGTATGCACATTTCTGTGTGTATATGCATATATACATGTGCATATGATGACTAGAGGTCAACCTTCAGTGTTCCTCAGACACCATGCACACCCTTGTTTTTTTTTTTTTTTCTTTTTGCATAGGGTTTCTAATTGGCTTGGAGCTCACCAAGAAGTCTAGGTTGTCTGGCCAGTGAGCACCATCTGTCTGAAATTACAAGTGGATACTATGCTGTCTTTTTATGTATGTGTAGTTTCTGAGGATCATGTTTACAAAATATTTTGCCAACTGAGCCTCTTCCCCATGCCTATTCTGAGTATTTATTAGAACCACCTTAAGACTAGGGAGGTGTTCTCTCAGTTTATTTATACAACCACTTAGCAATAATAAACAGGCATTTGTATTTTGCGGACAATTCACTGAAAGGTTAAGTCTCAAGGTCACAGTCAATAATATACAAATCAAGGATTCAAACTGGGATATCTGACCCTGATCCTGGTATACCTCAGGAATTAATAACTCGTGCCAACCTGTTGTCACTATGGTCTGCCATATTTCCCGTGGCTTTGTCCCACATGTTTGCAACAGAGCTTTTCAATTCAGAAGTCCAATAGAATTACTTCCCCCACCTCTAGCTGTGGAAAGCACCGTGATGTACATCACCGAGAGCCTGTGGCACAGTCTTCAATCTTCTCCACACTCAGCTACTTCCATCCTTGACCTTAGAGTGGTGAAGATGATTCTTATGGGGCTGTTACTCAAAGGAAAAGTGAAATGGTCCCTGTGGGGAGACTTCAGGATTTCCGTTCCAGCCTTCTAATTTCAGATCGGCCTGAAGAAAAGAACTATGCTAGAAGCCAGATTCACAAAATTAGGTGAGCTCCGTTCTCTGCCTCTCTGAAGAAATATGGGCGCTGCTCTAAAAATCTTTTTTTAATCTCCTCTCTGGTCCATGTAACAGGAAATTGGTCTCTGCCATAGGCCAATAAATCTCCAACTTTTTATTGAATATTAAAGAAAGACTTCAAGTCAAGTTCAAAATCTCTGTGCTTGGAGCATCTTACATAATGCTGCAGCTCTGGTACCTCGGGTCACAAGAGCTTTAAAAAGGAGGAGAAAAATGGGAAGCCTTCGGGTCAGTGGCCCTCAGGGATGATTACTTCTCCTTAAAAATAATAGCCTATTACTCTGAAAATCTTAAACAAGGTATTGCTTTGCTGGCTTGCACATTATAATTGACAAAAGAGAGATTAGCACCTGCGAGTTCTGGGCTATTCACAATGAGCTTGCAGTGCCTTCTCCCAGAAGACTTTGGCCTTTAAATAGCTGTGATAGGTGATTGATGGTAGAGCCACTTCTCAGACACCCTTTTAGGACTGCAGCTCTCCCTTCTTTTTGCATGGTCTAGCCATGTTTCTCTCTTAGAGATGTCTTTGGCCCGAGAAAGCTGCATGGCTGAAGGCCTTTTGTAGTTGAAATGCGCAATGTCTGCTGTAGTGTCATGGATTTGACTACCCCATCTCCAGCTGGTGGTGTCATTTCATGAAGTTGTGGAACTTTTAATAGGTGGGAGATAGTTGAACAAAGTCCATTGTTAGAAGGAGGTAGGACTTGACATTTGTAACCTTGTTCTGCTTATTTGGAGGCTCTGATGGAGGAGCACAGCTACTAATTTACTCTGGACCATATCCCAGTCCTTCTCTAACTGGCAAGGTCATCTTCTTCCATCAAGTGCACAGCTTCAGAGAGGACGCATATGGAACCATGAGGAAAGAGTTGGACAACCCAGCTAGCACCCCACATCATCCAGATGAACCCCAATGGAAATAGGATGGCAGATGTCACAACCAGATCCCCCTCACGCTGCCTCTCCTTATGCTTCCTGTTCAACAGAAATGTGAGGAGGTCCTGAGTCCCAGCCACACCCCTCACTGCCTGCTGCCATGTTTTTCCAGTCAAGTGGAATGCCTCCTGGGGGTCAAAATAAACCCCTCCTGCCTTACATTGCTTCATGTCTGCTGTACTTTCCCTGCAGACTAACACAAGGTCACATCCCCTTGCTGAGAGCAGCCCAGATGCATGAATGGAGAAAGCACAGAATGGAAGATGGGCTTAGTTGTCTCCATGTGTAGCAAGGCTGAAGTCCTTGTCCCTGCAGGGGCCTCCACACTGTGATTCTGCATCTCCTCCCTTCTGCACCTCCGAGTTCCCACCCTGCTGTAGGTGTGGATTATATTGCACTCTGCTACAAACTTCCTCCTGCTTGGAGAAGTCTGGGTCTCTGGGAACCCTTCTTAATTTAGAAACACCTCAATGCATCAGCATGTTAGAGACAGTCTGCATGTTTTATATGGAATAATCTGTAGACAGAAACAATTTTATGAGATTTTAAGATACACATACATATTTTTTTCCCAGACAAAGATGTTTTGGTTTCATTTCTGTTGCTGTGATAAAGGTCCCAGATGAAACGGAACTTAGAGAAAAATGGGTTTCTTCAGCTTACAGCTCCAGGTTATGGCTCATCTTTGTGGAAAGTTAAAGCAGGGGCTAACTGAAGACAATCCCCACCACACACACACATGGCCCCAGGCCAACTCGTATAGACAGTTTCTCATCAAGACCCTCTTATGAGGTGGTGATTCTAGGTTGGGCCAAGCTGACAAGTAAGTTAACTATCATAAAAGGGATAATATTGATAAATACTATTTTCAGGTATATGTTCACATTATGGATGGGGCAGCAACAAACAAGAAAAATGATATAGGAAGGTCAAGAGGTCCTTTAGTTCTATTGGTAAAAATAAATGTGTGCATATTTATTTTTATTATTGATTGAATATTTTGGAGGCTAATGCATTCTATATAAAATCCAAAGGAGAAATGTTATAGTTGCAAATCTGAAACTTGTCTCTCCCATTTGAGAGCTGTGTGACCATAGATAAATGACTTGACTTCTCAGATACTTCTACTTTATAGGGAAGAGAAGTTTTTTTTTTTTTTTTTTTTTTTACTCTTCCTCTAATGACCACAAAAATTTAAAGAGGCAGAGTCAAAACCCACTGAAAAGAAGTCTTTCTCTACTGCAGAATAAAATTTCTTCAAGTTCTACTTCAAGTTCAAAGCCAGCAAAGGCTAGATAGTGAGACTATCTCAAAACAAAAAGCAAAACCATGGCAACAAACAGCAAAAACAACAGACAAGTGGATAAGTGCCTCTCGTATATATCTCAATACAGGTATTTGACACTAATAAATACCAGTTTGAACAAAGCTTGGCATTAAAAGATGCCCTGTAGGAGTGATCTTTCTTCCTCACTGTGCCATCATCACATGGGCACTTCACATTCAATATCCTAAAGGTCAGCAATTTAAAAGGGTTGGCAAGGGCTGGGCAGATGACTCAGCAGTTAAGAGCACATACTGCTCTCTTGTAGTGTACAAGTTGGGTTCTTATCCATGCTGGGAAGTTCATAACTGCCTGTGACTCCAGCTCATGGGGTCTGACTTTTATTTTTTTGCCTCTGTGGGTACCAAACACACACACACACACACACACATACACACACACGCATGCACGCACGCACGCACGTGTGCATGTGCAAGAGTGAAAAATAAAGTATTAAGAGAGTTGGCACAGGCTGAGCAAGTATCTGTTATGCAAACATGAAGACCTGAATGTGGACCTCCAGCATGCATGGAAAGCTGAGCATGGTGCCAAGAGCCTGTAAAACCAATGCTATGGAGGTGAAGACAGGAGGATCCCTGGGGTTTACTGGTCACCCAGCTTCATTTTGTGACCTCTAGGTTCAGTGACATACCCTGTTTGAAAAATGTGAGATGGAGAGCCATCAATGAAGATACCTGGTGTCAACTTCTAGCCCCCACAGGCATGAGTGTATATACATATGCTACACCTGCATCTCAGGGCACCACTCTCTGATGCAAGAACAGAAGGTTTCTTTATTCAAGCCAAGGCAGGGATCTTGTCTACCATTCCTTTTGCCAAGAATAAGGGAGAAAGGTCGAGAGCACTTCTTACAAGGGGTTTATATAGGATAGAGCTATGAGAAGTCAGTGTACGTGAGTGTTAACAGCTTGTCAGGATGTCTGTAGGGGAACTATGAGGTTCTGGCAGAAGATAAGGTATCTATAGGAACATCTAGTCTTTATAAAATTTTTACAGCCTGTATGCCTGTATCCTGCTTTTTCTGATTCCAGGATATATGATTTTTATCCCATTATTTCACCATTTTGCGGGGGGAGTTGAGTTTAGTCCTTAGTCACCGGTTGTCTCAGGATGGTGGCCTGTTTCTCAAAATGGCACGGTTTCTGTTTTTTTCACATACAGCCCCCCAAAAGATTGACAATCCAACTTCTAGAACCCAAATTCTGTGTTCATCCCTTACTCTTTGATAGAGACATGGAATCTCTTTGTGTCACACATTCATTAGCTGGAAAAACAACCATGAGAACAGTCTCTACCATCATTCTCATGAGGAATAAATGAGATGAGATGATTTACATAGCACAGTTTGTGGGTTCGTTGGTACAGTCTACTGTTGAACGATTATTTTTACTGTTATCAGTAAACTTGGGAATCAGGAGAAAAAATACCCTTTTGAATAGTGAGCTCACATGCTGATTTTGGTCTCCTGATCAGTCTATCAAACCAACCAGAGATTTGGTTTGGTCTTTACTGGGAACATCTCAGACTGGCTACACATCCAACACTTCCTTCATTGCTGCCCTGCACATACCAGAGACTGAGTGTGGCTGTGTTCCTACTGTCTAGTTGCAATGATTATCAAAAAATGGGCAACAAAAGCAAAATAACCCCTTTCCTGTCTTTAGGCAGACCAAGTCACTCCGCTAACATTCTTCCCATAGTTTTAAAGCAAAGTTTCAAAGATTGGCTGGCAAAGATTGAATGTGCAGTATGTAAGTCTACCAGAACATAGCCCTCCCTGCATGTAATAACTGTTACATGAACATTGTAATTGTTTCATTATTATTGCTTTATTATTATTCACAGCATTGTCAATATTATCATTTACCAAGGTCTTATGGGTTACCTGCTCTACTCACATAATTAATTTTTATTACATATACTTATTTCTGTGTGTTTGGGTGGGGAGTGGGGGTTGTGCCATGGCATGCATATGGAAGTCAGAAGACAATTTGTGGGTCCTGAATATTGAACTTGGGTCACCAGGCTTGACAGTAAGTGCCTTTACCCACAAAGCTATCTCATTGGTCCTTTCATATTTAAAAAAAATATTTACTTCCCAGATGCTTGTCCTCCATGCTGCTGTATGCAGACAGCCTGGGCTTAGTGTACATTGGCTCACTGGCATTTAAGCAATGGGTCTTGTTTTCTTGGCTTCCTCTGGGGCTTTCTTATTGCCTTTTTTCCTAGTTCCTGTTTTATCAACCTGATAAAACCATTCCACCAGCCATATCCCTCATAAAGCTCTTGACTGTCTTAGGGGCCAGAGGTATGTGGACACAGATCCAAACAAATGTGAAGGTCGGATCCCTCCACACATACTTCCTCCAAAGCAGCAAGGCACTCCTCTGCAAAACTCTCCAGGACAGGTTCATTTCCAGAAAGGTTTGCAAAGACATGACTAACTACCACATTCCAACATCCACGACAGTGCAGGCATTGCTGCAAAATTAGTGATCAGACTTTCAGGCTCTCACAGGGAGCTCTGCTGGACTGTAAAGCTCAACCCTACAGGCTGCTTTGTATGATAGTCCCCACCCCCTGCCCTTAAAGAAAGCCAGCGATGACTTTTTGATACCACCCAGACTCCAAACTAATATTCAGCTTACAAACCCTCCCCTCCCCCAAAGCGAGTTATTTGCCAGATCCCAAATGGTCCGAGGTTGATGGATGGTGGGTGATTTCTACATCAGCACACCTTGGAGCCCCAGAGCTAACCCTCTGACAGCGTTAGCATAAAAGATTTACATTTATGTTACGAGGGCCACACAAGAATAATAATTTTAAGATACATTGCCTTGGCTGCTGGTGCGGCTGCTGGTGCACCCTGGGAAATCTTGCAGCGGCAAGAGCAGAGCAGCACTGTAATTACAAAATGGCAGTGCAGGAGAGGGTTTTTAAAGACAGGCAGCTAGAGACCAAAGCCATCTGCATGCCTTGGCGGATTGAAATTACAGTAATATATTAAGACATTACCTGAAAAACCCAGCACCATTTAAATGATTTACTTTTCAGCCCGGGCAAGCTTTAATTTAAGGATAAAGTCATTCAGAAAGCTAATCTGATAGGGGAGGCATTATTTCACACAGTTAAGTTAATTTACAGTAGCTGATTGTTGTGGTTGCTTTTCTATTGTTATCTTCCTACAAACAGCTGATCTGCCAGACAGAAACAGTAGATTGCTTACCTCAGTGTCTTAATTCAGCAGGCAAGCTATCTGTGATAAAGGTTTGTTTATAAGCAATAATGGGAAAGTCATTTTGAGGCCACCCTGATAACACTGGTGAGAAATATTTTTAAGGGAGAAAACACACAATTAAATAAACAAATGAACTCACAGGACCTGCACGCATGTGTCTGTATTGCTGTCTAGAGTGGTTGATGTCTGCGTTGTACCATAGGCCCTTCTCTGTGCCCCCTCCCCCACTGTGGTTACTAAAGTTGTCTTTGTGTCCCTCGGCGATGGCTCTATAATCAGACTGCTTCTCTTAGAGAACACTGACTTTTCTGGGTTCCATGAATTTAGCTACTTTCTTTGCTATCTGATTTCCAAAGTGGGGAATGGGAACTTTTGTTATGTTTTTATTTAGTCTCTGTGTGTGTGTGTGTACGTGTGTGGGATGACACTTGTGTGGAGGTGAAAGTACACTTTGCAAGAGTCTATTCTCTTCTCAAACCCTCTGGGTACCAGAGATCAAACTCAGTTTGTCAGGCTTAGCCACAGTCACCCACACCTGCTGAGCCATCTCACCTCCCCACCCTGCAAAAATAAAGAAAATGAGGGACCAAAGCATTCGAGCTGTCAGAGGACAGTGGGACAACACCCTCAATCCAGGAAGAAGTAAACTGCTTATTTTGCACATGAATGGCTGCCACACGTCTCTGTGATTTCCTTCTGTGGGAGCCAGGGGCTTTAAAAAGATTGCCTTCCATTTTAAGTACGGAAATGGGTCTGGGGAGGAAAAGCCAAAGGAAATCACTGGATCCAGAGGGCAGAGACCCTGCCACATAAATTCTGACACTGGTTAATCCTCTGGACTGCAGGCTGTGACTTCTATGTGTAGCCTGATTACCCGCAAAGGAGACTAGAGAAGTTGAAAACTTGGAAGGCTTAGGACATCTAAGCATTTCCTTGACGTGATCTTCCCAGGGCAGGAACAGCGGTGCCTGAGCCAACCCAGCATCCTTTCCCAACCAGTTTCTCTTTCAGACTGGTGTCCGAGATTTTCAACAGTATGCATTTGGCTCTTTCTGACTTCCCACTTCCCCACGGAACCCCTCTGGAAGTTCTCGAAGCCACATGCCATGACAATTGGGCACTTTTTGTCACCTGAAAGGCTGTGTTTGCACCCATCCGTGTCGTTCTATGAAATATAGGGTCCCGATGCATTCAGAAGCACCAACCCCTTTACCAAATACCATGTCCATTTGACAAGACTGAAGTAGATTAATTAATGTGGTGGGTCTATCTTTGGCCCAGCTGTCTTGTGCTGCAATGGAGACCAGGAAAAATCCATTAGATTATACTGAGAGATAGCAGAAGAAGGTTTAGATTAAGTTTATCTCTCGAGGCAATTTTATTAGATAGATTAAGTTTCTGTTCATCTCTCCAAAGACGGCAGTAATAACCAGTGTCATGACTTTCAAATCCTTTGGACTGCAGAGAGTAATCAAACATGGTTGTCTTTTTATTCTTCTCTTTTACTTCTTAGCATTCTCCAATCCTGTCTCACTCATCTGTCAGAGGATAGTATTAAGGGGATCAGTGTTGACAAGCGATAGTACAAATTATGTAATGCTGATGACATTTCCCTGTCTCCTTTTGATCTGCAATTCCCACTCTCATCACTCTTTATTCTATAAAAAGCATTGAAAGAGAAAGGCAGCCGTGGACACCACTGGCTGTGGTCCCTGAACCCCAGGGGCAAAGCAGGGTGAATTGGAAGTGTACAGGAAGCTTCTGGATTACATGTGGGGCTTGGGAAGACGGCCTGAGTGACAGAAGGGGAAATTGAGGTCATCTCCCTACAAGCAGCCTCTGACAGCTGTCACTTGGGACCACAGTGCTATAAGTCTCATGAAATATTGGACATGTTAGGCTCATTCTGGCCATGGGCTTTCTATTCCAAGCATGTACCTTCTGACTTTCCTGCATCAGAGATTCTATCTGCTTGTTTGGGGCAACTGATGGGAATTAATCTGAAAGAAAGAACTGAGCTAGTTTAGTGAGAGAGGTGGAAGACTGAAGTGTCTGCTCCAGAGAGTCAGCTTTCTGGAGGACGGAGCACTCAGCTTTAGACTGGGCAGCAACAGGTAAAGTTGGGTGAAACCTCTTCTGTGTGTGTCAAAAGGGACTTGAGGTGAGAAAGGGGACACTTCTCTCCTTACTGTGTCTCCTTTCCCATAGAGGATTCTTAGTTAATGTAGCAGCCTCGGACTGCCTTCTGGCATCATCTACCTCCGACATAGGTCCAAAGGAGAATGGCTCGTTGCAATGAGATGCTTCAACTTGAGATAAAGATGAGACTTTGTAATGGTGATCTCAGAGTATTCTGTGTTTCAGAGACTTGAAGTTTTATTTTTTGAAAAAAAAAAAAAAGAGCAATAGCACTAATCTTACAGGTATACCATATCTTACTAAATGGTAGAATTCATCTTACTAAGTACTTATAAATGAAGAGAATCCATGAAAATTAACAAAAACTTCCGTGTGGAATTATATTTGTTTTGAAGTTTTTCATGATCATCACATGTCATAACAATACATATGGTATGTGACTAACAAAACCTTTTGGCATCCTGGCAAACAAGTGACCTTTGCCTTCACTTATAGTCTTAAAATGGCTAGGGGGGTGGATAGGTAGGATGGAGTTTGATTGATCTAGACTTGTTATTTGTTTAACTCCTATATGTTTATTTATTACACAATAATTTATTAACCATAAATTATGTATTAGATACTAGAGGGCTTTTTTTTTTCTTTTAGGGTTACTATTACTGTGATAAAACACCATGACCAAATCAATCTGTGGAGCAAAGGGTTTATTTCACTCACAGTTTCATATCTATATAACAATCCTCTCTCAAAAGCAGTGAGGGCAGAAACCTGGAGCCAGGAGCAGAGACCATGGAGGGGTGCTACATACTGGCTTGCTCTTCATGACTTGCTCAGCCTGCTTTCTTATAGAAGCTAGGGCCAGCAGCCCATGGATGGCAGCACCCACAATGGGCTTATCACTCCCACATCAAACACTAACTAATAAATGACCTACAGCCTGATCTTATGGAGGTATTTCCTCTACTGAGATTTCCTTCTTTCCAGCTTCTGTCAAGTTGACACAAATGTAACCAGAACAAACACAGAATGGCAAACAACGCATCCAGAGATTTACTGGAGGGCTGGATGTACAGTACAGATGAGAACTTGCCTGGCATAAGCAGTGTCCTGAATTTTATTTCCAGCACCACATTAAGCCAAACAGACTGGGTGTGGTGGCTCATGCCTGTAATCCTAGCACTCAAGTGTTGTAGAATAATCCTTCTATATACACTGTGGACATGTGTTGCTATGATTAGTTTAATAAGCAAGCTGACTGGCTTACTAGGATAGAGTTAGGCAGGAAAGTCAAACTGAGAATGATGGGCAGAAGAAGGGCAGAGTCAGAGGAGTCCCCAGTCAGACAGAGAGCGAGTCAGACACACAAAATGGAATAGAGGTAAAAGTCATGAGCCTTGGGACAGCAAATAGATTAATAGAAATGGGTTAAGTTGTAAGAACTAGTTAGTAACAAGCCTGAACTCTATACTGAGTATTTATAAGTAGTATTAAGCCTCTGTGTCAGTTATTTGGGAGTAGGCAGTCAGGACAGGGGGACAGGGGGACAGGGGGACAGGGGGACAGGAAAACTCTGTCTTTACTTGAAAGGAGAGGTAGAAGCAGGAAGATCAGCATTTCAAGGTCATCCTCAGCTGTGTAGCATATTTGAAGCCATTGTAGGCTATGTGAGCCCTGGCTCAAAGAAAAAAAAAAAGCTTGATAGGTACAAATTTGTCATTTCATCGATGGAATTAGATCTGCTTCATCCATGTTGGCGTTTCCATGACCTGCTATGTGACTGCTACACACTGGGTACTCAAATAACAGTTCATGAATAAATGAATAGATAAATGCATATAAACCACTCATACCCTTCCTAACCACTAACACCATCTTGCTGAGAGGCAGAATTATTATTGGAAAAGTTTCTCAAGACACCAGAAAACACTATCATTCAAGACCAGCAGTGAAAGCTAGGAGGAAGAAATAGGTTTCAAGCCTCTATTTCACCATGAGGTATCCTTTGGAATGTAAAATAAAAACAAATAGAATTTTATTAATCTATTTTTGCCTACAGCCTGGAAAAGCCCTTATGTCAAAATTCCCCGCCTCTAAATTATGCCTTGTCTACCCATTATAAATTTTATTAACCACTCTTTTATTAGCAATCTTATTACAGTTGATCTGCACATGAATAGAAACAATTTACAAATGATCAGGGTTGGATTAGAAAAGCCATAAACTCAATGCAAATTGTTAGAAATTATTTACTGGCTTTGCACAAATCTGCATATAGATTGAGGAAGTCAATCAGAAAGGTACCTTCAGGTATTCTTTGCGAGATGCGATTGTGAAGATAGTCACAGACGGGCATGTGTCGTGTAGAATAGAAACGAAAATAAATAGATTCATTTGTCAAATACATTAAGGTGTGGGTCTCCTCATTTAATACGTGCTTGGAGCACGGGGTATCTGGGAAAGCTGAATGGGGTAAAGACATGGCTTGATATCAAATCTAAATAAGGTCATGAGTCTGAGGCTTATAAAAGGATTTTGGACAAACAAAATGTGGAAACATTGGCCAAGCACATTAGGGGACTACAGATGCATCATCTATTAACCTCTGAGTAGCTCTCTGGGACAGGGAGGACTGTCATTCTTGGTTTTCGGTTTAGAGAACTGAAATAAATGACAAGCGAGTCATGGCTTCATAAAGGTCACACAGAAATCAGGATTTGTGTTCAAATCTTCTGATTTTGTGTCTGAAGACCTATCTGTGAAAGACTTAGCTTGTCCATGCAGCTTCTTTTCAGAGGGTTTGTAGGTTCTTGGAAACCTCTCTCAAGTCCAAACTGTCTATCAGAATCACAAGACTTGCAAAACTCTGTTTCTCTTTAGTTGGGGAAGTGACACCGTTTAGTACAAAGAACCTAGGCTGGGCCAGGAGGACTGAGCTTGTCTACCTCTTGTCCTGTTTGCCCTCAGACAGGTCTTCCTCTCTCTGGAACTTGCTTTATAAAGGAGTAGGGGACCAGGTTTTCCCAAACTCTGTGGAAGTTTGCAAAGTGTTCAGTAAGGGCTTGAAGATATGACACCTGTTTTTTCTTCATATGTGCAGGTGATTCCTCTGCAAAAGGGACACTGGCCAGAGTTAACGGTTTAACCTCACTTGCACTTCTTATGGTACATTATTTACACCCCCAGCAAGCACCTCATAGTTCTCTCCTTCAATCACAATTATGTTCTTGGATTATTCTTCTCTCTTTCTCCCACCTCCCTCTCCTCTTCCCCGTTGCTCTCTCTTTCTACCCTAGTGCACTTGTGAAGGTCAGAGAATAGAGTTGGGTCTTTGCTTTTCACCTGTGTAGGATCTCATTGTTTACCACTGTGTATGCCAAGTTGTGTAACCTGTGGGTTCCTGGTGGGGGGCGGGGGTGGGGGGAGGGATGCGGTAGTGTTTTCTGTCTCTGCCTCCCTTCTTCCATGTCGCCACAGGAGCCCTGGGATTGCAGACACATGTTATCACACCTAGCTTGACATGGTTCTGGGATCAGAATTCAGATCCTCCTGCTTGCACAGCAGCTTTTTACTTTCTGAATTTCTTCCATATGGATAAATTGTTTTTTTTTTAAATTTTTTTTTATTCAGTACGCATCAGTTTTTCTCCTATGGATACTTGGTTTTAATAGGTATTAAGTTGAGACACCATGAATGATGCTATACCTGATCTTTTTGTTAGCTATGGTAGACTTTTGACAACTCAGGATATTCTCAGAGACCTGAGAGTTTAGTCACATGTGCAGAGATTATTTAACTATCCATTCCTAGCATTGTGGAGCTTCAGGGGTGGGGTGGAGATGAGACGATTCATTTCACCAGACCATGAGAGATAAGTTTCTCCAGGCTCCCCCGTGCAGGACCTATTCCTGGCCTTCTGCTTGTTTCCTAAGCTATAGGACTCATGTCAGATCATGTGCAAGATAAACATAACAAGAATCACATCTGTTAGACACCAATGCACACCAATTAGCTTGTAGACCTATGTGCTTTACTTGATTTAATTCTTGAAATAGACAGTAGACTTGGAATTCTTTCATCTCAGTATTCCAAGAATTGAGACCTGAGGAGTGGTAGTCTGCCTAAGTGCATTGAACATGAATGCAACATGAGTTTGTCTCTGCTGTCTGACTCCAAAGTCTACATTCTTTTCTGGGGTGTAGCAGGAGGATCTTTTATTTACTTCTTAATTTGTTAAACAATTAATTTTACATCCCGGTCACAGTTCCTCTCCCAGTTCCTCTGCCTCTATTCTTCAATCCACTTTTTCATTTCTGTTCAGAAAAGGGCAGGCCTCCCATGAATATCAACAAAATATGGCATATCAAGTTGCAGTAAGACTAAGCACCTCCCCTTGTATTAATGCTGAGCAAGACAACCCAATGGGAGAACTAGGTCCCCAAAAGTCAGCCAAGGAGTTAGACGCAATCCCTGCTCCCACTGTTAGGAACTCTATGAGATCACCAAGCTACACAACTGTCCCATATATGAAGAGGGCCTATGTCAGTCCCATTCAGGCTCCCTGGTTATCAATTTAGACTCGGTTGATGTGGATGTCTTTCTGTATGCTGTGAATTATCATTGGGTAATAAAGAAACTGTTTTGGCCTATGGTAAGCCAGCTTATAGTCAGGCAGGAAATCCAAGCATAGATAAAGAGGAAGGAGGGCAGAGTCAGAGGAGAAGCGATCCAGCTGCCCAAGAAGCAATATGTAATGGAGTACAGGTAAGCCACGAGCCACTTTGCAAGACAGATTAATAGAAATGGGTTAAGTTGTAAGGACTAGCTGATAATGAGCCTCAGCCATAGGCTAAACAGTCTGTAATTAATATAAGCCTTTGTGTGATTATCTGGGACTGCTGCTCTGGACCTCAGGGGTATGCCGGGTCAGAAACATCTTATAGCACTCTGTAGCTCCTATGAACCCATGTTTGTTGATTCTGTTGGTTTTCTTGTGATGTCCTTGACTGCATGGCTCTTCTTATCCTTCTCCCCTCTCTTCAGCAGGATTTCCCAAGCTCAGCCCAATATTTAGCTGTAGAGCTCTGTCTATTGCCATAAGTTGTTGGAAGAAGCCTCTCTGATGACAATTGGGCAAACTATGAGTATAGCAGAATACGGTTAGACATCATTATATTGACATTATGTTTTTTTTTTCCAGTCATGAGTGGTTCTACCGTAAGTCTGTGGTTGTTTAGCATGTTGGTCCTGGCACTTCAGGCAGCCTCAGGGGTAGACTTACTCTTGTGGCATGGTTCTTAGGTTAGACCAGTCATTGGTTGGTCACTTTTTCCCTAGTCCACTCCATAGCAGGACAGACTGTAGGTTGAAGGTTATGTAGCTGGGTTGGTGTCCCAGTCTCATCTTGCCTGGTCATAGGAGATGGCCAGTTCAGGCTTCATATCTGCTATTGCTAAGAGTCTTAGTTGCTTGTAGATTCCTGGGAGGTTTCCATGCAGTAGGTTTCTACCTGACCCTGTCATGCCCTCCCTCCAGTCTTCTCTCTCTTCTCTCTCAGTTCTCTCCCCCTCCTTTCACCCCTAACCTGATCCCTCATGTTTTCATTCACAAAAATCTTTTATTTTTCTCCTTCCCAGGGAGATCTAAGGATCTCCCCCCTTGGGTCCTCCTTGTCACCTAGGCTCTCTGGGTCTGTGTAGCATATATCCTTTACTTTACGGTTAATATCCACTTACAAGTTTGCCTTTCTGGGTCTGGGTTACCTCACTCAGGATGATTTTTTTTCTAGTTTTATTTGCCTTCAAATTTCATGATGTCATTGTTTTTAAAAAGAGGAGTAATACTCCATTGTGTAAATGTATCACATTTTTTTTTTTTTTTTTTTTTTAGTTCTTATTTGAGGGACATCCTGATTGTTTCCAGGTTCTGGTTTTTATAAATAAAGATGCTATAGAGGTAGTTTCCATTAAAGGCTAGACTCACAACTTTCATTGCCTGGGGGACTGGTCTCCAGCAGTGCAGAGCTCAAAGGGAAATCCACACAGTGGTGTACTGTGACTTTTTTTTTTTTTTTATCTGAGTGGGTTAAGGGAAAAGACACTCACATACTCTCTTGATGGTTTCCTTTTTTATTCTTTTGTATTCAGAGTCTATATTCTACGTTCTTTTTTCTTATCTCTATCCAGAAATGTTCCTTCTGTCTTTCTTGATTTTTTTGTAATTCTATCTTTATTCTTTCTTATTTTTCATTCTTGATATTTTCCTTCTCATCTCTCTATTTTTTCCCTTACAGCTTATGTACTCCAGCAAAATCTTTCAAGCAATATAAAAATTACAATGTGATCACATTCTATTTTTCAAGTGAATGATTACAATGAACACAAATAAAAAACAGCATGTTATCTATAACCCTTATATGATTAAACATTTTATGTATTACAGGTAAAAAAAAATCTTCCAAACCCATGTACATTCATACTCAAGCAACTTGTTATAGATTAGCAGAGTGTAAGCAAGCAAGTTATTTTTCTCAGCCAGTTCTTTCACTGGCGGGCTGTGTTTTGCGATTACAAAGAAAGATCAATAACGTTATTACTTGAAAAGTAATCTTATAAGGAATCTTAAAAGAATCACAAACCTAAACTTTTATACATGAAAAACAACAGTCAGCTCTACTTTAAATCTTTAGGGTGCATACCCACTCATCAGTAGCTTTTATATCAGGAGACTGAGGGCAGACATGTGTGTATAGAGTTAATCAATATCTTGGTCATCAACCAATCATAGCAAGAAAGGCATGCCAGCTAATGAAAATTGGGCTGTTTTGTTCTTGTTTCCCTGAAGTTAAAGAGTTTCTCACTCAACTGTGAGCCTTTCTAGATTGTCTTCTTGGGTTTTTCACCTTAAAGCTACTTGACAAAAACATCTTAGTATAACTTTAAGTTATTTTCAAAATTTTGTTTCAGCTGTGATGCACTCCAAAGCCCATGAACACATCTTCCAACATTAATATGAAAATAATTTAAGCTGCTGGGCTACTCGGACTCAGTTGTCTTTCTTAATCATTAACCTAAGCCACAGTCTATGGTGGCTCTTCAGTAGAAACTCATGTTGTCTAAATGTGTGATACTTCCTTGTTTATATTTTCTAATCATCAAAACTTTATTTAAATTAATATTATTATTATCAATTAGACAGTTCATTAAAAAAAATCTCAGTAATAATCCACATGTAAAAATTCCCAGTGGAATGGGATATTTCCATGAGATAAACAAACTACATTATAGGCAGTGGGGATCTCCTCATACCCATTCATACCATGCCAGATACCAGAAAAAGATAGCAGGAGCACACGTGTAAGGGTATAGCAGAAACAAAAGACATTCTGAGGTCTGTGGGCTTGGAGCTTTGCCTATCAGAGATTCACCCACCAAAGATTTGTCTCCTGATAGGCTGACACCTCAAGTTTTAATTGTCACCTGCTGCTCCTCTGGTATGGCCACCAGTACACAACCAAAGTCTAGATTCCTAAAGAGCAGACTCAGTACTAAAAATCTGAAATACATGCAGCCAGATTAGTAAAGCCTTTCAGATCTTTCTCATTGCTAAGATGTAATTACTTAATTCCTATAACTAAGCAGTCCCAAGAGGGCAGCTGGTGCCACACAGATAGAGAAATTGAGGGCAATGAATGAGTTACACATGGGGACTTGGAGAATAAAAGTAGGGGAATTAATAACCAAGCAAGTATTCTTAACTCTTCCCCTCTGCACACTGTCCTACACAGAAATATCGTGTGCACTTTCTACCTGTAGGGGATATTCTTTATATTACCCATATGATAGAAGCCTAGGGTATATTTCTTTATCTTCCTATAATTGTATTTCATCATCATTGAAACACATAGAATATCTAACATTTCTTGGCCTTCTCTTTTCTGAAAAGGGAAGTGGAGATCTTTCAGAGATTCAGTTGCTGACAAATAAATCAGGAGCTTCACTGTTTGGCATGAATTTTCTCTCCTTCCTTTTTATTTTCTCTGTGTATGTGTGTATATGGGGGGGGTAAGAGGGAGACTTTAATGCTTTTTCACTGACAAAGAACTCAGGAACAGGGTGTAATTAACTGGCAGCAATATACTATATTCAGCCTTGCTGCCTACAGGGTCTTTGCTCTCATTCCATTAATGAATGCTCCAGTAGTCCTGTGCACCATTAAGCACTGAGGTGCTGTATTTCAGAGCCTGCTGACATGGGCTCCCCTAGAATGTGAACCAGAGTTTGGGGCCCACAGGGGAAATCCATACTGTTGTTGGAGATTTTTTTGGGCTGCCAAGGTTATGCAAAATGAACTTAGTAAAGTCAATAGGACCTCTGCAGGGACTCTGGAGGTGATACCAGTGGCCAGGACATTCCTCTTGGAATGCTAAACTGAAGTCCTCAGAAGTTGAATTCAGATAACAGTGAAAGGTAAACTAATTAGTGTGGGGGAGGGGGGTTGTGCTTCTGTTATTTGGCTGATGTCAGCATTTCCCAACTAAATGAAGTTCTTTGGGGATTTCAGAATCTGCTTTAAATGTCTTTTTTTCACCCTTATTATTATTCTGAATCTGAATCTATTTCTATTACAGGTTCTGATATTTAGACAAAAGGAGTCTATTGCCACTACACATGGATTAAGGCTAAGATACAAGTTATAGACATATGTAATACATACATTCATATATATATATACATACACACACACACATATATATATATGTAATGTATATACACACACAAACCCAAACACATGAATGCTATATTTGCTCAAGACAGGTTCTATTGCAGCTGATAGATAACCAAATCAAAAGGAAACAAAATGTAAATTTGTTCAAGCAAGGAAAAAAAATGGGTGTGTATTGGGAGAGCTTTGCCTTTCAGACTCTGTCTCTCATAAACTCTCTTTCTTTCTGCCTTTCCTCATCTTCCCAGTAAGATCCTTGTACCCTAGGTGATCACAAGCTCTCCACAGAACAGAAGCTGACCTTGAATGAGCTGACCCCCTGATCCTCTAGCTTTTCCTTTCTGTGCTACCACACATACTCCTCTGCCATTTTTCTTCCTGAGGAGAATCATTACCTCAGGCAAGGCTTGAAGACTGCCTGTATCCATGGAGCAGAAACTGTCCCTCAACCTTAACCTCAGTGGGAAGTGATGAGTGTGGCCTGGGATCATATGTTCAATCCCCCCCAGCCAACCACAACAGCGCTGGGAAGAATGGGGATTTGCTTGGTCAGTGTTGACAACCACAGTCACAGATGGCTCTTCCAGGCCACAGAAAGCCATGAACCCTGGGCTCCATTGCTTCAGATCTGTGTGACAGGGCAATACACCAGTGAGCTCTCTGCTTTTCAGTTTGCTCATCTCTCAGCAGTGATTAGGGAAACATGAAATATTGTCACATACACAGACATTTTCTAGGGGGGGCTATTGCTCATAGATCCTACTCACCTATATGCACTGTCCTCTCACAGTGGCTAGCTGTGGAGTATTTTTATAGCGTGTAGATTATACAAGCCACAACCTCTTCTAGGGGTGCAAAAGAAACAGCTTTTCACAGTAGAGGACTGTTTGAAGATGAATATTCTAACTAAGCACCAAACCAATTTTACTTGGACCCTTTTGGACCCAGTTGCCTTCTGTGCTCCACACTATAGGCATGCCACTTATAGCTTATCCTTCAGACTTATCTAAAGGTGACTCGGGGTCTTTGTAAGTGACTGGGCTTTTCTTTGACAAATTTTATTGTGAGGTAATTGCATTAAATTAGTTAATTCTAGCATTGAGTTCAGTTACATCCATGTTGGGATATGGCCGAGGTTATGAAATAACATTCCCATTAGGACAAACTGTTCTCCAGCTTTGGTGCCAGGAAGATGTGTCCCTCATCCAAGCAGGTGGCTAGTTTGAAATTTTCTGGAAACGGTCTCTCTTTGGCTTCCAGGCAGCTCAGAGCCAACCGCTAGCCTTGCCACTGGCAAGTGCACAGAACTTTTTGCCATCCATCTAACGTGCATGGCTTCATCCCCACTGTTCCTTTCTTTTCCACTTCTATTATCTTCACTCTAGTTTTAAAAATTCTTATAGTTGTTGTGTTTTATTTCTATGGGTAACCCAGATTTTGTGGGGTTGAGTTTCTTAAATACACAAAATAAATAATAAATTAATGATGAGGGAGTGAATTAATGAATGGATGAATGAATACAGGTGGGCTCTCAGGGCCTTCCCCCCCCCCCACCCCGTAACGATAATGCTAGCTGCACTAAGGCTCTTTCTCCTTCACTGCTAATGTCTTGGCTCTGCTTGGAACCACTTGTTCAATTACGGTGCCAAGCTCCTGTTTTACAAGGCTTCTTTTAAGCACATCTAATCAGGAGCAGATCCTCAGTGCGGTCTCTTTGTTCACTGACTGGAACCTTGAATGCCTTGCTTTGCCTAATAAATAACCCAGGGACTCAAACTTGGCCTTAGCTTTTATTTGGAAAATAGAGCTGGTGAAGCTCTGTAGTACATGCTGAACCAAAGCTCAGCAAAGGTCAGGTACCTCTCAGGCAGCTCAGCAAGGTTATATACTGCTTCACTTCCTCCCAACTTTACTGCATCTTTTTTCTTTTTGCATAAAATTCTCTGTCCTTGTTCTATCTTGGACTGCAGCAGATAAATCTTGGGGTGAAAAGAAAGCCAGGTAATTCAAAAAGTAAATATTGGTCATATGAGAAGCGAGGTTAAGTCTAGTCACCGTTTGAAAAGTCTTGGCTGCTGTTAGCATCTCTTACTGGTGCTTTCTTTTTCTGCTGTTGTGATGACATATCCTAATAATAGCAGCTTAAGGGTTCAGCTCACAGTTCAAGGTCTAGTCCATCATGATGGAAATGCCAAGGCAGTTGATCATATAACACCCACAATCAGGAAACAGAGAGAGTATGGTGTTCTTGTGCTTAGCTCCATTTCTCAACTTACACCATCCTGAATTCTAGAAGGGCATGGAGCCACCAACAGCAGGCAGACCTTTCCAGGCAAATGAAACAATCGCCAGCAGGCAAGTCTAGAAGGCAGTCTTCGAAATGATTTTAGATGCTGTCAACTGGACCACTAACACAAAAGGCAACTACCAAGGCAAATGAAAGAATGAGTAACAGCTGTTAGAGGGAGGCTACAATGTGAAATGAGCTCCATGCTGCCTCTAGTCTTGGGTTCATATCCTAGCTTTGTTGTTTTGAGTCATGCAACTGGAGGATAGCTACACCCCATCTCTAAGTTGTGTTCCTTATCTGTAAAGTGGGTGTTCTTTAGTATTTACCTCAGTATTGTAAGTTGAACAGAGATTATATCTTGCTGCAGGATGAAAGCTTTAGTCCCCTTAGAGTCTACCTGTTGAAATCAAATTTCCCAATTGAGGCAATTTGGAGGTAGAGTCTGGGATATCTTGGGAGTAAAGTTCCCTCTCTCTCTTTTTAAAAAATATTTATTTATTTATTTATTTATTTAACTTTATGTGGATTGGTGTTCTGCCTGTATGTATAACTGTGTAAGAGTGTCAGGTCTTGGAACTACAGACAGTTGTTAGTTGCCATATGGATGCTGGGAATCAAACTCAGGTCCTCCAGAAGAACAGTTAGTGCTCTTAACCTCTGAGCCATCTCTCCAGCCCCGAGAGTGAAGTTCTCATGAACAGGATCAATGCCATTATGAAAGGGGCCCTGGACGGTTTCTCCCATGTTTGGATGCACTAAGTTGACCAAGTGTGAACTAGAATGTGGTTTCTTATCTAAACTGTATCTTGATCTTGAACTGTGACATCTTGTGATAGTATCTAGAGATCAAGACACACCTCTTCTGCTCTCTACCCCACTTACTCCCTTACTATCTTTCTGTTTCTTTGTTTAGGGGTGGGGTGTGTGTGTGTGTGTGTGTGTGTGTGTGTGTATGTGTGTGTGCATGATAACAGAGGCCAGAAGAGGGCATCTGACTCCCTTGAACTACAGTTACAGGCAGTTGTGAGCTGTCCGATATGGGTGCTGGAAACACACATTTCCATTTTATGAATAGAGCTAAAAGTCATTTTTAAAATAATTCCCTAAAATAGAGGTCTAAATCCTTCTTACACTTGTTTTCTTGGTTGCACCAGCCAGAGAAACAATCATTTCTAGTTAGAATCACTTCTTCCCCCACCTCTTGCCAAACCCCAGCTCTTGCAAGATGGTGTGTGCTCTTTATTTATTATACATGTCTGCATATTGAGATAATTGGGTTGTATAATATTGCACGCAGACTAATCTGAGAATGATTTCTGCTGAATAGAAATTACTTATTTTGATTCCTCAGGGGTTTGTTTTGTCAAAACTCATGTAGTATTTAGCAAAGTAATCATTGTTCAATTGCCGAGCACAGGAAGTGTAAAATTATCCTAATAAGAAGGAGAAGGATGAAGAGAACAGCTGATGCTGACCTTGTCAACTTGATTAGTGATGGTATTTCATCACGGTCTCAAGGCTTAACCTCAAACACTGCCTGTGAAGATTGCTGTGCACCTCTTCGTCTCATTGGCCCTAATTAGGTATGTAATTTGTCATATGGTTGTTGGGCAATTATAGAAATACACACAAAATATGCACAAAAGAAGGATGACGTTGCCGAACTTTCCAGAAACAATTCATTGGCTATGTTTGGAAGCAGGTAGGTTGTTTTCCATACAGAGCCATCCTGTCACCTTGTCTTAGGTGCATCACCTCCTTTTACACAGATTATTCATAAGTATCCTCCTTATGTTAGTTCCTCATAATCGAGAATCTGTTATAACCCAGACATGGTATACAGGCTCACCTTAGTGACTCAGGAGTCTCAGGGTGGAGGCCGGTTTGTGTAGCAGAGTGATGTCAAGGCCAGTATGAGCAAGTCAGTGTGATGCTGTCTCAAAACAGAAAGTAAAAATAGGTAGAAGGTTTGCTCAGTGGGAAAGAACTTGTCTTGTATGTGTTTAACCCTCAGTGCAGTCCTCAATGAAGAAAGAAAAATACAGACAGGCAGACAGACAGACAAAAATCTGTGACATCCATCCACTTCACTGAAGAAATTAATTGACCATTTGGTTCTTGGCATTCAGGTGCTTTGAAGAAAAAGTTGTCTTTGTGAAAATGTGAAGGCTCTATAGAAAAAATGAGCCCTTGCAGGGAAAAAAAAACCCTTCTATTTGGTATCTTCATATGCACATAAAATTAGAGCTGTGATGAATGCAAGTATTGTATGTGAATTGCTTCACAGACTTGATAACATTTTGGTGGTGGGTTATAAGAAGAGAAAGCAGGATTCGAATGCAGAGCTCAGATCTTCTGTTATATGTGTGTTCTTCTGAGTGGCACTGGTGACAGTCTAGACAAACCATCTTCTTTCTTGTGTTTAAGAAATTGAGGTCAAGAGGAAAGGCAAGGTTTGAAAGGTAAATCAGGGGGCTGGAGAGATGGCTCAGCGGTTAAGAGCACCACCGTCTGCTCTTCCAGAGGACCAGGGTTCGGTTCCCAGCACCCACATGGCAGCTAACAACTGTCTGTAGTTCCAGTTCCAGGCAAACACCAAGGCAAATAAATAAATAAATAAAGTTAATTTTTTTTTTTTTTTTTTAAAAAAAAGAAAGGTAAATCATCTACCTGCTTGGCAAGTGGAAGAGTATTTAAGAAACAAATTCTGGAACTGCTAGACCTGTGGGTCAATCATAGCTCTGGTACACACACACACCCCACCCCACCTCATACAAACACCACACACACACACACACATCACACCACACCACACACATACATAACACACATACCATACACACCACACACACACACACACACACACACACACACTATACACCATACCCCTCCACCATACCACACACACACACATATCGTACCACATACACATATGCTACATATATACCACACATAACAACACATACACCATACCACACACACACACACCATACCCCCACGCACACTGCACACATACACACACCACACCCCTCCACCACACCACACACATACACAACACACATACCATACACTCACACATATACACTACACCTTACACACCACACACACACACTGTACACCATACCCCTCCACCATACCACACACACACATATCGTACCACATACACATATGCTACATATATACCACACATAACAACACATACACCATACCACACACACACACACACACACACACACCATACCCCCACGCACACTACACACATACACACACCACACCCCTCCACCACACCACACACACAGACCACACCACATACACACATGCGACACACACATCACACATAACAACACACACACACATACACCATATCACACACACACACACACCACACACACACACACCAGGGGAGGTCAGGGAGAGGGCATTGGATCTTCTGGGACTGGAGGTACAGATGGTTGTAAGATGCCTTGTGAATGCTGGGAATGGAATCCAGGTCTTCTGCAAGAGTATCCAGTGCTCTTAACCTTGGAGCCAACTCTGCAGCCCTTCTGATGGGTCTGAGGTATGTGGTCTTAGGCAGGAGGATTAAAGCAAAGACTTCAAGTTCTTTGATGCTATTTCCATCAAGATAGGAGTTTTCAGAGAATCAGGACACCAGCTTTGAGATACTATTTTTTAAACATGACAGAAAGCTGCACCCATGAAGTCCCAACAGTATTATTGCCCAAACATGATTTACATAATGTCTACACCAGTTGACATGTCATTGTAGATCTAGGAACTCTCACAAAAAAGGGAGAATCAGTTCTCATCAGGGACAAGTTCCTGATAGGTTGTGTAGTTCTAAACACATGTGTATCTGAGCAACACTAAATGGGCTGGGTAGGTTGCATTTATATAACTTATATATATATGCATATATATAATACATCTTATTATTGTTACAACTGTAGAAAAGGAGGCCATGAATTCAAGGGAGGGAGACTCTGGGGGATGTGGGAAGAGTAGAGGCAAAGGAGTGGGAGGGTGGAAATGATGCAAATACAAAACGCCAATCAAATGAAACACTCAGAGTCTTGGGGAAAAAAATATGGGCTGGATGTTCCAGTCCCTTGAATCTTTGTAAACTTAAAGCAGTAGAGTTTGGCAGAAATGAGACTTGTAATTTGCAAGTGAGGTCACAAAAAGGCCAGGTACCTGTTGCTGACTCGGAGGTCACCATGTTGTAAGGCAGCAGTCACACATTGTTGATCTAATTAGCTGAGTCTTCAATTCCCCAACTCCAGTGTCAGGTGTGAATGAGGAGGCCTCCCGTTATCTCCAGATACGAGCCACTTGAGTCGGCACAGCCAATTGAGTCTTTCCGTTTGGACTCCCAGGACGATATAGAAGATAAATCACCCTTACTATACCTGTTTAAATTCCCAACTCATCACATCCATGGAGGTTGCAAAGTGGGTGCTACACATTCTACGTTTTGGGTCACTTGTGATGCAGCTACAGTCATTATGACCTGTTGAAACTTTAGCATCTCGTTTGCATAATGGATGGTGCTGATGCCTTTTTTATAGGCTTGTTGGGTATTGCAAGTTAAAGGTAAGGGTGTACCATCCTATCTTACGCTTAGTAATAATTTTGGCACTGTCTGCTTTGTGGGGAGGTGGCTTTCAGGACACTGACCAAGGGGTTAGGAAGTCTGAGAATGCTCAGGCTGGTATATTGTCACTGAAACAGAGACAGCAGCTAGTCAGCAAAGAAGCAATACCAGCTGTCAGAGCTTTTGTTGTCTCGTTTCTACCTCCTGGGAAATAACGAAGTTGCCACAAGTGCCCAAGGCAAGCTCGGCTGGAGTGTTTGCCATAACTTCAAAAGTTCTCAGGAAGGCGACTTCATTCATTTACCTACCACACCGTTCTGAATTATCAATAACATGCTACTAAAAGAAAATTTCACGCCTCTCAGATCCAGCCCAATTGCCATGCTAACCCAGTCCAGCAGGTTGGTCTGTTTACTTCTGGCTGCAGGAAAGTCAGTTAGCATTAACTGTACCATGTTTTTCTTCCCTCCTGGCTTCCTTCCCCTACCCCCCACCAACAGCTTCTCAGCCTGGACAGTGGGATGCTATATCTTTTGCCCATCTAGGCCAGATGTCTGCTGGGGCATCCAGCAGAGCCCTGAGGTCTCATTATAGAATCTAGCACCCTCTGAGCTTGTATCTGACAGTGTTTCTCTGCATCCCTTTGAAGTGGAGATTCTGGCTATCTCTGCAAACTCAGAGTTCCTCACTAGGTTACATGACCTATTTTTGCCTTAATGCATTGATGCTTTGATTACTGCCTGGCTGTGGCTGGCCCAATATTTCTCCCCCAAAGCTGAATGCAGCCTTGAGAATGAGACTCAGCATGAAACTCTCGGAGCTGAGCTCTGGAAGCTGGCTCTTGTTACCAGAATCAGTCCTGTGATCCACGACACTGTTTGCTGTGTACTCCCACTTGGAAGACTTGGGGTTATCATTCTCAATTTTCTTCCTGTGGCGACAGCATCTAAGATGTGATAAATGCTGGTCAGAGAGAAGCCAGCCATACTATTTATCTGTTACAGGGGTACCAAGGCACCTTTCTTTCAAGAGATAGAACCAGAGGTAAAAGTAATTTTTTTTTCAAGCTAATGTTTTCTAAATGTTGACTGTGTGACAGATGCTATGTAAGTGATATTGATGAATTCTTTCACTAAATCTTTGCAGAAACCCTGTTTTCAAGTCCATTTTAGAGGTGAAGAAGCTGAGACATGGAAAGGATAGGGGGCTTGCCAAATGTAGAAAGCAACAGAGTCACGAACTGTATTCAGGTAAACCCAGCTCTAGAGGTTGGAGTTTCAATCAACTCTTCCCCCTGCGCCTGGTGTGAGATACTTAAATCTGTCCATGTCCCCAGGTGGGTGGCTTATAACCTGATAAGGAATGCTACTCATTTCTGTATTTGTTTAGGGCCTGGGTAAACAGAAGGTGTTGGTCAAGTGTTTGTTACATAAGTTAATGTGGTAGAAAATGGGTACCACAAGGAAATGATAAAACAAGCACCAAAGTTGATTTCCTGCGTCATTCTGAAGACCCAGACTCTGAGGAGCACTGTAGTAGCTCTGATCCCAACAGAGCTGGAATACAGAAACATAGACTGAGTGGCAGGGGTTCTGGAGGCTAACAGAACAACTCACGAAAGTGCTCAGGGCCACATTTCAGCATGTCCAGCACTGGGGTATGGCAAGGCAGCAGAACTTTCCTGAACCTTGTTAGGAATCTTTGAATCTTCATTAATTTTTCTCCCCCTGCCAGAGAGAAACACATAGTTTAAACAAGCAAGCAAACAACAAAACCCATCTGCTCATGCCAAGAGTATTGGGCAACCTTCAGAGGCTTCCCATCTTATTTCAAGACTTAATTACAAATTCTTGAGACAGAACATACATCTTCCCAGACTGGCTGTCCATCATCAGTTACAAGAGGCATGGAGGGTCAGGATACAGAGAACAGATGTGGTTGTGAGAAAACCTTTTCCTCAGGTTAAGGGATAAAAACACACCCAAAGCTGATGTGTCAGTTTCGAAGTAGATCTGCCCCGACATGTGTCTGTGTTAGGAGATAAATCAAAGGTTTGGTTCAAGTCAACTTTCTGTAATAAAAATTTGCCAGTATACCTTCATAGGTGTGGTACCCAAGAATGGAGGCCTTACTACAGCAGCTAAGATCATTTAGGGAGCTGGGAAATTTAAGGGCCACATTTGAGATCAGTTTCTTACCCTCAGGGTTCATGATGTATGTGAGAGGTTTCCAGAAGTATTTCTAAAAAGCCCTCTGGGAGAAGAAATCCTTTATGGTAGAGGCTATGTCCATCACTGCAATCTGTCTATGTTCCTTGTCTGGAGTATAGCTTGGATATATATTGGAAAACTAGCAATTTGTTTCTGAGGCTCTAGTATTAGTCATATGCATAATTTACCCATTAGGTTTTGTGTAGCTCTGTTATTACTTCCCTCTTACTTTATAGACAAGGTGCTTGGAAATTCTGAGAGGTTTAGTAACTTAATTTAGATGGGAGTTAGTAAATTTGGAATTTAAATCTAGGTCTATCCAGCTGGGTATCTGGTTTAGTCTCTTTGCTATACCCTGCCAAATCTCCCTGATCCAGAATGAAAAGTCTTAAAAGGAAAAAGACAGCAAAGTGATTTATCTTTCATGAGAATTGTTAGAGGACATGAGGCACTCCCAGGCACCCAAACACTGAGCATGAAGGGAATGTTGATAGAGATCAAGTCTTAATTAAGCTTGGCTTTAATCTGTGACACTTGGCACTGGCCGTGGGAGTGGGAAGCTGTGTGTACCTAAGAACTTTGGGTAAACAGAGTGGATGCCAGGCCTTGCTCCTCTGTCAGGAGGAAGCCTCAGAAGGCAAGTCTAATTCTGATGAAAGTAATATTCCCAGAAGGGGGCAAGCACTGCTATGCCAAACATCAGTACCATATCACAGGAAGGAAGGAAGGAAGGAAGGAAGGAAGGAAAGTGGGAGAGGAGGATGCCAGTCTGCCAGGGACTGCATAGGGAGACAATGTATTCATTTTCACTGCCTAGGGTCTGGGGAAAGCTGAACCTTGGTCGATGTGATGAGAATTAAAAGTATAGTCCCTGTGTCTTTGAAAGCATTTCCAAGGCAACAACAAGTCTGTCATTCCTTCATGATATTCATGCTATCAAAGCTTTTTCTCAAGCTTTCTCTTTTTCTTCATATCATTCTAAGAAACAGAAGAGGCGATTCCTCAATGAACGTTAGTTTGACTTCTTTAGAAGTCATTATTGAACTGATTCCTTGTCCAGGAGACCTACTTGATACACTTGTTCTTGTTGGTTCAGTCATTATTGCTAAAGTTACGCTGGTCTGAAATGACCAGGGAAGCATAAAGAGAGTAAACTTAGCTCAAGAAACTCCATTTTGTATTCTAGTAGCCACTGAGATAAAAATAGAGTTTAGTTTCACATTCTGGGCAGGGGTTTGCCCAGTTCCAAGAAAGAATAAGCTAAGCACTATCTAAGGACACCTGGATGATCCAACCCTAAGGCAGTTTATACCCCAGCCATACCACCCAGGTGGGGTCCAGGAATGCTAAACTGTAAAAAGTCCCAGAGCATGAGCTAATTTACAGCACGTCCTTGACTCCAGGTAATCCTGCTTTGTGTTTTTTGCCCTTAAAAACCCAGCTTGCAAAAGGGTGACACCTCCCCTGGCCACAAGCCTGTGGACCAGACCGAGGTCCTTGTCAAGCAACTCGTAACTTTTAATAAACCTTGCTTTTGCATTTAGGAGAGTTCTTGTCTCTGGTAATCTTTTCGAGGGCCTTGTGACAGAACACAACAAAGTAGTATTTGGCTTCTTAGTAAGCTGATTGTTTCTATAAGGTGGTGTGCTGGGAATGATCAGATTCAGTACACAACATAAGGCTTTTGAGAGGAAGTCTCCTGTACTGCCAGAAGCTCGACCCCCAGAGGGACCACCAGAGACAGAGATGTCTGAATGCATCAACAGAGTTTATTGTCAGTGTGATACAAGCCAGACAGGGAGCTTGCTCCATACACCCTACATAGTGAGGCAAGGAAGAGCTGAGCATTTAAATTACACAAACTTTAGTGTGCTGCTGTTTGGCTAGTGCTTAGGGACTTTTTACAGCTTAACATTCCTGGACCCCATCTGGGTGGGGTGGCTGTTTCACTGCCTTAGAGTTAGATCATCCAGATGTCCTTAGATAGTGCTTAGCTTATTCTTTCTTAGAACTGGGCAAGCCTCTGCCAAGAATGCAAAACTGAACTTTATTTTACCTTTATAATGCAAAATGGAGGTGCTTCTCTGGTTCTTCATTGCCCAAACAAGCAAACCACAGCTCGAAGAGCTTAAGGATGAGGGTGATGGCCTAATAAATGTCCCGTGATGAATCAAAAACTTACTATGTTTCTTTTCAAATATTTGATGAAAGGATTTCTGGAGGGGGTAAGGGATATCCAAGTGCTCTGTCCCTGGCATTATCAGAAATACGTTTGCCAGGTGTTAGGTATCCAGTCAGCACTCATATCTTTGGAAGCAGATATTGTCATTGTTTTTTTTTTTTTTTTTTTTAAACAGAAGTAAGCTTTTATTTCTAGAATTTCTCAAATTAAGCTGTCTGAGTTGGCTGCTTTGAGGGGGTTAGTCAGAGAGACCATTTGTTGTACCTGTGTCAAGGGATCCCCAAAGACCACTAGACCACTAGGGAGCTGGATTCAATGCAAACACATAAGGGTCTGTTTATTGCTTTGGACAGGTTCAAATGAACGCTGGTCGAAACTCTTTATTCTGCAGCAGAAGGTTGTAGGCTCAGAGGTGAGGGTTTTTTTTTTTTTTTTTTTTTTTTTTTTTTTTTTTTTTTTTTAAGAAAAGCATATGTAATTGAGATGTGACTCATCCTGGCATTCCAGGATTGGGCAAAGTGGTATGGGGTACAGCAGCTATTGGTTACCCTCTCAGTGTGAACTCAAGCCCTGA
Organism: Sigmodon hispidus; assembly: GCA_004025045.1. Taxonomy (NCBI): domain Eukaryota; kingdom Metazoa; phylum Chordata; class Mammalia; order Rodentia; family Cricetidae; genus Sigmodon; species Sigmodon hispidus. The sequence continues at coordinate 72,449 of PVIH01000718.1, read as the reverse complement.
ATCTGCTGGTTGAACTTTTCCACAGGAACCTAACTTTTGAATCTAATGCCTGTCAGGTACATTCCTGAGATTCTTCCCAGACTCAGACCTGGGCCAACCCTGCCCTCGAGCATTAAATGCTCTTTTCCTGAAATAGTTTTGTAAAGATAAATCCATGCCTTCACAGTTTTGATTTTGCAGATGAGGTACCAAGGGACCAAGATGTGAAGTCCTTCACACTCATCTAGTAAGTAGCGAAGCTGAGGTGTCCACCTGGAAGCAGAGGTTCTGGATGGCTCACTGCTATGATGCACACAGCTCTCTACTGAAGAGTCTCTACACTGCTAATTCTCATTGCTATGGTAAAAACACCCTGTCAAAAACAATTGAAGAGAGAAAAGGCTTATATGGGTTTTCAGCTCCTAAGGGGTACAGCCCACCAGGGAAGGCTTGAAGAGAGGCACAGGTGGCTGGCAGGGGTGGGGTGGGGTGGGGGTGAGTGGGGGGGTGGGGGGGTGAGTTAGGGTGGTTGTGCACACTTTATCCAAACTCAGAAAGCAGAGGGGGAAACAGGAAGTAGGGGCAGGCTATAATGCCTCCAGGCCTTCTCTAAGTGGCCTGTTTCCTCTACTGTGTCTCTGCCTTCTAAAGGTTAGACATTTCCAAATCAGCTGAGGGTCAAGGGTTCAAACATATAAACCACTGGGGGACATTTCACATTTAAGCCACTACATTTTCCAAGAGGGAAGTACCAACAAAAATTAGATGAGATATTCTTGAGTTCCAGGTTCTTGGGCACTCTTGCTTCTTAACTGGGTTCTGGTTCTGCAGAAATGATATTGTGGTTACAGATCTGCAGCAAACACTGACAACACCTTCTCTATTTTCTTCTTTCAATGTGATCCACATGACGTTGAATTCCATTTCTGCTTCTCTACCACTTGGTATTTCAGGGAAACTACTCTGATCACATGCAAAGCAGGCTGAATGTGCCAGGGAGTTAACATTCCCAGGAGCAGACCACACTCAGCCTCTGAGGGTGTTAAACGCGGGTATACCCAGCTTCTCCAATAGCAAGTTGTCGTGTGCTCATAGTTTTCCCCACAGCTTCTGGCTCCGTCATGCACATTTTATCACCCGCCTTCTCTTCCCTGTTCAGCTTCTCCACATCCCTCTCGGTGCTTTGGGAACTTGCAGCAAATCAACTTGTGCAAAGATTATTGTCTCAGGGGTCTGCTTCTGGGGGAACCCAAACAAAGACATGCTCCAGTTCTGTCCTGACATCCAGACATTCTCTCCCTGGCAGAGGAATGTGCAGTACGTAGAAAAAGCAATAGCTAAATGGGAGAGTACCACTTTTCAAAGAGCTGGATAAGCACCCAATGCTCCCCAGTGCGTGGTGGGAGAAAATGCTAGGTGGGAGAAGTGGATTCAGATGAAAGGATGGTTCATGAGGTCCCCTGACACCTGTTTTCTGTCTAGATGTGTTGACAGTATGGGGGTGGAAAGCCACAGGGAGTTCCATTCAGGGATGCAGACCATTAAGGTATAGTCACACATCCAGCAGTAAATGTGGCTCAGATTAGCATCTTATCTCTTAGGGGAGCAGCCAGAGGTGTGATCAGGAGCTTAGAGAAGCAGGGAGGGAGGATGGTGGGATTTACCTCCTTTACAGGGACCTAGGACCTGAGGTGGATGCTCACATCTGACTCAGTTTGACTTGTTTCTTTTTTTTTTTCCTTCTTTATTTTGTATTTATCAAAAAAAAAAAAACAGTAAAAAGAATTTAAAAATGCGGAAGAGTTAACAATAACTATACAGAGGATAATAATCATAAGCATGGCTTATGTGTGCAAGGTCATTGATTTTATTTTCCCCCCAGTGAGATGCTGAGGTTTTTTGACTTTGTTTTTGTTTTGCTTTGTTAACTTTTCCTTTGTGTCCTTTGGAAAGAGTTAAACAGTATGCTTAGCATTTATGCAACTTGATCTCTGTGGCACATTGGTGAGATGCCTGCAGTGTTCATAGATTAATAAATGGAATATACATGTCACAAATTGTAAAGAAGTCACAGTCAGAAATGATGATGGCAGGGATAATAATTAGAAAAGGTTGAAGGACTTGAGTGTTTTGAATGCTGGCCCTGTACTAGGTAGTATGAGAAATGCTTTGCTCATAGCTCATGGTCACTCACAGTGAGTCTGTGACACGGATTCAGGCCTTCCTCGTGCAGACAAAGAAACTAACAGAGAGGTTGGGTTGTCATCACACAGATACAGAAGGTTACTGAAGTGGTACTATGTGGATTACAGATAGCCCAGTTTTTTACTGAGTACATTTTTATTCATTCTTTGAGAATTCACACATGTATACAATATAGTTTGATACCAATACCCCCAATTCCTCCTAGATGCCACCTGGTAAATCCCCCTCTCAACTTTATATTCTCCTTTTCTAGTCCACTGGATCCTGTCAGTGATGTTCTAATATGCAGGAGCATGGGCCCATCCAGCTGTGAAAGAACACCTGAAATAGACTCCCTTACCCCAACTGGCTTCACTTGTCACAGCTCCTCAGCTAGAGGTATGGTTCTGTGAGTCCCTCTCCCATCTATGCTGGACTTCCGATTGGGCTGGCTACTTACTGGTCACTCTTTTAATGGCGCTGATTCATTCTGGAGATGCTATTTCTTGACATGCCTTCCAAACTCTTACTCTTAGAATCTTTCTGCCCAGTCTTCCTCAGTATTCCCTGAGGACACATACTAACTCGTTTCTTTACAAGGTTCTTGCCTCTGGAACACTCAGGCACAGGGGAACTCAACAGGGCAAGGGCTGGGAAAAAGGGTACAGAATGAAAAATGGAAGGGAAAAACTACTAGTTTTTGTGAAAACTTATCACTGTGATACATAATTTTTTCAACCTGGGCTGGTCACGCTTCCTTACGCAACCTGGTGGTTCCCTAGCTCCCTTGTAGGGTGGGTGTTACCATATTGATGCTGAACTTAGTAAGGACCCCTTATTAGTGTTGTATACTACAACCTAGAAATCCTGGACTCAAGCAATTCTGCTGTCTCAGGTTCCTGGGTAGTGAGTCCTATAGTCATATACCATTGTATCCAGCTGATGAGACAACTTATAATGCAATGTTATCACTCTGCTACCCCTTTCCCACATCTACTTCCACAGTATCAGTGTGATAATCCCCCAAATTAGGAGTGTCATTTCATAGGATGAAAAATATATATTATTATTATTTTCATATTTTACCTTTTTGAGTCAAAACATACACTTATTATTCTGAAGAGGCAGTGTTGGGGTTTGAGTATGCAGCATTCAAATACTGAGTCCCTAGATGATGATGCTATTTTGAGAGGTTGTAGAAACTTTAGAAGATGGGAGCTGGCTAGAGAAAATAGGTCACTGGAGGCAGGTCCTTGGAGACACAGTACCGTTGACTGCCTCCTGTTTTTGCACTTGGCTTCCTGGCCTGCATGGTGTGAACCGAGATGTTCTAGGTCTTCCTTATGATGATGGGTGGAAATACTTGAAACTGTGAGCTCCAGTGAGCCCTTTTTCTTGTCAGGCATTTGTTACAGCTGTGAAAAAATAACTATAGTGCTAGTTAGGTTGCTGTCAACTTGACACAAGCTGGGCTCATCTGGGAAAAAGGAGCCTCAATTGAGAAAAAGCCTCCATCAGATTTGTCTATATTTGGGGTCACGTTTTTAAAAATGTAATGATTGATGTGGGAGGACTCATCCCATTATAGGCTCCTGCGCAGGTGGTTCTGCAGTGTATAAGAGGGCAGCCACCTCGAGAAAGGCACTGAGCAGCATTCCTCCACTGTCTCTATCTGGGTTCCTGCCTCCAGGCTCTTGTTCTGCTTGAGTTCCTGCCATGGCTTTCCTCATGCTGGACTCTGATCTGGACGTGAGCCCAAAGAACCCTTTCCTCTCCAACTTGCTTTTGGTTTCGTTCTTTATCACAGCAACAGAAGGCAAACTAGAATGTTAATGTAGGCAGATAAAGCCTCCATGAAAATATGTCTAAGAGCTGTTTCTACACATCTAACCATCACTGAAGGCTGAAGGGGCTGGATCTGGATTGGTGTTCGTGTTTGAGAAGATTGGGTCAGTTCCGGTGTGCTAGAGCAGTCTTTGCAAGATGCCTGTGGCTGCATTTGCCTCTCTGCCCTCTGACAGACTCCATTGCTGATTTCAGAGTCCCCTCTCATTGGGAAGAACATCTGCTTTTGATACTGGCTAGTAGATGGACCTTTCCCCATTAGTTAAAAAATTCAAAGGCAGGAAAGCAGCTTAGCACCAAATGAAAGTGTTCATTGGCAGATGTTTGCAAACTTGACAAAGGGCCCCAGAGCTGTGGAGACATGAACGCTAAGGGTTTGGGGGGTGGTTATTTGGATTTTGAGAATCCTACCTGGTGAGTCTTCCTCTCCCTTCTCAATTGGTGGAAAGGTGTCTATGTGTCCAGTCTATAGCAGGGATTTTTGTCTCTATAATTATTGATTGGCAGGGGTATGAGTGACACCTCAACTTCTCTGTGGTATCACAGGTACAGAAAGGTCTACTATATGGGAGAGGAAATGGACTATGATTCACAGAAAATTACTTCTAGGGACAAAAAGCCACAAAGAAATGGAAACACAGAGCGATTGCTGAGGACAGAAACCATAAAAACACAAACCGAGGTCTTCATATTTCCACTTCTCCCATCCTTTGCCTCTTTTCATCTTCAAAAATTTTCTTGAAAAATGCAAGGAAGATGTGAATTTCCTCGTGCTGGAATTCAAGGCTTAGCCTTTGCTGGGTGCAGCAGGGCAAAGGGTTGTTTTTTCACGGTCCCTGGTCCATTGACAGGACATCTTCCTGGGCTCTTCGTCCTACTTGTAGACAGATAGGCCGAACACTAGAATGCAAAGGGAATTAAGGGCCAGGAACATCTAAAACAGTCAGAGGAGCTGGAAATTGCAGGTGCTAGAGCTGTGGAACCCCCCATTTTCATGGTCTTCACCAAGAAATCTGTGTCTCTATCCTGATAGCTCCCAGGCCATTCAGTCCCCATAGCTGTGCCTTGATGAGCCCTGGATGCAGATTAAGAACTCAGGAAGTGGCAGGAGCCCTATGCTTCTGGTGGGGCTAAGCCAGCTAGTAACCCTCATAGCACAGACAAAACAAATCTCATTTTATTGATAAGCACAGAAAGACTTCTGTCTGGGGCTCAGGTAAACTCACCACGTGGTTTTGTTATTTTTTTTCTGACACATGAAACATTGACAGGAACATTTAAATTATCCAGACCTTCAGACAAGATGCCATGTTGCAACAAAATGAGAGAGACTTCTCAAAATGTAACCGGGACCCTCTGGGTACTTTTCTCACGTTGGCACATCTTTCGTCCAAAGTCCATTGTAGTAGTGTTTATTTTGGTGTCATTCTTCAGTTGAGGAACCCTGAGATATGCAGGAATAAAATGTTTTGCTCTGAGTCATGTGACACTGTTGGAGCTAAGGCTCACATCTTCATCTGGCATTTGTGATCACAATATTGTCAGGATCCTAGTGGTAAAACCATTCAGTTAGGAACATCCCAAAATTGTACTTGGGGGAAATTTTGACACCTGAGAGTGAGGTTCGAGGAAATACACTGGGTTGCACTGCTGGCCTGGACTTTTGAGAACAGAGCAGTTACCACTTTTAAATCAGAGGATGGGAGAAAGGAGAAGCAATTGGAATTCTGTAGAGAGGTGAATCAAGTACCTATTTTGAATATACCTGTGAGCTTTTAATAACTAGAGCCAACCAAATGTTTTTCCCCTTATGGGAAGGGCAGGGGTAAATCCCCACTGGTTGATTCTACCACAAATGGAATCCTATTAGTATATGCCGTATTGCTATTTCCTCCTGGAGGGAGGCTCATAAGACTCAGGGAGTCAATGCAACTCATAAGTCTTAGGAAGCCCCTGAAACTTACAAGATTGACAAGGCAAGGTAATAAAAGCAAGGAACGATTGCTGGGAGAAAGGAATTCTCTTTGATGGACTGTCTGCAAGTTGCACAGGGACCTCCAAGATACAGTTTTCATGAACCAGTGGCTATACTGGGGTTGACTTTTCTTTGATGCAGGTACCTTTGAGTCATTCTTGCTCTTGTAAGTAGCCCCAGGAAACCCATTGCTTTACTTAACTAGACATGGGTGAAATATTTTCTTTGGTATGTCATGGGCACCTAGCTGGAGTGAGTGTCTCCCCAGGGAATGAGACAATATGCCTCATACTGAGCACCTTCTAGTGTGGAGGAGAAGAACCAAGAATGTTGTACTAGTTTTCTGTCCTCCTAACCTTCTTTACCCACAGAGGGCAACAGACATTAAGCTGAAGCAGGAAAAGTTACACTGCTAAAGACTATGGTCCATATCAAAGTGCATATTCTGGGATATAATTGAAATAATCTCAAACCACATTACTTAGATTTTGGCTATGACCTTAAATTCTATAAGAAGTATATCTTAAGTACCACTTTATTTCTACAAAGATATCCACCCAGCAGAATGGAGGACACACACAGTGTAGCAGCTGGGTGGGTCATTAAAACTCACCTTCTTCATTATTTAACATGTCTTTCCAACCTCCTGGGGCAGCCAGGGAGAGGTTGGCCATAAAATGTGTCTACTTTGCAAGGAGGTCTTCAAAGGAGAAAATAAAAACTTTCTTTTCAAAAGAGTCATTCTCCCAGCCTTTTATGGCCTGGGAAAAAGAGGTCTAAAGAGAAGAGAAGTAGGGAATAAGAGAAGGCATTGGGCTGCATGTGACATGAATAGGGTGAGGCTGCTTGATGTGATAGAGCAAGACGGGTGCTGCTCATGCGCTGATGCCATGCGCATGCTTTTATCCACTGAGCACAGTTTGATGTGAGGGAAGAGGGTGAGAGAAGAGTTGGGCCAAATAAGAACAAAGCATGATAAAACAGTTATGAAACATCATGATGAGTCCCACTACTCCATATGCTAAAAATGAATTAAAAATCATATAGGGAGTCATTTGCTGTACCAGGCCAGGTATGAGCTGGTTGTTGGCCTAGGGCATGCTGTCAGTGTTTGGGATTTGGGAATGGCCACTCATCTTGCTCTATCATTTTCTTATTCTGTTGATTATCCATGTGCTACCATGAGGTGATCTCCAGTATTGTTGGAAACTGTTGACTGTGCCATGATTATGAACCTAGAATCCAAAGTACCATGGGGAACTAAGTTTTGTATCTACAGCTACTACTTAGAGCATCTCAACCTTGCACGTCTTGTTCAGAACTTGCAGATGTAAAATTAAATGACATTGAATAATATTATGTTTATGCATTCAAGGAGATCATGAGCTAATGAAAAGTGCAGATTTCTTTCTTTTTTTTTCTTAATTTTGAGCCAGTGTCTTGTGATAAAACCCAGGATGACCTTTGACTTGTAGTATTCCAGGCTTCCAATGTCGAGATTATAAGTGCAAACCACCATATCCTGAATGCAGATCAGTATAGTAGGAAGGTACAATTGAAGAGTGTATGGCATGGGTAGGCTGTGTAGATGGAAGGGCAGTTGCCTTGAATGGTCAGGAAAGTTTTACATCCCACATAATACTAGAAGGAGCATTACTTAAAGTATAGAGAAAGGCAGAGCCAGAGATCTTACATTAAGAATATGTGAAGGCATAAGGAAAATTGTGTCTGTGGTAGAGGACACATGGAGGAGCGGTAACGACAGGAGAGATGCCTCTCTCAAGGACTTATTAAGAATTTAGGCTGGAGAGATAGCTTATCCATTAAGGTATTGGCCATGCATGAGGACCTGTGTTTGATCCCCAGAACCCATGTAACAGCTGAATGTTGTGGCAAGCACTTGTAATCCCAGCACGGGGCAGGTAGAGACAAGCAGATTGCTGGGGCTTACTGGCCAGTCAGCCTACTTGAGTAAATCCCAGGCCAGTGAGAGACCTCATCTCAAAAACAATCTGGACAGCATCCTGAGTAATGACTCCCAAAATTGACTGGGCTTTCACACTCACATATCTATATACACATACTTACACATAATACCTAAAAGCACATATACATTTGCACCTGATATATGCAAATATACATATACAAGTTGGATTTTTAAAGACACTGATGCCATGCGCATGCTTTTATCCACTGAGCACAATAGATTACAAGAAGTGGTGGAGTTAGATTTGTGTTTTAAGAAGGGTCCCTGATGTTTCACCCCTATCTTGTAGCTGACATTCACCCTGCCCACGTATCTGGATTGAATGAACAGAGTTCTTTTTTTTACAAGAAGCACACTGTAGAGGGCAGGCTTACTCACTTGCAATCCCAAATCCCCTGCAAGGTGAGAGAATGCAAGGAGGAATGGTACTTGAATTTACAGAGCCTCATTTGGAGGCGAGAGGGAAATCACAGTTTCAGACAAGACAGAACGTATTAAGCCGCACTTTTAAGTCCTAATCAAATGCGAGCAAAGCATTTTCAAAGCTGAAGTAATTGGTAGTCAAACAAAGCCTTCTTTTAAGCCACCAATGTTTTCTCCATGCCCAGAAACTGATAACAGGTTTTCCTAGCTCCATTTTCTTCCAGGTGGCTACTTAAAGCAGCAGCACCATTTCTTCATTGGAGTCCAGTGGACATATGAACTCTAACCAGTGTCTGTATGTTTTAGAATGGCTGGTGTTACAAGGTTGGCCAAGAATGCTCGAGTGTTGGCTTCTGTGCACTCTGTGGGCATACACATACCCAATAGAACTCTTGACACTCATAGGATCTGCTCAAGTCCTTACACACTTCATCAGCACTGACATCTCACCTTTATCAGGGAGCTGTATCCTTCACCTTGCATCCTCATGCTACCTCTAGCACATACATTTGATATATTGCTGGAAGCCTCACATTATATTCCCCAGCAAACAATGTTCTCTGTTCACTCACCAACACCACCAATGCTCATGTCAATGACTCAGTGCTTCAGGGTTTGTCTATCTGTCCCTTGTGTCTCCTGAATGTTTCTCCTCACCCCACATCCTCCAACTCACTCTCAGCTTCCAAGCATTTGTACCTTTCAAACACTTTCCTCACAACATACACACTCATATCTCTTCCAAGGAGGAGCTGTGAATATAATATTAGTCACATCAACACTCACAGTCTTCTAGCTTCTGTCTAATGGGTAGTGTTTATGACTTGAATTTGTTCCTGACAGAAATTTGGGACATTTATAATTGTCTGTTTGGGTACCTTGACCATGGTTAGTTGAAAGCACTATTAACAGCCAGAGAGCCTGGCCAGCCTTAAAGATGCATCACCTCTTTAGCTATCTTTCCTTAAGACCCATTTTTGCCAACCTGTACAATGTAGCAAATGTATTTTCCACTAAAATAATGTCTAAACAATTATGCTTCACCACTCCTGATACCTGAAGCAATCAAGTCAGTATAGAAGAGATAGCTGCACAGCAGTGTTTATTGTACCATTCACAGCAGACAAGATATGGAACAAGTGTAGATTGCCACCAGCACATGAGTGGATAACAAATATGCAACCCCCCATTTTGGATAAGAAATGTTTCCTTTATTTTACTTTAAGTATCACATTGTTTTAGTTGATTCAAAAAGAAAACAAACAAATGAAAACCAGAAGCAACCCACCAAAAGGTCAAAGGTATTGCGGAGTGTCTATTTAATGTGAATGATCTTTTTGGAGGACTCTCCTAAATGAAAGATTTTGATGAGCAAAGTCAAACAACCCCTCCAAGTATCCCCTACACCCCAAAGTCACTATTTTTAAAAGCCTCAACCAACTAACCAACTGAGAGAGAGGGAGAGATAGAGAGAGATGTAAGGGGGCAAGAGAGTGATTAAAGGTCATGATCCATACAAGAATGAAAATGTTATAATGAAATACATTGTTTTGTACAATATACTTCAATATATATCCTTTTACAATTGACAATCAAATGAGTATGATAATGGGAAACTATTAGATTAACTTCCAGTGCACAATAAAAAGTAGGTCAAAGTTACTCCTGACGGGTTGACGTGATGCCAGCATATAAACCAGCTTTTTAAGGAACTGTCAAGTCTTGTTCTAGGCCTGAGTTTGTGGATCCCATCAGGCAGAGCCAAGCTTTCTGTGCAGGCCATTCTCTCTGCATTGAGTTCCTGTGGGGCAAACACAAAGGCTTCCCAAAGAAGAGCTTGAGTGGAACCTTAGGTTGCAGTTATGAATTATGACCTTCATCACTTCCTCAAATACAGTTTTAGGTTATTGAGAATTTCATGCATGCATAGACTGTATTTTGGTCATATCCAGCTCTGACTCCCTGACACCAACTCTTTATACTCCCCTATCTCCTTTTCCACATTATGATCTCTCTCTCTCTCTCTCTCTCTCCCTCTCCATCTCTCCCTACTGACTCTAATTAGTGCTGTCTACATGCACATGGGTGTAGAGCCATTCGCTGGAGCATGTGTTGACTTACCAGAGACTACGTCTCAAAGAAAAGAGGTTCTCCCCTCATCCCAACAGGCTCCAACCATCAGCCTCTCCTTTATCTTGTCTGCTCCTCCCTAGCTACGTTGGCAACTATACTGGTTTGGTCTAGTGCAGGACCTTTTCAGAGAACCACAGCTGTGGTGAGTTTATGAATAAATCAGGCTGTCATGTCCAAAAGATACTATTTTGCAGCCCCTCCCTCCTAACCTCTGGCTTTTACAATCTTTCCACAGTGTTCTCTGAGCTTTTTTGGGGAAGAAGTATGGTACAAACATCTCATTTAGGACTGAGCACTCCACAGTCACCCATTCTCTGTTTCCTATGAGCCTATGTATCAAGCTCTGTCCACTGGAAAAAAGAAGCTTTTCTGTTGGGGGTTGCGAGCTGTGTTAGTAATATATGAGTATAGAGGGTCAGTATTTAGAAGGCAGAAGCTGGATAGTTATGGACTTGAAGCAGTAACCTACTGCTATTACTTTGATAAATGAACATGGCCTCTTTTTTTAATATTTATATTTACAGGTCTTAAGATAATTTGAACACAAAGGTTAGCCTAGCAGGGGATTATGGTTGATGTGCCAAGTGTTTATGGCTAACATTAGTTTAGGATTTGGGCCCACTGTGAGGAGAGGGGTTAACTGATCCCAATCCTTACTGTGCTAATCCTTACTAAACTTTTGGTGGAGGTAACTGGTCTTGAACATTATTCCTCTGGGAACAGGCAGGACTCTTGCATTGCATTTCCCATCCTCCTTTGAGATTTCAGTGACCAATCTGCTTGCTTTTCTTCACTGCGGTGATAAGGACTCCCTCCTCCCAGCTTCCTTTCCACTCTGCCATTCTGCCTCACTTGAGGGATGAAGGATGATTGTGTCCTAGGGTTTATACTAGATGGCTCCCCATTGTCTCCCTGTTAATGGGTCATATTTCCATTATATAGACAAAAATACTGAGGCTTAGACTAGGGGGTCGAGAATGTGTCTTGAGATGATTGGCAACACTGGACTATCTGGAGCTATATGTGTTGGTGGTTTCTTATGAAGACACCTTTAGAGAAGGAATGAGAGGGTCATAAGCATGTACACACACACTGCTGGCCTTGGTTGCTAGATGTGTGAGTCATTTCTCTCTATCCTAGCTCCTTTCATCACAGAGCTAATATCCCCTTTCATGCATGTGTGAGTTTCTTGGCAGTTTGATCCGTTAGAAATCTTGTCATTACTCTGCTATTTTGCCTCTTTAAGAATGACAGAGAACAGGTCATGTATTGCCAGCCTTGTCAGGCTTAGCTCTTTTATTGATCGATTTTTTATTTTCAGAGCACAAAGAGGGCATTAAAGGCAGCAACCTTCAAAGACATCCACTAGTTGATATGACATTGGACAGTTGGGGGGACATGTGACGCCTGCCTTCAAATCCTGGCCTCCCAAACACCTGCTGCTGCTCTGACACATCCTCAAATGGCCACTTGCTATCATCCACAGCTAACACGGTCAGGAGTGTATCAAGAGTCTGGAAAACCAGTGTTTGAATCTTATACTGAACAACTTGGAGTTCAGACAAATTTCCATGAACTCTCTAGCTGCTTTATTGTGAACCTAGAAAACTGAGTGATGGTAATTCATTAGCTGAGTGTTGCAGCTACAGTTCCAGAACATGAGAAGCTTCAACAGCTGCAATTCCAGAATGGAGGTGGGGGGTGGGGAGGAGTAGTACCGTGAGTTTCTGAGACTGAGTTCTGATATTATAGTCTAAACAAAAGTTAAATTTGAGCTGACTGAGGAATACTGCTGGTCTCTTGGTGCTCAGAATGTCTCTTTGTGGTTACAACATCCCCAAAGCTGAAGTTAGATTGGACCTGCTGTATCAGAAATCAGGGCATCAGAGTAAGCTCTCAAGTATTTGCGTTAATGAAGGATCTACACTTACAGAATAACTGAAGTCATTTTACTATCACTTGCATTACAGTTATGATACCCATTCCCACTTCATGGTTTTCTAGAGGATCATGGAAAGATCCAAAAGGTAGATAATCTGGTCTATTTTGATTTGAGAGAAATAAAGGTACCCTGTCTTATAAATATGCCACTCCCCTCATGGATAATCATATTAACTTTAAAAACTTTTCAAGACACAGAGCATTGTATATATGTCATATTTTTTTAAACCCATTCTTTTGTTGAGATACATCTAGGTTGTTTCTAGTTTCTGAGTATTATGAATAAAGCTGCTATGAACATAATTGAGCAAGTCTTTCGTGGTAGGATGGAGCTTTTCTTTGGGAATATGCTCTGGAATGTTGTAGCTGGGTCTTGAGGTACATTTATTACCAATTATCTGAAAATCTAACATATTGATTTCCAAAGTGGTTGTACAATTTTTCATTCCCATCATCATTGGAGGAGTGTTCCCCTTGCTCCACATCCTCACCAGCATGAGATGCCACTTGTGTTTTTGATCTTAGCTATTCTGACAGATGTAAGATAGAATCTCAAAGTTGTTTTGATTTGCATTTCCCTGATGGCTAAGAATATTGAATATTTCTTTTAGTGTTTCTCAGCCATTTTTGTTTTCTTTGTTGAAAGTTTTCTGTGTAGATCTATACTCCATTTTAAATATTGGATTATTTAGCTTGTTGGTGTCTACTTTCTTGAGTTTTAAAATATATTTTGGATATTGGCCCCTTCTCAGGTGTGAGGTTGGTGAAAATCTTTTTGCATTCTGTGGACTGCTGTTTTGTCCTATTTACAGTGTCCTTTTTCCTTATAGAATCTTTTCAGTTTCATGGGGTCTCATTCACTAATTATTGATCTTAGTGCCTGTGCTATTAGTGTTCTGTTCTGGAAGTCTTCTCTTGTGCTAATACATTCAAAGCTATCGACCACTTTCTTCTGTCAGGTTCAGTGTTTTTAGTTTTATGTTGTTGAGGTCTTTGATTCACTTGGACTTGAATTTTGTGGAGAGTAATAAGGATATATTTGCATTCTTCTACATACAGACATCCAGTTGTATCAATACTTATTTGTTGAAGATGATTTCTTTTTTCCATCATATATTTCTAGCTTCTTTATTGGTACAATGGAGTATTACTCAGTTGCTAAACAATGAATTTTTCAGGCATATGAATGGAATGTGAAAGAATTATCCTGAGTAAGGTAACTTGGACCCAAAAAGACAAATATGGTATGTATTTACTTATAAGTAGATATTATCTGTAAAGTAAAAGATAACCATGTTATGGTTCACAGGTCAAGAGTAGCTAAGTAATAAGATAGGATTAAGGGCAGATGGAAGTATCTTTCTGGGAAGGGGTGATAGAATAGATTTTTTGGATGAACTGGGGTTGAGTTCAGTTGGGAACAGGAGGGATCAAATGGGGGTGGAGAGAAAATACTTGGAGAAATGATTGGAATTGGGTGGCATTTTTGAAGATGAAGTAGAAACTTAGTACAATAGAAAGTCCATGGAGTCTATGAGTGTAACCCTAGCAAAGACTCCTAGTAATAAGCGACACCGAGCCTGAACTGGCCATCTTCTGTAGCCAGGCAACACCTCAAGTGGAGGGATTGGAACACCAACCCAGCCACCAAACTTTCAACTTACAGTTTGTTCTGCCTGCAAGGTGTTCTGGGACTGGAGCCAAGAGAATTATCATTAAAGAAGCCAGAGAGACTTCATCCAGCAACTGATGAGAACAGATGCAGAATCCCACAGCTAAACATTAGACAGAGATGTGGTAATCCAGTGGAGGAGGGAGAGGAGAGACTGGAGGGACAGGGGACAGGGACACCAGAAAACACCCTGCATAATCAACTGACCAGAGCTCATGGAGGCTTGCAGACATCAGGAGCCTGCAGGGTTCTGAGCCTGCAGTTATGTTATGGCTGAGTAGTTTGGTGTTCTACTGTGATTCCTAACAGTGGGGGCAGGGCCTGTCTCTGATTCTTTTGCCTACTTGTGGGACCTTATTCACCCTACTGGGTCACCTCATCTAGCCTTGATATGATGGCACAAGCCTGGTATTATTGTAGCATATTATGCCATGTTTGGTTTATGTTCATGGGAGCCTGCTCTTCTTTGAGGCTGTGCAGAGGAGAGGGCAGATCTAGGGGGGATGTAAGGTGGTGGGGGAGAGAATGGGGGAGGAGAGGTAGAGGAAACTGTGATAGGGATGTGATGTATGAAAGAATTAAAAAAAAATCCACCCACCCACCCAACTACCACCACAACCACTATCACCACCAAAACAAAACAAAACACAAAACAACAACCCACGGAAAAACTGGAAGAAAGGCCTAGGGTTAAGATCCATATCTTTAAAATGTCATTGTAGGGGAATTCCAGGGGCATCAATCTGCTGAGCTGTGTTAACAACAAAAAGAGAAATTGAGATTTTTTTTTCCCTCTACTCTTTGAGTGAGTATCTTCTCCATGCCAAGCACTGTGCTTGTGTTTGTGGTCATTAGATTTTACAGTAGCCACCCATCCTGGGAGTAGGAACTGTCATTTTCTGGGATTCTTGTAAATTTGGGGTCTCAGAGGGGTAAAATTCCAGCTAAGATCACATCAGAAAGTGGTTCATGAGGAGACTAGACTAAACTAGACCAAATTAGACTAGACTAGAAGACTAGTAGCATGAGCTTCCAGTCTTACAGCTTAGCGCTGGGTAGAGACAGATGTGAACTAATGAGTGAGAAAAATGAATGGACTTGGTGACTCTTCTTTATCTCCTTTCCAGTCCCCAATGTAGTATCACAAATGAGACTCAGGGCCAATTATTGGGGGAAGGCTGAAATATCAGAGAGGAAGCACCACAGTCATTTCTCACCCAGCTGTCTTACAACTTCCTCAACCTTGCTCTTGGTTGTTTCTGCTAGTTGCTTCTCCCAGTCACTTCTCTTCTCTCTGGGTTTCTACAGCCCTTATATACCCATCTAGGTTAGGAGTAAAGGCTTGTAGCCTTAAACTCACAGAAACAGAAGAAGTTCTGTCTCTAAAGTTGTGAGATTAAGGGTAGAGGTCATCACTTCTGGCTCTCCCTGTGCTGGGATTAAAAGTGTGTGTGACTGACTCAGCTGTTTATCTTTGTATTCAAGAATTTCCTGAGCTGTCTGCCTAAGATTTGACTGGGTGCTCTCTCCCCAATATTCAGGTTTTATTAAATGTGTAATATATATCCACACCCCAAGTCTTAGGTCTGTCTCTCAACTGACCCAACACTTCTGTTTCTTTGTCTTGGATCTTCCTTCCTTATTTCAATTCTTGATTCTCTTATTTTTAATTCTTTTTAGTCTCTTGGGAATGATGCTTTAATATTCCTTGTCTATGCAACACCTATCATCTACTTGCTTCTCTTTATCTCTGGTACAATTTGAATGTTTAGTGTCTTCTAAAGACCCAGGATTTGGAAGCTTGGTTCCCAGTTGGTGTAGTATTGAGAGGGAATTAAAGGTTTAAGAGGTATAGCCTAGGATGTGGTTAGGTCATGGGGACATTTCCTTGAAGGGACCACTGCACCTCCCTCTCTGTCTCTACTGTCCAGCTGTCAAACTATGAACAGATCTCCTCTATTACATGTTCCCCTCTGTGTTATTTTACCTCTCTACAGATCCAAATGCAATAGAGATAAGAAACATGGAGTAAAACCCTTGAAGAAGTGAGTCAAAAAGAAACCTTTCTTTTCTTAAAGTTGACTATCTCGTGTATTTTGTCATAGCCAAAGAACACATAATACCATATCCTTAACTATCATATTGCACAATGAACTTGATTATGTTTCTTGAAAGAGATCATCGAATTGCTTCTTCCTTCCTATCTCTTGCTTCATGAAGCAAGTGGTTTGCTCTATTATATGCTCCTTTTCTCTAGGTCCAAAGCAATAGAGCCATTTGATAATTAAGTTTCATGTCTCCCACAAACCCTTATTCTTTGTAAGTTAGCTACTCTGGGCATTTTATTATAGTAACAGGGAGATGACTATTACATTGGTCACACAAAGCATTGGTGTGCTCAATCACAGGTATTACAGCCTATGTAATTAGACCCACAGTGTCAATCAGGAGGACTCAAAGAGTCTACATTACTAACAGTGCTATACAGAGAGGTGTGTTTCTTGATGTTCCACTCACATTGAGGTTTCAAAGCGTGTGCAATTAATCTTCATTATACAGAATGTTGGACATTGAAGCTTCTTGTTGCACACAGTCTAGTCAACTGTTCTTCCTCTGGGAAACTGCAGGGCTCCTCCAATCTTCTACTTATTTGTCATACTCTTTCCTAAAAAGACATGGCATTCATCAAAAATAAACAAGTTTGTTAAGCTCCTTCTCGTTTGTGCTTTTGAGCTTCCATATGCTCATTCTGTACTGCAGTCTGAGGTCACAGCGCTACTCAGAGTTTTCTTGGAAACTTAGCAGTTTTTATTAATACTGAAAACTTTGAATTACCTTTGTGTATAGTGTGAGACAGAGATGAAATCTTATTTTTACATAAACATCAGCAAGACATTACAAATAGCCCCAATATTTTTTCTTTTAAATAATCTGTTATGCTTTCCTCAGATTTGCAATTTTATTTTTCTCTTGTCTCCATCTCTCTCTCCTCTGCCCCTCCCACTTCATGCTGGCTATTCTGTCCCACTGCCCTACTTGACATTTATCATACTGTGATATGGCTTTCAGGACATCCCGATGTCTGCTTCGGTGACTTGGCCTCTCTGCTCCTTCCCCTGCTTTCCAATCTTTTTCTTCCAAAATTGCTGTTGTTTGAGTTTTTTCTTACACACACATTGAAAACCCATCTGTCAAGTTGCTTACAAAGGTTACCCCATAGGGTTGGCTGGATGATGGAATGAGGAAAAAAAATGTATGAAAAGGGCTTTGCAGACTGTTAAGAAGTCTAGGAAATCAAGTGCAGTGGAGATAGGACCAGGGCTTTAGGGGCCAGCCACAATTGTTTTGAAGTCCCTGGGAACTTGGATAAATTATCCAATTCTTGGGAGACTCACTATCTCTGTCTGGAGGAGTGATGCTGATATTAGCTAGCCACCATGTTTGCGGGAGAAGAGAAAACTTATGTGGGGCATGGTGTGTAAGGGTGCATCTGTGGCATGGCTGGGGAGCTAAAGATTGTGTGTGTGTGTGTGTGTGTGACACTTGTTGTGCACAAGCCTGTCATGGGATGGGAGGAGAATGAGATTGCTGAACCAGGATTCTCACAAGGGGCTGGGGCTGCTGTTGACATGGTACAGGCTGCCAGGTTAATGAGACCATTCATCAACATTATGTTCAGGGCCGTGATAGATTCACCCAGACCCCCTGCCTGAATCTTCTGGGGGAAAGGACATTAATGGCGACATCTGTGAACACAGGAATGTGTCAGACTCCTGGAGTGGCAGTGGGGAGAACAGTTGCCTCTCCACTTCAAATTCTTTATGCTTCAACACCTTAAACTCAGCCACGCCTGTTGGGACCTGCTGGGTTATTACTCATCTGCCCTAGAATCAACCAGCTATAGGAGAATTGTCTGCTATTAAATACTCAGACAATGCTGCGAGGCAGAAAGGTAAGATGAGATGGGGACCAGACATGGAGTCAAATGAGTCAGAGACAGAAGTATTCCACTTAGTAACTGTGTGACCCTGGGCAAGCCACTGTGCCTGGTAATTATTCCTCCCATGCAGGGTGGTTGAGAGGATCATGGGAGATACTGGATGAAGCAGAAGGAAGACAGTATTTGGCAGTGTGTCACAGAAAATATGAAGTATTAAAGTATTGTTATCGTTTCTAAACTGGCATCAGTCTCCTGGTAATTTCAACTTGAACTTCACCATTTAGTGGATTGTGTGACATCTGTTTGGGGTTTGCTGTGATGTCCGAGAGTATTCTCTCTCTCTCTCTCTCTCCTGTGTGTGTGTGTGTGTGTGTGTGTGTGTGTGTGTGTAGACGTGTGTAAACTTATTGGGAGAAGGGTCTTGTAAGAAGAAAGTTAGGAATAAAGAAAACTAATTTAGGGCTGATCAAAACAATTTAGATGTGTCATTTAGGCAAAAGTGAACTGAGTACACAGTGAGAATGGCCTTGTGCATATAATGATGATCACCAGTCTGTTCCGTCAAAGCTCAATATGTTCTAAGATTTAATGTCACTGATGCTGATTTGCTGATTTAAATTTTCATTTGTTTATTATTTATTTATTGTGTGTGAGAAAACTAAAGCATGTATGTGCATTTTATGTGTATGTGTGTGTGCGTGAGAGAGAATACTAATGCACACATATGTAGATCATGTGCATCTGTGTGTGTGTGTGTGTGTGTGTGTGTGTGTGTGTGTGTATACACTAGAACATGCATGTGAAGAGCAAAGGCTACCTTCCAGGGTAATTTTTCTGCTTCCCTCATGTGCCTCATGTGCTTTCTTCCTGGACACAAAGCTCAGGTCACCAGGCTTGGCAATAGGTGCCTTAGTTGGTCAGTCATCTCACTGGTCCTAATGTTCAATTTTTTATTCATCTCTATGATAGTTCAACAAACCCCTGTTCTGTAGATGAGAAAACTGAGGCACCCCGAGTTCTGATCATGCTGATATTAGATTGCAGGAGCTGAGATTCAAACCTATGTCCTTCTGGCCCTGACATCCAAGTTCATAAAAACTTGGAAAGCCCTGTGAGTTTCCCCATGAGATTTATTTGAGGTACTTTTTTCTGTCAAAGGCCCAATGTCCCAGCCATGTCTCTTCTGAAAACAGCAATTTCTGGATCTGAAACTTTAATTTTTCAGATTGAGAGGCTGACAGTGAGTGGAGGCATCTCACTAGGGCATGTCACTCTCCATCACTGTCAAGGAGGGGCCTGGCCAAAGCAAGCAGTGAGCAGGCTGGCCAGCCAAAAAATCCAAAAAGAAAAACGTGGCTTCCCTTGGCAGAAAATTCATTATTTTCTGCAGCTCACTGGGACCTTGATCCCTTTCCAGTAACTTCTCATTCAGCCTCCTTTGGAAATTAGCCTTTTTCTTGTCATTGGACCTGTGAAGAGCCTCTCCAAAGACTTTGGCTGGAGGAAGCAGGCTATTTTAAGGTGCTCAAGAGTTACTTTTGCTATTATTAATTTATTTTTTTTACCACCATATAAAGAACACAGCTATTGCAAAGAAAACGCTGTTAATAAAAGAATATAATTCACAAGGAACTGGAGAGATGGCTCAGGCCTTAAGAGTAATTATTGCCCTTGTAGAGAGTCCAAGTTCAGTTCCCAGCAGCCACACTGGAAAGCTTACAACTGCCTATAACTCCATCTCCAGGAATCTGAAGCCCTCCTCTGGCCTCCTCAGGCACTGCATTCATGCATACAAACAAATACTTAAAATCAAGTAAGTCTCTAAAAATAATAATTCACATATCTAAACTCTTAGAAGCCTCTTGGCAGAACAAAGAAGCTGAGAATATTGGGACCAATCAAATAGTCAAATTCAAGTCTTGCTATGTTATACAATTTCACAGCAGAGTGACCTTATGGAAAGTCTACTTATTTATTTATTTATTTGTTTGTTTATTTATTTATTTATTTAAAGGAAGAAGGTTTTATTTACTTGGTTTGTTGGTTTTTGGGACTGGGTCATATGTATTCCAGATTGCCCTTGAGTTTGATCTGTAGATAAACATGCTTCTGAATTTCTGATTCTCTTGTCTCTACATTTGCATGTTGAGATGACAGTGTGCACTATGCCCAGTGTATTCAATGCTGGGGATGGAATCCAGGGCTTTTTTCATGCCATGTGGACACTTCACAAACTGACTTATATCTCAAGCCCCATAGGAGAATTAATTTGACTCAGTGTCAAAGGGCTCAGTCCATGGTCTCATGGTTGCTTGTTGTCATTTGCATGGGCAGAACATCATGGCAGCCTGAGTGTGTGGCAGAAAGCTTTGTCTCTTCATTCTGGGAAGGTTTTTTATTTTTTTCCTTTGAGGAGACTAAAGATGTCATATGGCTTCAGGGATGAGGTGCTGCCACTCAACCTGAACTTACAGGTGATGCCTCTTTGGGATATTATGTTCATGGCCCCTCCTTGAATTGTGTGAAACAGTTTCTGTGTCTCAAGACGTCACATTTACACACAGGAGAGGGATGAAATAATAATCATTAAAAAAATGTTTTCCCAGTTAGATGTGATAATCAATGTGAAGAGGCTTGATGTCTGGTCCAAGCTGTGCAGTGTTCGTTTTCTTCTATATGATTCTTCAGAAACTGAAAGAAGTGAAATAAATTGGATACTGTACTGTTTAGTGCTAGGGAAAGAATACAGGAAGATGAATGATGATGTCCAACTTTAGAAGGCAATATAACACAGGAATCTGTTAGGTGCTATTCCTCCGAATCTTAGATAGGGTGCAAAGAGGATAAGCATGGTCTTCCCAGGAGAGCAGTTGTCCTAGGTGAGACTCCCAAGAGCTGATTATGAGATGCTTCACATGTGAATGGTGAAGAGGGTTCTCTCAGAGAAACTGACAAAGAACAGGAGGAAGTAAGGCGGAGCTCAAGGAGATCTTAGGATTGTAGATTATATCTCTGAGTTTGAGTCTACACATAGCAAAGACTTTTTCCTCCTCTGTCAGTCATAGACTGTGGTGTCTATGGGGAACTACCTCCCTGGCCTCTTTTGGGTCTCTTTGCAGTTCATCAGATAGAATGCATTAATAATTTATTTCACTGCTGTGACAAAATACAGAAACAAGTTGTGGGCATTAATATTTATATTGGTTCACAGTCTCAGAGGGCTTTAGTGAGTGATATCAGGGAAGATAGGGCAGACATGCTATATTCATGGTGGCAGAAGTGTGAGGTTCAGGAAAGAGAGAATGGGCTGGAACCAGGGATGGAACTGCCAAAGGCCTATACTCAAAAATCTGCATCTACCAGGCAGGCTTTATCTTCAAAAACCTCCATAGTATCCCCAGATGGCATTACCAGTTGGAGGGACAAGCACCCAAAATATGGACCTATGGGGAAAATTTTAGATTCAAACAAGAGAGTCATAAACAAGCCACCAAGACAAGGTCACACAAGCTGATGAAGAGATATATGTCCCTAATTGGCATTTGCCCCAAAAGGTTGCAGTGACATTTTTCAACCTAGATGGTCTTTAAGGATTATTATACTCCTTTATTGAAAGGCAGTCTTTTGACTTATTCCCTACACAATTTATTTCCTTGGTGAGTAGATAACAGCTTAAGGACTGTTACCAAAGTTCCAAGGTCATAAATGACAAAGGCTCTATGTCTTGGAACCAAGACAGAATGTCTTAAAGAAACTCAAACTGCACAGAAAGACCCCAAGAGCAGGAACTCAGGACCTCAGCCCTGGTAAACATCTCACTGACATCCAGTGCTAGGGTTCCAATGGTATGAATGAGACCTCCTCGAAGTAGATCCTAGAGTTTGGGCCACCTCACCTGAGCTTGTCTGGAGCAAAAACAAGTCACACTTGCTGATACCAGTTCACACTGTAGAAACATTAGGAAAACAAAATGATTGCTCTTATTTTGAACCATAAATTTTTGGAGCAGTAGTGACTAGAACAAGACAGTAGACGGATCTGTGTGAAGCTTCTACAACGTGGTAGATATTGTCCATGTGGATGCCTTCAACTGGAACTCACCTCCTTTCTTCCTGTGAGACTTTGACAATCAGTGAGAAACTCACACAGGGATACTAAAAGGTTCATCATGGTCTCACTTTATGATAGAATTTGTTCTTTAAATTTCTTCCATAGAATTAAATGGTTCTCTTGTTTCTTGTCTATCTATCTATCTATCTATCTATCTATCTATCTATCTATCTATCTATTTTTGCTTTAGTGCTAGGAATAATACCTAAGACTTCATGCATGATGGATATGTGCTCCTGTCAGGTTTTGTCCACTTTCCCCTCCTCTCTTCTTTTTTCTTTCTTTTCTTTTCTTTCTTTTTCTTTTTTTAAAAATGAGACAAGGTCTCAGATAGCCCAAGCTGAACTTGAACTTCATATGTAGACAAAGATGACTTTGAACTTCTGATCTTCTCAACTGTCTTTCTGAGTGCTGGAATCACAGGCATGTGTTAACGTGCCCAGTTTATGTGGTGCAGAGATCAAACCCAGGGCTTTGTGCATGCTAGGCTAGCTCTTTATCAATTAAGCTTTTCCACCATCCCATACCCCCTTCTTTGGGAGCACTCTTGATAAATCACTCTAACAAGAATCTCTCCTCCCATTCTGTTCCTAGGAAAATTTACCTAGCACACAAAATACTTCCTATAGAGGTATAATTATAGAACAAACACATATGAATATTGTATACATTTCAAAACACCTATCATTATTGGTGATCCAAAGTAATAGAAATGATATTGATAAGGTTGTGTTTCTTTGGTGTAAGATGTTATAGAGTCAACACTGTCATTGAGCATTCTAAATTACCTGTAGTGTATAAAATAAACATGTCTTTATGTGTGCAAATGGACAATGGTCCTTGTGTGCTGAGATGGGACTGTATGGTCCTGTCAATAAAGACCTCTTGTTCTGCACCAAACTTTGTACAGCACCCAGTGGCTTATGGGCAACACACACACACACACACACACACACACACACACACACACACACAGATAGAATGTTGTGTCCAGTTCTGCTACACAACAGGTGAGAACCAGATACCTCAATTAAAGGGCAATGGTTTCCAGTAAGTCCCACTTGTAAGGTCTTATGCCATTTTTCACATATCAAGGCCCTCTCCCTTGATACCATCATGATATTAGAAAAATCCCAGGTCCTGTCAAGGGATTACTCAGTTTATTAAATTTAGCTTCACAAACAGAGATACTCTGCACTTTGTATCACCCTCGAGAACGTGAGCATTAAGGCATTCTATTGGCTTGAAACCCAGCAATTTCACAAGACAATAAAACAATCTATGTTCTTTTCAATCTTTTCCTGTGTACTTTATTTGCTAGGGGAAGTAAAATGCAGTTCAATGATCTACCATTATGTGATGTGGAAGCTCTCTGCTGAAATTAAATCTTGCCATTACCAGGGTGAATATCCAAATCTGTTGTGCTAGCGTTTTCTCTGTGTGTGCCTGTAGCTGCAGAGGGGTGGATACTTCAGGGGTGTTTCCACATCCTTTGTTTGCAACTGGAGCTTTGGGAATGAGGTGAGTCTGAACTTGAATGTTCTATGAGTCACAGAGTACAGAAGTAGAGGAAAATTCAGTGGTGTCTACCTTAAAAATTTGCTCTTTAGAAAGGACCTGAGATTCTAAGAAATACAACATGTTTTGCCCTCAGCTACAGAGTGGGTTAATGAGAGTCAATTAGCTAGGTATTACAACTTCAGGTTCTATGATATTTCTGCAGGTCACAGTGTTCTGCCTCTCCTATCCTTTATGAACATGTAACCCCAACCTGGAGGGTATGTTTTTCTGGCTATCATTAAAGACGGGGAAAACAATATCTTGTTACATGTAAGAACAAATGGATTGGATGTAGAAGTCTGAAAAGAGATGAGGGGCTTGAAAATTGTAGAAATTTCCCAACTACTGTAGTATGCACTGCCTTCAAAGTCATTAGTATTCAGTGCCAGGTATGAAAACTATGGAGAATTTACTAAAGTTGACATTCGAAGACATTGTAATAATGTCACTGGAGCACAGTGACACACAGATCCCTTGTATTTCCTTGTATTTTCAGAATGAAACTTTCAAGAAAAACTAGCTTTCAAGAGTTTCTCCATCTTAAAAAAACAAAACAAAAATTCTCAGGGCATTGGATACTAGTCTTGGCAACTCAAAGGAAGTATGAGGTGTGCTGCACACCTGTACATGTGTCTGTGAGACATTTGGTCTCTTTGAGCCCATCTCATTATCTATAATGGGAAGAAGTTTAGCAATGCTTAAATTGTGGGGGTGATTTTGAGAATCAAATAAGATTATTGATGCAAAAAGCATAGCAGCTCAATAAGCATTGGTTTTGTTATCAGTAACAATAATTATCAGTCAATTCAGCAAATAAAAATTGCATTCAGACAAAGTAGTAGTTAATTACAGCACCCTTTCAGGCAGTTCTCCAAACAAGGATGGACTGGAGACTTTGTTCCTTACATTGTGTGTGTGTGTGTGTGTGTGTGTGTGTGTGTGTGTGTTTATAGAAAGACAAAGCTTTCTTAAATTTACCAAACTCAAAGTCTTCTGGTCCCAAAGCCCATACTCATACCTCCACATTTATGGAAATGAAAAAGAACCTTGGAGCTTGGAGTTCATTGAATTCAGCAACACCATCTATGCCTGGGCTAACACATACTGCATACAAATAAGCAAGCTTGAGGAAAGCTCTCTCTATGTCTACTGAGGTGATCACATTAATACCAGTGTGTTTTAGTGTATATAGGGTTCCAGAGTGAATAGATTGGCATAAAGATGCCACGCTCAATATTTCCATAGTGTCTCCCAGAAGAATGTTCTGCAGGACACTTTTTAATGATGCACTTTTAATGATTTAGGTTAATACATCAAGCTTGTAGATAAAGGAAATGCATCAGGAGGGTCCAATTGGATGAGTTGTGACTAAACCCCAGGTTCTGGAGCTCCAGGCTGATAATCTATTCACTGAGCCTTTCCGAGCATCTGTCATCTAGGGGAGCTTTGGACACCTCAGATTTCACTACTAGAACGTCCTGGCCTTCAAGAAGATCCCTCTTCCTCTTATGCCCTCTTCTCATTCTGTTTTCTGACAGCCCTGTTTGTTGATGAATTCATCACAGGGTGACAGAGTTCTGATGGTGTGCTCATATAATACATTATCAGTGACTGTCTTGATGGCCCTGTGATGTATGAGGCTAGAGTTTGTCAGTGCCTTTCCAGCAGACCCATCTATTATGATAGTGTCCTCTCCATATGGTACTTCATGGGCATGGCGTCTGGAGAAAGTGAGGCACTGTGGGGAACAAATGGAGGTGAAGGTAATCTGGAGAGATATACTCAGAGCATACATTAATCCTTAAGAAAGAAGTGTTCAATGGGCTATCTTTGTAGAAAGTGGCATTCACTAAAGTATGTCAAGCCAGCCACCCTTTCAGGTGTTGAGGATTTGTCAAATGACACAGACAGTGATCAACATTATGCCAGGCATTGTGGTTAACACTGAAGTTACTCCACTAGGTTCTTCTATTATATCACTCATAGGATGGCTCCACTTGTGGAAGAAGAAACCAAAACACAGAGATATTAAATAAACAAGATATATCCAACATGGAAACTGTAAATATTGATGTCAGAGTATATATAAACTTTAGCTACTAAACCCATATTGTCTAACAGGAGACACAGGCCCTCATAAGGACTCAGTGTGGTTTTAACACTAACAGTGCTTTGTAAAAATAGTTTTACTAATGACATGTTCTAAATGAGAAGACTCAGAGAGTTCACAGGTGCAGGAAATGGCAGAACTGTGGTTTATCTGATGTCAAATCTACCAGACTTATGAAATAAGAGTCCAATGCAAGAGACACATGTAGGTCAGAGTAAATTTTAGAAATCAAGTTTTTATTTGAATCAAAGTTCAGCCCTACAGCTTAACAGGTGAGTAACAATGGAAAATGCATTGAGTCTTTCTGGGCCATTTTGTACAACTAGGTACAGGCACCAAGATCTTTGCTTTCAGGATTTGCAGAAGATTAACTGAGACAATGTAGAGAACTACATAAATAACAGACCTGATCAAGAGCAGTGTTTTAAGTAATAGTTAACAGCGAA
Source organism: Sigmodon hispidus (assembly GCA_004025045.1). Classification (NCBI taxonomy): domain Eukaryota; kingdom Metazoa; phylum Chordata; class Mammalia; order Rodentia; family Cricetidae; genus Sigmodon; species Sigmodon hispidus. The sequence continues at coordinate 46,144 of PVIH01000718.1, read as the reverse complement.
TTTATCAGAAAAGGGAAAAATATCACAGATTGTTTTTAAAAATGAACATTACAGCATAATTAACATCTAGTCTTGGATTGTGTGATGATTCATCTCCATTATCATTTGAATGGATTTGGGATTTCCTAGAAGACACACCTCTCAGTGTGTGTGTGTGTGTGTGTGTGTGTGTGTGTGTGTGTGTGTGTGTGTGTGTGTGTTCCTTCCAAAGAAGCTTAGCCGAGGAGAGAAGACCCACTCCTGGGCTTTAATAAAATGGGAAAGAGGAAGAAGGCAGCTGAACACAGGTATTCACCTCTCTTTGCTTCCTGCTTGTGTGTGCAGTGTGCCCAGCCGCCTCATGTTCCTGATACTATGGCATTCTTTCTTGATATATTGTACCTGCAAACTGTGAGCAAAAATAAAATTATTTCTTCCTTAAGTTGCTTTGTCAGACATTTTTTTGACAGCAACAAGAAAAGCAACTAGTATAGATTCTAAATGTCATTCTCAAACTAAAGGAGTCGTTCCTAAAAACAACCCCAGCAATTCCTCAAAGCAATGGTTTAAACCATAATTGAGATGTGTAAAGATTATAGGTGATTTGTGTAGGAAGTTTAACAGAAGAATAAAAGATCATCATATTGTTTAGATTATCAATGAATTAATAAAAGTAAAATAAGCCATGAGAGAAATTTCTCTCAGTCACAAATACAGAGACTAGATATTTTATTGGTTTCTCTTATGTGGAGTCTTAAGAACATTATGGGACCATAACAGCAAATACTAGTTCCTTTTCACTTCAGTGTATAGGCAGACGAGTGTGAAATGATCAGGGAGGTACAAGACATAGTGGGTAGACTCATGATGGGGAAATCCAAGTACTCTGAGGAGTCTGTGTGAAAATGCAGTGGATGTGTTTGGACACAGACACAGAGCTCATTGCTCAAGGTTGGTCCTTACTTGGGCCGCCTGTGGCTTGGCTCAAATCTTGCTACTAATTAGTATCAATGAGCCTGGTGTTCACAGATCTTTGCTGCCCCATCACTAGTTTTTTCTGAGTGTCCATAGTAAGCCCGGGACTTTGGGGAATAGTAGAGACCATTGCCCATAAATTTGTAAGAAGTGAGAGGCTAGAAAGTGAGTGAGAAACATATCAAACAGTAAAAGTTCTCTCCTCCTCCTCTTTTCTTTTCCCTTTTGAAATAGGATCCTGCTATGTAGCCTCACTCTTGAACCTGTGATCTTCTTGTCTCAGATTCCCAAGTGCAGTAATGTAACACGTCTGCCTCAAAATAAAAGCTCATTAAACTAATTTTAAATTAAATTTTAAAAATTACATATGTGCGTATGTGTCTGCTTGTCTATATGTCCACATGTACATTTTGTGCATGTATGTGCTTGAAGAGACCAGAAGAGGATGTTGGATAGCCTGGAACTGGAGCTACACACTGTTATGAGGCCCCAAGTGGGTGGTGGAGCGTAAGCTGGGTCTTCATGAGTGCTGAATGATTTTATGCTAGGCCCTTGCTCCCTTCTCTGAAATTGAAGTTCTTGATGGTTCTTTTATTGCTCAATGGATTTGACATTCCTTCAAACATTTAAGATAGGGATGGAGGAGGGAGGAAAAAGCGGGGGAGAGAAAAGGAATGCTCTCCCAAGTAAAAATTCATGGAAAAATGGAAGAGTTTTCTGAATAGGAGAATGCACACACATTTATTTTTTATGGATGGATTTTCTTTTAAAAAATTATTTATTTATTCATTTATTTACTTTACATCTCTCAGTCCCTCCCCTCCTCTGTTCCCAATTCCCTTTTATTTCTGTTGATACTCATAGATCTGCCCATGAGTATCAACAGATCAATAGAGTGTTCTGTTGCTACTCATGGGCAGATCTCCCATGAGTATTAACAGAATACGGTATATCAAGTTACAGTAAGACTAAGTACCTCTTCGTGTATTAAGTCTGGGCAAGGTGATCCAGTGTGAGGACTAGGTTTTCAGAAGCCAGTAGAAGAGTCAGAGATAGCCTGTGTTCCTATTCTTAGGAGTCCCTCAAAAGGACACAACTGTCACATATATGCAGAGGGCCTTGGTCAGTCCCATGCAGGCTCCCTGGTTTTGGTTCAGTCTCCATGAGCTCCTATGAGCCCCGGTTAGTTGATTCTGTGAGCCTTCCTATGGTGTCTTTGACCCCTTTGGCTTCTACAATCCTTTATCCTCCTCTTCTGTGGGATACCCCAAACTATGCCTAATGTTTGGCTGTGGGTCTAAATTTGTTTCCATCAGTTTGGATGAAGTCTCTGTGATGACAGTTGACTTAGGCACCAATCTGGTCCCAGGAGGTGGCCAGTGTAGGCTATGTATCCACTAATGCTAGGAGTCTTAGCTGGGGTCATTCTTATAGATTCCAGGAAGATTCCCTTGTGCTAGGCTGTTGTTGTTGTTTTAATCTGACCTACAAATGATCATTTCCCAAAGTTTCTTTCAGTACTCCTCTCCATTCCCCCCAACCTGATTCACGTTCCCATCTCCACCCTCCCCCAGTCCACTCATGAAATCTCTTCTGTTTCCCATTCCCAGGGAGATCTGTCCGTCTGCCCATGAGCTCTTCTTGTTACCTAGTCTCTCTGGGTCTGTGGACTAGGATATCATAGTCATCCTTATTTTATGATTAATATTCACTTATGAATGAATACATACTCTGTTTGTCTTCCTTGCTCTAAGTTACCTCACTAAGGATGATTTTTTTTTCTAGTTTCATCCATTTGCCTTCAAACTTTCTGGTGTTCTTGTTTTTAATAATCCATTGTGTAAAAAGACCACGTTTTCTTTATTCATTCCTCAGTTGAGAGGACATCTAGGTTGTTTCCAGGTTCTGGCTATTACAAATAAAGCTGCTACGAAGAGAGTTGAGCAAGTGTCTTGTGGTATGATTGAGTATCCTTTAGGAATATGCCCTAGAGTGCTCTACCTGGGTCTTGTGGTAAGACCAGCCTGTTCCCCATAAGACTGCCAGGCCTGTGGGCCCTACTGTAGAGCCCAGGGCAGAGAGTGTAGTCTGGAGTTATTGGGTATGTTTTAAGGAGTGTTATCTGGTGGTAGGTGGTGTCCTATTTGGGGTATCTAGATTCTGCCTGGTCTCTGGTAAAGAAGACTTCATCCAAAGTAGCAGGCGTGGATATGGAGTCCAGGAGTGGGTGTATAGTTTGGGACTGTTGGACAAGCTTAAAGGAATTCAGTGGGCCTCTGGTAAAGCTGCTTGCCTGGGCTGTAGGCCTTAGTCTGGAGCCCAGGGAGGGGGTGCAGACTGATTTTCTTTTTTTCTTTTCTTCTTAAATAGAAACTTTAAAAAGAATAGTATTGTATGTGTGTGAGAGAGTGTCAGGAATTCTGTAGCTAGAGTTCCAAACAGTTGTGAGCTGCCATGTGATTGCTGGGAATTGAACTCAGGTCCATCAGGAAGAACAGCCAATGCTCTTAACCACTGAGCTATTGTTCTAGTCCCCTCTGCTTCCCTGGTTTTCTTAACTTTTGTTGGTTAAAAAGGAGTTTTGTTGTTTTAAGACACCAGAAAAGGTTGAAAAAAAACTTGACTTTGTTATTGTCTCATAAAAACTTACTGTGTAGACCTGGCTTGCATAGAAATTATGGCAATTCTTCTGCCCCCCAAGTGCTAAGACTGCTGGTATGAACCATTATTCCTGCCTACAACTTGCAAAGTTAAACAATCAAATGAGAATTAGACTGGCCTCTTTTGCTCTTTTTAATTAAGCTATGTGTGTGTACAGGTGTGTGCCATGCACTCAGGAATGTCAGAGCACAGCTTTTGAGAATCTATTCTCTCTCCCTCTGCTGAGTTAATGCAGGTTCTCTCTTGTTTTGGCTTTGCACCCCAGGCTAGCTGATCAGCAATGATTCTCTTGTCTGCCTCCATCTGTGCACAGGGTGCTGGACAGATCAACACCACAGCATCCAGCTTTCTACCAGTCACTTTCTTTTTTTTTTTTTTTTTAAAACTTTATTTATTATTCATTTATTTATTTGCCTTGGTGTTTGCATGGAAGTGGAACTACAGACAGTTGTTAGCTGCCATGTGGGTGCTGGGAATCGAACCCGGGTCCTCTGGAAGAGCAGACGGTGCTCTTAACCGCTGAGCCATCTCTCCAGCCCCCTACCAGTCACTTTCTTAACTGAGATGGAAGGTTACCTATGAGACATGTATTATTGGGGCTTATCTTGAGATTATTAGACAACTACTCTTTGTGTGCTTAAGGATTTGTGTGGATATATGAAATCCAGCCACTAGATATGCATACCTGTGAGAATTCAAGTTATACATTCTTTTAAAATTATTTCTTCTATTTTTTGAGTTTATAATATAATTACATTATTTCCCTTTCTTCTGTCCAAACCCTTCCACAAACTCCTCCCCACTTTCTTTCAAATCTATGGCCCATTTTCACTAATTATTGTTACATACTCCTAAATAGACAAATAACAATCTTCTTAGTCTGTTGCTTGTATACATGTATTTAGGGCTGACCATTTGGTATGCTCCTCCCTGGAATAGGCTATTTCTCCTGTCCTAAGAAGTGTAGCTTCATCAAGGAAACTTCTCTTTGCAACAGACTGAGATCATTACAGAAAACTACAACCAACTGAAATGTAAATACAGTCCTAGTGGCTGTATTTACAATACATTTTTAATCCCACACGTGAGGCTCAGGAATCACTGTGGAAGGTGAGCAGGAAGATTGTAAGAGGCAGAGGAACAGGGATTTCACTGAAAATTTGTTCCTTATTTCAGCTGCCCATTAAAGAGATGTTTCCACGATAAGATGCTTAATTTTCAACACATACCTGCTTCCATTACCTCAGTCCCATTTTACAGATGTGGAAATGGATATAGAGGAGTTAAATGGGTCCAGAGAGAAAATGTACTTGTTTCTTCAACTATGCAGGGTTTTTTTCCATTCACTGATTTCTATATCTATCTATATCTATATGGGTTTAGAGGGAGAATCTTCTGGAATGGACTGGGAAGAGCCTTGTTGAGAATTCAAATGATGGAGGACATAGGTATGAAAATGAGATAGTTTAGAATGTAGACTTTATTTGTTCCTGACCTGATGTGTGATCTTGTAACTGTAATTCCCGCCATAAAATGGAGATGATAGTAACTGTTCATAGGATTGCTGGAGAGATGGAATGGCTTATTGTATTATTATATTGTCTTTAAGGCCTGGCCCAAAAGAGAGGCCACTATTAATTTCTCTTCCTTTCCTTTTAGGTGACTGCCACTCAGAATACCTGTTCATTCAAGGATCATCTTTCCACTATTTATTTTGAGATAGGGTCTCACTAGGCTAGTCTCTTTTTGTAGCTGAGGCAGGCTTTGAACTTCCTGTTTCACCCAATGATCACAGGACTGTACTACTATGTCTGAATTTCCATAAATTCTAAAAGGAAAGATTTCATAGTCATTTAGTAAGGAGGATCTGGGTCACAGTCTCAAGAAGTTATCTGAAGCACCTAGGCTGATGGTATATGTGGCCTTTACCTGGAGATGAGATAGAGCTGATCTGTCATGGTTAGTTTACCTTTGACTAAAGCCTCCCTCTTTTTTCCTTTGAAGGGGTTGCAGCTGAGAATAACCTATTACACACACACACACACACACACACACACACACACACACACACACACACACAGAGAGAGAGAGAGAGAGAGAGAGAGAGAGAGAGAGAGAGAGAGAGAGAGAGAGAGAGAGAGATTGGTATTTAAGAAAGCCCCAGAGGTCACTAAGCCACAGCTGATAAATGTCACTTACCTAGGTGGAAGGAATGATTTACCTCTGACTTACTGGGAGTCACTAGCAGCTCAAAGTTGAACTCAAAGATTAAGCTTTGGTCCAGGTGCAAATAATACCCTAAAGAAGGCATCTAGTCTTCCCATTCACACAGGCTCATGAAGCTTTGTGCAGATGGCCTATGTGCTTCTTCTGATAGCATGTGAGAGATGGCCCGTAGCTGTCCGGGTGCACACAGCACCAGAGGTTACAGAGATTAATGAGGAGTCTTCATTGTGTGAAAAGTCTATGTTGAGATTATGGGAGTTTGAAGGATTGTACTCTCTGCATTCATTTCTGCTGATACTGAGAACCACATGCTTGTTTCTTGGTTCTGTGTGGTATTTACACCTATGGTCCATGGGAACCATACAATTCTGGAAGAGAGGTGAGAAATAGCTGCTTTCTCTGTTCCCTGACTTCCAAAATTAACCCCAAATCAGCATGATGTCTGTTAATAGTCACTATGCCATTGGTAACCTAGTGCTGATACCAGTTTGGCTTCAGTTTCATTTTTATTATTTAATTTATTCTTTTCTCATATGTTATATCCCAACCCTGCTTCTTCCACTTCTCCCTGTCTTCTCCTCTCCAGCAGAGTCACTCTTCTTCCATTTCCCTTCAAAAGAGAACAGGCTTTCCTGGAATATCAATGTTCCATTGATATTCCAGATGCAATGATAACTAGATGCAATAAGCATAGGCACAAACCTTATATCAGAGCTGGACATGGCAACCCAGTAGGAGAGGAAGAGGGTCCCAAGAGCAGACATAAGAGTCCCCTATTCCCACTGTTAGGATTCTCACAAGATCACCAAGACACACAACCATAGCATATATGCAGAACACCTCAGTTTCTTAAAGAGACACTTCTTCAAAGAAGTTATAAACGTTGGCAAAAGTCATAGAAGATATTCGATGTTATTAGCTGTTAAAAAAATTTGTAGACCCAAACCACAACGAGAAGCTACTCCATGGTTACTGTGATGGCTGTGATAAGCTACTCCATGGTTACTGTGATGGCTGTGATAAGCCTGAAGATAGTAGATGTGGAAATTGAAACTGTTACATGTGGCTGGAATTTAAAATGGTGCAGTCACAGAGAGAAACAGTTTGGTGTTTGCTCAAAAATCTAGCCATGGAATCAGAGACTATCCCCCTAAAACATTCACCACAAAAGTTTGAAAATATCGGCCCACACAGAAACTTGTAAATGAGTGTCTGTACAAGTACTTTTCATAATAGTCAAAAGACAGAAGCAACTTCAATATCTATCAACAGAATGACAGGATAAACAAATTTTGTGATTTATTCAAACAGTGGAATATTATGCAGCTACATAAAATGAATGATGTTTCTTATACCTCAACTAGGGCCTTACAAATCTATCTGGCTCATGTTCTAACTCAGACAAGCTCTGAAAACATGATCCCGAGTGTAGTAGTGAAGGAAGATTTCATTTATATAAAACATCCAGGCAAAGACACAGGGCTGAAGAACAAATTGCTATTTATCAGGGATGCAGAAATGGGAAGCTACATGCTTAATGATGTGGGCTGTCCTGTTATAGAATATTAGTTAAAGATGTGTCACATTTGTTTACGCTGTAGAATATTTGTTAAATGTGACAAAGATATGTTTTCTTTTTATGTTGCATTTATTTAACTCTGTGAAGTTGTGATACTTGGCCTGTGTGAAACACCTGGTTGGTCTAATAAAGAGCTGAACAGCCAATAGCAAGGCAGGAGAAAGGATAGGTGGGGCTGGCGGGCAGAAAGAATAAACAGAAGAGATTGAGGAATGAGGAAAGAAGGGACCAGCCACCCAGCCACCCTGCCACCCAGCCACCCTGCCACCCTGCCACCAAGCCACCCAGCCACCCAGCCACCCAGACACCCAGCCATGAAATAATATGAAAAGAAAAGATATACAGAAATAGAGAAAAGTAAAAGCCCATAGTCAAAAGGTAGACCAGATAATTTAAGAAAATCTGACAAGAAACAAGCCAAGTTAAAGCTGGGCACTCATAAGAAAGAATAAGCTTCCATGTAATATATTTGGGAATTGGGTGATGGGACACCCCCAAAAAAGTAAAGAGTAAAAAAAAAAAACTGACAACACTGACCATCTGAGGTAGGGAAAAGTTTGAAAGTAGAGAAAGATGTTCAGACAATTTGTCAGTGTCCTAAAGTGGCCCCTCTTGTGTACTCACTGGTTAATAACAGGTTGTGCAAGTTTCATTTCAATAAAAATAGTAATAATTCATATAAAATATTTTTGTAAAATTAAAAATCTCATGCTCTGTTCATTTAGCTTCTGTATGCACCTGCATTTAGCACATATTAAATGAAAATAAATATTAAAAAATATAGTTTGTTATTATTATTATTTTTTTTAAAGAAACTTTATTTATTTGCCTTGGTGTTTGCCCAGAACTGGAACTACAGACAATTGTTAGCTGCCATGTGGGTGCTGGGAATCGAACCCAGGTCCTCTGGAAGAGCAGACGGTGCTCTTAACCACTGAGCCATCCCTCCAGCCCTAGTTTGTTATTATTATATTGACTTACTTTTTCAGACAGGGTCGCACTCTGCAGCTCTGGCTGGCCTGGAACTTACCATCTGGCCAAGGTTTATTTCACACTCATGGTTATCCTCCTGCTTCAATCTGCCAGTTCTGAAATCGCAGGTGTTAAGTTACTGTCTTAGAGTTTCTATTGCTGTGAAGAGCCCCATGACCATGACAACTCTTAAAAAGAAAAGTATTTAATTGGACTGCTTACAGTTGAGAGGCTTAGTCCATTATCATCATGTAGGGACATGATGGCATGCAGGCAGGCATGGTACTGCTGTGGTAGCTGAGGGTTATACATCTTGCACAGGCAACAGAAGTGAACTGAGATCCTAGGCAGTATCTTGAGCAGAGAAGACCTCAAAGCCCAGCCTCACAGTGACACATGTTTTCTAATAAGGTCATTAGTGCTACTCCCAGTGAACTTAGAGGGTCTTTTTCTTTAAAAATACCACAGTCACCATGCCCAGTCCTAACCATATTATTTACAATGCTTATTTTGGTAGTGTTTACTTTGTCTAGAGAAAAAAGCTATTGATGTTGAATCTGTAGATACTACATTCAGCAAAAGAAACTACTTTAGAAGGTCACTTGGTGTAGGTGTTCTGGAAACAGTTTGATAATCCTACTTGGTCAGTCAGGATAAAAATACTTTTGCCCCATTTCCTGGTAGTTGTATTTCTGTATATGAATCTTGAAGAAATTCTCATCCAGGGTTCTCATGAGCCATGTGGGAAAATGCACAGACATTGCAAAGGTGAAGGAAAGAGGTTTTTCTAGTTAGTTTCTTTGTTGTAAGGACAAAAGCCTGACTAAAACCAAGTTTGGAGAGGGAAGGGTTTATTACATCTTTATGGTCCCCACAGAGGGACTCAGGGACTGGAGCGACACTTGCTGGCTTGTTTAGATTGCTTTCATATCCAATCTGAGACCACTCACCCAGGGGTGGCCTCTGCAACCCCTCACAGTGGGCTGAGACCTCTCACATCAATCATTAAAAAAATGCCCCACAGATATGACCATAGGACAATATGGTGACAGAGGGCTTTCTCAGTTGAGGTTCCCTATTCTCAGGTGAATGGAGTTTATTTCAAGGTGACAAACACTAACCAGCACAGAGGCTGTGTGGGTGTGGTCATGGGAGAGGACACCCTTCCTGGAAATGTGAACAGTGATCAGATGTGCCATCAACAACACACTGGGCTCTTAAACACAGGTCTGGGGCTAAGGGATGGCTCAGCAGTTAAGGCTCATGCAGTGTGAGCAAGAGAACCTGAGGGCAGATCTCCAGCATCCATGACAAAGCCAGGCATGTTAGCATGCACCTGTAATCCCAGTTTTTAGGGAATAGAGAATGAGGCAGAGGATTCTTGGATCTCTCTGGCCAGCTCATATACCAATTAACAAGCTTCGGTTTCATGAGAGAACTTGTCCAAAAAATAAGATGAAGAGTAACTGAGAAAGACAACTGATATTGATTTTTGACCTTCACTATCATGTATGTACATTTGTATGTGCACATGTTTGCATATATGCCAAACATCACATGCTGGTAACACCACACATGCATATGCACAAACACTAAAAAAAATAAATAAAAACAAAAAACTCATAGGTCTGGGTACAAAAACAACACAGAATGAAACTTGTAGCCATATATATGTATATATGTGTATCCACACATATACACACAAGGTAATAACATACAATGTACAAGATAACATACAAATCAAAAGATACATAGAAAACAGTTGAGTGGCAGCTTGAAGATATGGAAGGAAGTGGTATATGGAACGGTAATAAAACTATTGAATAAAGAACCTAAACCTAGAATCCAGGTGGACTTGAAAAAAGTATGAATAACATTTGAAATCCAATTTAACAAAAACAAAAATCTATAAAACAGCAATTAATGACCCAGAGATGGTACAACCTGGGTGGTTCAGTCTACAACCCTAGATGTTCTCTTAACTATTCTCCACTTGTGTTTCTCACAATCAGACTTTGTGGATCATTGCCACCTTTAGAGACATCCCAATCTTGGAGTGAGTTCAAACTTTATTTGGGGGTTTTCTCAGACCAGTGCTATTAGGTTCTGGGCACGCTGATGGGACATTGCCAGCTTTAGAAGTTTCCAAGTGTTTCTACTGTGAACTTATTATGTAGAACATTGAGTTAAGTGCCCAGAATCATGGTCAGGATGAAGAGCTTTAAAGTGGTGTGGGAGAAAAGCAGAGGCAATGGGAGGGATGGGAAGAGATGGAGAGGGAGGTGTGAGATGAAGAGGTAGGCATGGGTCAGATAGAGTAAGGTTCTGGGCTCTATCCCAGAAGTTAACGGATGGAACAGTGGGAGAGTTGTGGCTGGAGAATGACAATGACATGGTTGATTCCTTACTCCCTATCTGGGATGCACAGAGGTGGGTGAGAGGGGAAGAAGAAATTGTACTGAAGAAGGTGTCCAAATGTTTCCATGAGGAATAATTCTGGATAGGGTACAGACAGAGCAGCTTGTAAATATGTATTTAAGGCATGACTCTGTTTACAGATGGGAAGCAAGAAAACATCCGTGATCATCGAACAGTGTACAGTGGCCCCAGGACAGGTCTTCTTTCTCCTAGTTTGCTGTACCTGTCCCCAAGACTCAGCTCAGCTGGCAATGCCCACCTAGTCAGGTGCTCTGTTCAGAGTTGAAAGATAATTAGGCTATCATTGCTGGTTACTGTGTAGCACTGGTTCTCAACCTGTGGGTTGCAAACCCTTTAAAGGCCTGAAAGCCTCTCTGAGGGTCACCTAAGACTCTCAGGAAACACAGATATTTACATTAGCTTACTGGTGGTTTTGCATGTCCACTTGACACAAGCCACAGTCATCAGTGAAAGGAGCCTCAGCTGAGGCAATGTCTCCTTGAGATCCAGCTGGAAGGCATTTTCTCATTTAGTGATCAATGGGGGAGGGCTGAGCCCATGGTCAGTGATGCCATCTCTGGGCTTCTGCTCCTGGGTTCTATAAAATGTAGGCTGAGCAAGCCATGGGAAGCAAGCCTGTAAGCAGCTCTCCTCCGTGACCTCTGCATCAGCTCCTGCCTCCAGGTTCCTGCCCTTTTGAGTTCACGTCCTGACTTCCTCCAGTGATAAACAGCAATGCTGAAGGGTAAGTCTAATAAACCCTGTCCTCAAAAACTTGCTTTTCGGTTGTCACAGCAATAGAAACCCTAACTAAGACAATTATGATTCACGACAGCAGCAAAATTACAGTTATGAAGTAACAACAGAAATAATTTTCTGGTTGCAGGGTCACCCCAATATGAGAAACTGTATTAAAGGGTTGTAGCATTTGCAAGGCTGAGAACTGCTACTCTAAAGGAAACAAAAGCCTTGGTAGGTTATGTAGCAACCACCACTGACTATAGCATTAGGGATTATAGGGAGATACATCTGTACATTACAGAAAATAGCCAGGTTTCCACTGTACCAGCTGGTGTCTGTGTCTGTTTGTATATGCAAATCTACTGAAGTTAGGAGCTAGAATTGTAATTACCGAGTCATAGAGCTGGATGAATTAAGGCACACTGGATCTCCTCAAGAAGACAGGATGAAAGCTGACACTTATGGGTGGATACAATCTATCCAGTGCTGTGTCTCGTGTATCTCATCCCATTTAACCATTTGGATAGTCCTGTGATACAAGGAGATAATTTTAATTCCAAGTACATACTGACTATTTGCTCTGAGTTGATGGCAGAGTCAATACTCAACTTGTCTGATCTCAGAGCATCTCTTCTGTAGCACCCAAGCAGTCCTTTGACATGATCAGGTTTGCCAGTGGGTTTAATGTGCTGAATTCCCTGCAATGCTTTGTCTCCATTCTGATCCAGGAAGAAAGGCAAGCCCCATCTTCAGATACACTGGAGTTTGTTAATAGATGCTCTGGGCGCACCTAAGAACTGCTAAAGCAACTCAGCCGACTGGCAAACCAAGGGATATGACATTTGGTCTTCTCCAGAATGGGGCCAGAGGAAGACACTTGGGGGACAATTTAAGAGCTTCCAGAAAAACAAGGAGAAGAATAGTTCCCAGAAGAACGCGGGGGTTCTGGCTGTCACAACGGGGCTGCCCGAAAGACCCCACATTGCTATGGAAACAGCACATTTCTTTTCCTTTTTTTTTTTTTATGGAGCAAGCACATAAAACTCCCAGAATGTGTCATGAAATAAGTTACTACTGTCCCGAGGCTGCCAAAGATGTACACCCTCATTAGGGGAGCGATGTGGCAGTTTGGGGTTTTATAATGAACAGTTTGCAGGCTCACAAGCTGGTCTAAGTTTATCCTGTTGGGATTACAACCTTTTGGGTTTTGGGGGGTTGAGGGACTGAAAAGGGAGCCCCTTCCTCAATGTGTCCACACACTAAAGACTCATCCATTTTTGCACTGATGCAGGTGATTGGATTATGGTCTCATTTACATGCAACTGGTGAGCAAGGGCTGGCATTTCCATAAAGACTCTCCCACTGAAATGAAGCATTTTATCGCCTTCATTTTCACCTGGAGCCCTTAATTGGCGAGATCTGCTCCCCTCCATGTTTTGTTTACCTGGTAATATGCAGATGTTAGTTGGCCAGATCAAAAGTAAAAGTGCTGTAAAGGAAAGGAGGGGCCACACAGGTGTGTCTTACCCTTAGCCAGAAAGGAGGCAGCCCCTGATTTCCCACTTCACCTTGTATCCTAATGTCGTCCAATATCTTAAAAGTCATTTATGTCCCCTGCTGACTGACGGTGTCTCCAACAGGGTTTTTGAGGGTGATGAACTTGTTTGGGAAAACAGACAGGAAACAGGATTCAACTGCATAAGGTGGGGAGAAAAGAAAGGAGCTATGGCAACAGAACTCAGGGAACACTGGGTTATTGTCACTGAGACTTTGAGATCTATGAAGAAAGACAACCATTGGCACTCAATGATGAAGACGAGCCAGGGCGCCTCAGAGAAAGCTTTCTGTGACATTAGAGAAAGAGCTGCCATAATAAAAGGACATCCAGATACTCATGACATGGCAGTGTATGTTTCTTTTGAGGGTGAATTCTAACTAAGCAGAGGTTGTATGGGCAGGTGTTGTGTGCTTGATCTGGGTTCAAATTTTTTTTTTTTTTTTTATCTGTAATGGGCATTTTGGAGTGCTTCTGTGTACAGGTTACTATGCTTTGTAGCTTCATCATCTTAGGGAGTTATTTAACCTCTAAGTTCTTGCTCTATTGTAGTGATAATCACAGAAACTAATGAACATAAAGCATTGACTGTAATGTAAGCAAGGCATGCTCACCATTGCACCTCTACCCACTTACAAACAGTGTTGACTTAGATAGAATAGCACCATGATTCTCTTTTAATTGAGAATAGGAAGGACATAATCTCTAATATGGCTTAGGGTCAGATTACCCACTAAAGATTTAAGAATGCCAAGGTGGTAATAAATAGCAAACAGCAACAATAATAACAATAGTGGCAATTCCTTTTGAGATGGCTTTATTGCTCTTGAAATTTTCTTAAAGTTCTAAGTTTTCGATGGACTGTAATATGGCTGAGATAACTAGAAGTTGTAGATGATACTTACGCTGATGATGGCGGTAACAATGACAGGAATGGAGACAATGAAAGTATTGATAATAATGATATTTATGACAACTGTGATGATTGATGTTGCCAACAGTGGGGATTATGATGTTGGTGATAATTTTAGTTATGTGATAATTATAGAGCTGATGATGTTGAGAATGATAATAATATTATGGTGATGATGGTGAAGGTGATGATAATGTTATTGATGATAATTATTATGGTGATGATGATAGTGGTGATTATTATTATGGTGAAGTTATAATGATGATGAAAAGGGATTATGATGATACTGATGATGGTGGTAGTAATGTTGATGATAATTGTATTGATGATGACAATGGTTAGGGCAGTGATGACAATAACAGTAATGTTTAGCAACTCTCCATATAGCTACCATTTATTGGCTTTTTACTATATATTTTGTTAATAACCTCACTGTAGCTCATTAAATTTTTGTAACACTATAATACAAATGTAATATATATATATTCCCATGTCTCAGGTAAAATGACTGATGATTAATAATGTGTTGAAAGCTGTAGTTTTTCTCATCAACCAGATCTTCAAATGATGTTTTAAAAGCGTAAGTTCACTAGCTGGACTTTCAGACAGCTAACAAGGATAGAAAAGGATAGGGAATCATCTTCTACTTCTAACTGACTTATCTGCAGAGTTTCTCAAGTCCTGCATGTCCTGCGTATCTTGTCAGGAAGAAGAATTACCTCTTCTTGGGGGCTTGGGCAGCTCTCTGTACATAAACAGGGCAGACAAACCTTAGTACCTATCCATGCTACAGAAAGAAGTATCTTTGTCACAGAATCTAATAAAGAATGACTTCTTGGCTATATAAAATGAAGGAATGCCTACCTCCTTATTGCTTGGGCTCAGTGACATCTTTGTGATAGAAAATAATTAAGCATTATTTAAACTCACAGGATCCTGGAGGAAAAAAATATCATCATAAAAACGCTATTGACTCAACCAGTGTCGATGATCATGCTGGATAACTCAAGTCTGTTGACCTTCAGTCAGGTGATCCTATGTGAAAAAACCTGGGTGAATGCTTTGCTAAGCTGAGGTCACTCATGATACAGAGTTAAAAATGTATATTGCCTAGATTCTGCCACCATGGCACTGTAACCCAGAGAGGTTTCATAACTGATCTGCCTGGTTTTATTATTGCAAAACATAGCATAATAATATGTTTATGGTCTCATTTTAATGTTGAAAAAATGAGGAAATGAGCCAGATATGGTGTCTTATATTTGTAATCTCAGCATTCAGAGGCAGGAGGGTCATGAGTTCAAGGGCAGCTTGGTAGTTATATCTAGCCCTTGTTTCAAAAGTGTAAACAAAACAATGAGAAAATGATAGTAAAAGCTCTCTAGCAAGCTGTATCAATGTGTTTTCAAAGTGCTAAAGGCAATTTTATGACAAAATATACTCGTGTGCTGGTTATATCCAGTTCCACCCCTGGTTTCTCACCTACACCTTCATTTCCATTTTTTGCTCATCCCTGAGACCCGGGAAGACTGACTGGTAGAAATTGCATTCACTGCCTTTATTGTTCTTCAGCTTCTAACTAGGATTGGTCAATGGGTTGTAATAACATGGAGTTGAGAATTGGAGGACAGTGAGGATGAGGTATTTATCCCCCTTGGTCTCCATAGTTTAGGATACCTCTGGTCAACCTTGTGTCCATACTGAGGCCACCATTCCTAGTGGATGATATTTCCTATACCATCCTTAAGTTGCTCTTTTAGACTTTGATTGGTAGCAGTTCTCATAATTGTCCCCTAGTGTGGTGGTTTGAAAGAAATTGGCCCTCAAAGGGAGTCACTATTAGGAGGTATGGTCTTGTTGGAGTAGGTATGGTTTTGTTGGAGAGAGTGTGGACTGTGTCACTGTGGACACTGAATTTGAGGTCTCAGATATGCTTAAGCCTCTACTAGTAAGATAGACCACTTCCTGCATCTTTCAGAAAAGATGTAAGGAACCTCAGCTTCAGTGCCATGTCTGCCTGCACTGTCATGTCTCATCATTATGATAATACACTAAACCTCTGAAAATGTAAGCCATCTCAATGAAATGTTTTTCCTTTTTAAGAGTTGCTGTGCTTATGGTGTGTCTTCACAGTAGTAGAAACCTTAACGATGATACCAGGGTCCTGAAAAGTTCTTCACAGGTTTCTATTACTCCTTTACGCCTGTCCTTCCTTTGTAAGGATCTATTAATTAAATATTCCAGCTTGGGTGTGTAATATCTAACAAGATTTTTGACTAATATGCATTTGAGATGGCTGTAGCAATTATTCAGTCTTCAATTTAAGATGATGCTCTAAGTTTGTAACTGACACCCACAGAGATGAGAAAGTCTCCCTAGTCACTTGGCCAATCAGTGGAGAACGCCGAGTACTAACTCAGGTCTCCTGGTTTCAGTTTTATGCCTTGTGTATTAACTTCCTTCCAATAGAAAGCAGTAACATGACACCTAGGAAACTTACAAGGAAGAGAAATTATTTACCCATCTACATGTCTTTTAATGTGATATTGTATCTACAGATGAACTGCAGTCAGACTATGTGAAAACAGATTTGATCTACAACCTATATTGACATTTTCAGGATGATGAATCCCAGAAGCAGTGAGTCCCAACTTGACTAAATATCGACAGTTTCCATATTTCTATCCTTGCTTCCAATTTTGAACAAACAGTCAAATGTAGTCAGCCACTGAAGTTCTGGTGACATCTCAATAAGCAAAGAGGTTGCTATTTAAGTCTGAAGACCTAAGTTTGAGGACAGAACTCACATTTAAATAGCTGGGCATGTGAATGCCTGCTCAGAATCTCATTGCTGGGGAGACAGGCGCTGGAGGATATCTGGTCAGCTCATCATAGCTTACTTAGTAAATTCCAGTCCAATGATAAACCCTTTCTCAAAAGACAATGAACATGATGCCACAGAAATGATATGTAAGGTTGATCTTGGGCCTCCACACACATACACATTTTCATGCAATTTTCTGAGTATCTTATAGGATACTCCAATCGAATGTGTCCTCTTTGAGGCTCCTTCAATCAATGTATTCCTGAAGGTTAGCATCTTCCAATCAAGGCATCCTTGATGATGTCCTTTTTCTTCTACAGTAAAGGATTTCCACTACCCTGCCTGCCTTTGAATCTATGTTAATAAGTAGCTTCTTCTTTCTCTCATCTGAGTGGTCTTCACTGTCATTGAGACTCACTTTAAAGTAAACATATCTTATGATATACAATTGAACAGGCTGATACACAGACTTGAGTAACTCAGAAAACTGGCCAACTCAGCAAAGAGATCCTGAACCCAGAGTGTCTGTCTTCTGGGCTCTGTGGCCATCACTAGAGTCAAGGTACCCTATATGTTAACTATTCAGGTAGTACTCAAAGATGCTACTATTAGCTGGCTTCAAGAATCATTGCATGGTTCAAAGGACAAAAAGGAAAAAAAAAAGGAGGACAAGATAACTCAATTCACTTCAGGAGACAATTCACACCTGATCTTGTTGAAATTATAAAATATTACTGTCCTCAACTCTCATCAAGATTTTCATTTTAGATGAAGACGCCCAGGTTCAGAGGGCTGGTGTGATTCATTCAGGGTCTCACAGCTCCTGGAGTAGCTGGGTTAAGATTCAAACTCAACTGCAATGTCTATGTCACATCTCTTTCCTTCCATTGCAGGTAACTAAGAATATTCATGAACCTCAGACAGTTTGGATTAAAGTTAGAGATCTACTTAGATCAACAGAACTAGACAAATGACTTAGTGTGGCTGAGCTTTTCTTAATACCTATAGTGTTTTTTTTTAATATTTTATTTTTATTTTATGTGAATTGGTGCTTTGCCTGCATGTGTAAGGGTGTCAGATCTTGGAATTACAGACAGTTGTTAGCTGCCATGTGGATGCTGGGAATCTAACACAGGTCCTCTGGAAGAACAGTCAGTGCTCTCTACCGCTCAGCCACCTCTCCAACCCCATGTATTTTGAAATTGCTGTAAACACCTCGCCTGAGAGGAAAACATGTTAAGGAAGGAGGGATTAATTTTGCATCGTAGTTTCCAAGAGTTTCAGCCTATCATGGTGTGAAGGAGGGTGAAGAGTGAAGTGTCTCACTTCATGGTAGAGGGGTCATGACACAGAGGATATTCACACTGTGGCTGGACCAGGAATCAAGAAAGAGTGAGACCAGAGTCATCGGTGGTTCCATCCTTCAAAGGCCCACCCACAGTGACCTATCTCCTCCAGCCAGGCTTTGCCTCTTACTGGTTCTGCCCCTTCAAAGCCAGCAGCATTAGCTGAATGGGGTACAAACATCCAAAACACGGGCTTCTAAGGGCACTTCACATCCAAACTATGACAATAGTCAGTAGAAAAATGGGTGCAATAATGGATGGGCATTCTGTGACAGTCTTGTTTGGTTTTACAGAAAAGCTTTTCTTCTGTTTTAGCGGCAGATTCTCAATGGTTTTGTATTATCTCCACTCTGTCTACTTCCTCCAGAGAACCTTTGACAGAATCTTGGGATGTTGGTGGTTGTCACAGCTGGACACAAAGGTGTTTCTAGAATCTAAAGGGAAATGATTGGGATAGATTGAATATCTTATATAAAAGAACAGCTTTTTCAACCTTGAAGTTATCTGGCTTCAAGCTTTAATAGAGTCAAGCTAAAGCCCTTATTTGTATATCTCCAAGACAAGCTTAGTCTTCATTGTGGTATCCCCTCAGCATATGGCTTGCTCTTCTTATCACTATGAAATACAAAGTGATGCTAAATGATGACATCACTTTAGAGTGTGCAGAAGGCCATGTGCTGGGTTTTTTTTTTTTTTTTTTTTTTTTTTTTGATAAGTTACTGAGTCCCTCAACTCTAGTGTTTCTTAACTATAAAGTGAAGCACTTCAGTATTTATGTCATTGAGAATATTTGTAGATTGAAACACACAGACACCTTACATAAGGTGCAGTATAATAGGCTGTCAATCATATTTGTGCCTTCTTCCTTTGGGACAGATGCTGTAACATTCTCTTTTAATTTTAGAAAGTATAATACTGTGGAAAGTTTTTCTCTGAGCAACAGAATCAAATAAAATTGTAAACTCAGGTCCTAACTTGGTAACAAGAAATAAAGTTTAAAAACGCACAAGGTGAAATTATAACACAACTGAAATCGAGCTAGCCTCTAGCTTGCTTCATTACATGCCACCAAACTTTAGAGTAGACTTCTGGGAGATAAGAGGAAGGAATCAGTCACGATTATGGTCATCAGACACCAGTATAGAAAGGATAGGAAAACTTTATCAAAGGACATGGAAGACAAAGTTAATGAAATCTCCAAATAAGCTTGATTCCTGTACGGGAACAACAGAAACCATCCATCCATTCAGAAACCAAACAGAATTATTTCACTGTGAAAAACCAGTCTATATAATTTATGAATCTCCTTTTTTTTATTTTCCCTGGTTAAACAACAGAAGCAGATGATATTGGATCCATTTTCAGCTCTAGCTGGGCTAAGAATGTCATCAAAGGTGGAGGAACCTAATGAAAGCAGTAGGGGGTTGTTTCTAATCTGCCGAGGGCTCAGACTTCTAGCTGAGACAGCTCCAATGTGAAAGCTATTTCTAAACACTCCAAGAAATATATTTAAAAGAATTATTTTCTGAAAATTTTATACATGTATATAATGAAAAATGATTGTGTTTACCCCCTTTCTCCTCTCCAACTCACTCTATTTCCTTTCTGACTTCTCATGGATAATCTATTAAGTCCAAATAGTACTACTTATGGATATGGGTGTGAGGCCATCCACTGCAGCATGGGAAAACTAGCAGTGGCTACATTCTAAAGAATGATTCCAAATTGCTCCTCTGTTAGCAGTGGGGTATTGAGAGCTTTCCTGAACTGAGCATGGTGGCCACTCCTTTATTCCTAGTAGTAGGGAGGCCAAGGCAGACAGATCCCTGAGTTTGAGGCTAGCCTGGTCTACAGAGTAATTTCAAGGACAGCCAAGGCTATACCTAGAAATCCTGTCTAAAAAAATCCTCAAATGAGGGGCCCTTTTCCACCCATGCTGTAATTTTAATTGGCTTGATCTTGTGTGGGTCTGGTGCAGACAACTATGGCTTCCATGAGGTCCTGAGTCCAAGAGTCTTGTCATTCAGGAGACAGCATCCCATAGCAATCATTACATTCTCTGGCACTTACCTTTTTCTGCCTCCTTGCCATGATGCTTCTTGAGCCCTGGGATTTGAGTGTGTTGGATAAAAACACCACATTTAGAGCTAAATACTAACAGACATTTTATTATTAACACTTTGACCAGTTATGAATTTCTGTATTGACTATTGTCCATTGTGAAAAGAGGTTTCTCTGGCCAAGATTGGGGGCAGACCAGGCCTGTGAGAATAAGCACAAATATCTAAAAGCCAGTTTACAAAGTAGCAATAGTAATTCCACCCTAGGGCCTATGACCTCCCCATCCATGAACTATTAAGAAAAATGATTATTGCACCTATAAGTACATATCTAAATATTTACATCATTTGAACCAGAGTATGTTCTCCGTATATTACCACTTTAGTGCATAACACTTTATTATAATAGAAATTGCACAAGATTTTCAACTCTTTCTAAATTAAGATTATTTTATTATTCCCAATTTAAAACTACTGCAACAGCAAGAGATGAATATTATTCCTTATAGTTATGGTTTCATTTAGTTCTAAGACATGGTCTTTCTATGTGTCTCTGGCTAGTCTGGCACTTACAATCCTTTGCCTCAGCCTTCTGAAGTTATAGGTGTGAACTGACTCATAAAGCCAAGAGGAACATGTTTTTGTGAAGCTTGTAGAAAGCCGCTCAGTAACTTTTGTTTCCCGAGTTAATGATTTTTCACCATCCCCTATCCATCCCAATTTGAAGAACTTGATTCTGGTCAATATAATGTGATGGTGTAGGGATGTGCGTTTTTTTTTTTTCAGCTTGATACAAGGTAGGATTAGAGCTCCAGTAGAGTCTTGAGGAAAGGAACTCTCACCTGAGAAAATGCTTTTATCAGTCTGCTCTGTAGGCAAGTCTATAGGGTAACTTCTTTCTTTCTTTCTTTTTTTTTGATTAATGACTTATGTGGGAACGTCTGTTATAGGTGGTGCCACTTGGGGTAGGTGGTTTAGGGGTGTATAAGAAATCAGTTTAAGCAATTCAAGAACAGAAAGGCAGTAAGCGGCATTCCTACATGGCCTCTGATTGAGTCCTTGCCTCCAGGTTCCTGCTTAAGATCTGGTCCTGCTTTTTTTTTCATGACTATATGCTGTAAACAGAAATAAAGCCTTTCTTTCTCTCAGGTTACCTTTGGTCATGGTATTTATCACAGCAACCAAGAAGCAACCTGACAGGATATCATTCTGATTGTTACATTATAAAAGATTCCGACTCTGTCTATCTAACAGACTGATCTCTCTCAGAGTGCATCTCGAGTTATTTACATTTTTCACCTGTGAGTCTTGGTGAGTAAATGCCCTGAGTGCAGGTACCCACAGAGGCTGAAAGAGCTGCAGTCAGAGGTGGTGACAGTCTATCCAGTGAAGGTATGAGAAGGGATTTGGGTCCCATGGAACAGCATGGGCCCTGTAAACCTTCCAGGTGTCTCTCCAGTCCCTGTGTGCATGCTTTGCAAAAATTAAAAGGTTTACACCATCTGAAGGGAAGCCAGAGTATTCTCTTTGCACACTTTCTTAAACCAAGATGTCTGCTGGAGCATTTCATGGGACAAAGGAGTGAGTGTCACTGGGTCCAACTGTCCATAAAGACCTGGATGCTGACAACACCCAGGGACTGAGCTGGGATGCAGATGGGCTTCCTTGGTGACCACCCACCCCTGTGAGACACAGTTGAACAACAGACCCAGAGAGGCTGCCTCCAGATTCCTTCCTGACCCATGCACACAGGAGATGAATGTTCATTGTTTAAACACCATGTTCTAGTCTAATTTGTTACAAAGCACTGGATAACAAGTGCAAACAAAAAACAATTAAATAGAATAATTAGGAAAAGTAGGCACATGAATCTACCGCAAAGTGGGATATGAAGAAGTTAGTAGAGTTTTAAGCAAAAGACTATAGGGATTATTGTGTGTGTGTATTTGTTGGTACATGTGCGGTGTTTTCGCTAGTGCACTTGTATATTGGTGTGTGTGTGTTTGTGTGTGTGTGTGTGCGCGCGCATGCGTGTGCATGAACATGTGTGCATGTACTGAATGCAGAGGCTCACACCAAGTGTCTTCTTCAATTACTGTCTGCTTTATTTTTTGAGACAGATTTTCTCACTCAAGCTAAAGCTTGACAATTTTGGTAGGCTGGCTGGCCAGGGCATTCCCAGGATCCACATCTCTTTCTTCCTAGTGCTGGGATAACAGATGAATGCCACCACATTTGGCAGCGTTACACAAAAGCTGGAAATCTGAGTTTAGGACCTTATACTTATGAGGCAAACACTTTACTAAATGATCCGTGTCCCCAGCACTTAATTATTAAGATAAACTCACACCTTTAATTCAGGCTGAGGAAGAATCTGAGAATATTCTCATTCAGTTACTGAAGAATGTTTTATTGACTTTTTCCCTTTGTACTAGACATGACACAGGGTTCATGATAGTAAAGGAGAAAAAACAAATAAACAAACAACAAAACAAAACCCAAACCAAACAAGCTTTTTTCTGTTCTCTAGGGGGACAGAGGAAACAAAGACTAGCCAAATAAATGGACAGACACAGAGGAGAGAGAGAGAGAGAGAGAGAGAGAGAGAGAGAGAGAGAGAGAGAGAGAAAACCAGGAAGACCCAGTGGGCTTCTCATTGCTGGTGGTCAGCATGGGTTTCTCATCAGGCAGCTGTCACAGCAGGATTGTTCCTGGAGTGCACTCCTTCTCCACAGACTCAGAGGCCACAGGGTCCTGCTCTAGGTTCTGCAGTGCTCACTGGTCTCACCCCCCCCCCACACGCATCATGGTGGCAACAGGAGGTGGCTCGTCCAACAAAGGCAACATATTGTCTCGGGGTTCTGCAGCACCTAGCGGAAGGAATGATGGATGCTGTGGTGGAAGGGGACCAGCTTTGATGTGCGTGGCCTGCTTTGATTAATGAGCAGCTCTGCCGGGAGGCTACGCTGGGAGTAAATTACTCTTTTCAGAAATGGCTGGATCGGCACTATTGCACTAATTATTTCACAAGCTCGGGGTCAGTTCCAAATTCCCTGACACACACAAGGGAACAAACACCCAGGCTAACAGAAGCCGACAGAGCTCTAATTAAAGCAGAAATTGTTTGTGACTCTCTCTTTCTCCCTTCCACCCCACAGGGCTTCTCTTCCCAGAGGAGAAAGCTGTCAAGTATTTCCTTCTGGCCCCAAGCCTGGCCCAGTATAGACCCCCCAGAGTTCCAGGAAATAGTATGAAGTCCCCCAGGGTGCATGTGTATATGGTGAACGTTGGCAGACACAGATCCAAAGTGGGGTGTTGTTTTACTTCAGTTCTATGCAAGGGCTAAATACTCATCATATCATTTGTTCATTTATTCCTCCCTCCCCCACCCACCCATTCACTCACTCACTCTCTCACTCACTAACTCACCCACCTACTTCATCATCCATTCACTAACTCACCCACCCACTTCCTCAACCATTCACTAACTCACCCACCCACTCCCTCATCCATTCGCTAACTTGACCCCCTGTTGACTTGTTTCATACATCCTGAATGAATTTTCTGAGCTGACCCTTGTGCATGGAGAGTCTCAGCCTTCAAGGGCTCACTGCCTGGTAAGGAAGACCAACATGGACCAACTAGTGATACAATACAAATAGTGATGAGCACTTCCATATAGAGGACAGTGGAGCTGTGGGTGTGTCCTGAAGGATTTGATTTTATCGGGGCCTTCTGTCCTAGGGGAACAAAGGGTCAGCTAGGTGACAGGTATAAGCCTGGTATTCTGGATGCTGTGATATCCTGACCACAAAGAAAGTGTGACCAGGGCTCCAGAATGAAAGTAGATTGAGCTGCATTCAGGCTTTCATTCTGTGCACACACCACAGTGTGTGTGTATGTGTGTATATGTGTGTGTGTGTTCTGAGCATCATGTTTCCCTCTTGAGTTTCTTACCAGAAAAATGAGGACAAAATTTCTTAGAATTTTTATTGAATTATTTTTATCAGCATGTAAAATAATGGGCTGTGTTATGACACAGTATATACATCATTTGCATTTCGCTCATGTTCTATTCCCTATTACTTTCTCCTCAGTCTTGTTCCTGTTTTCTCTTTCCATTGGTCCCCTTTTTCTTTCCACTTTGGTGTCCCTGTGTCTCATGCCACATATACATGTAATACATGTAATACCTAGGTGTTGCATATAGTACATAACATACATATGAAGTGTATAATATGTATTATTATATAATGTGTATTATCTAGGTTTACATATGAGAAAAGACATGTGATACTTGTCTGTCCTTCATCATCCTCTTGTTCTCTTGTCTGTTATACCACCCACATCCAGAGTCCCCTTTGAACCATCGTTTGAGAGAGGGTCATTTTAGCTCAGTGGTAGAGAACACAGTCTACCTCAAGGGGGCAGTATGACAGCTGTGGTGGTACCATCCAAAGCAGCAGGAGCTTGTAACTTGGGCTGTTCACTTCTTGGTTGGTCAGGAAGCAGAGCAAGGACAAAAGTTTATCATAGATGCTGTGGCAGTTTCTCAAGCATCCATTCTCTTTTGCTTGATATATTAGGGGTTCTTCACCTCCTCTCTCCTGAAGCTTGGAGTTGCCACAGTAAATAGAAATGATGATGGATGGGAAGTAGCAGAGGGGCCTTCCATCAGAGCCTAAAAGTTCAGTAAAAGGATCAGTTGTTACTATGGCACTAAGAATTCTTGATGGCCTTGTGTTATTGTTCTCTTTTTTCCATATTCACTCCTGGGATTCAGGTTCCACTAAGAGCCACCCTTCCCTTGGACTCTCCCCACCCCAAGTGCTAGCCAATAAATTTTGTTGTTGAGTCCTTGTTTCTCAGGAAGTTGTTTTTGCCTCTTAATCACCTCTAGGGGACAAACTGAACTAGGAGTCTGATCATGGCAATGCTTGCTGTGTCTCTCCACTGATGCTTATGACATAATGAAGACATTATGTTCTTCAATGTCTCCCTTCCAAATGCTAACCAGACCTCACCTTTCTTAGCTTCCAAGGTCAGAAGAGTTTGGAAACATTCAGGGTGGTAAGGCAGTATGACTATATTCTTCAATGTTCATATCACTTATTTGAGTTTTCTTTCCAAGATGACAAATGCTTAACTGAATACAATCTCCAATCTCCTCATACCTGATAAGCAATAATCATAGACTTTCCATTTATTATTATGTTGCATCATCTTGATAACCCTTGGCAGGTTTGGCTACTGTCCTTGTACAAACAAATGACTCTATGGCTGTCAGTGTTGATAAGATAACTCAGACATGTCTAATATGTAGTAGAGCTGTGTTGGGGCCCTTTTATGAGGCACTTTATTTTTTATCAGATCATAAATTGCTATATTCATTTTAGAATTAATGCACTACCACATACTGCATGTCTACTCTTTAGAAGATCATGTCAATTATGTGTCATGTGTTCTTTTTATCAGATTTATTTTTATTTTTGTAAATGTATGTATGTATCTTTGTGTTTAATGGTATCAATAGATTCCATAGGAGGGCATTGGATTCATTAGGAGCTGGAAACTGTACTCAGGTCCTCCGAAAAAGTGCTCTCAGTCACAGAGCGATCTTTGCAGCTACCCTGTGCGTTAATTTATACCCACCCTGTAAGCAGTAACTACAATTATTTTCCTCACTGAGAAAACCAAATGGAAGATGAGTCCTATAATTGCCAAAAATTACATAGCCAGTCAGTGGAGGACATTGAATTTACATCCAAGAATTATGAACTGTAATCATGGTTTGTGATATGTTTACCCTTTCATCTTTATATGCCTATGGATGACAGTATTCTTTTGTAAACAATCACCTGTGTGTGTGTGTTTTACATGTAAGTGGGTGCATGTACGTGTGTGAGTATGTATGCATGTTCATGTATGTAGGTGGAGGCCTAGAGATGGATGTCAGGTGTTGTACTTAATCTTTCTTTACCTTACATATTGATCCAAGGTTTCTTGCTGACCCAGACCTCATGCATTTGGTTAGTCTAGTTAGCTAGCTTCTCTTGGGGTCCCCTGTCTCTGTCTCCTGAGAACCGGGATTATAGATAGGGTGCAACATCTGCCTGGCATTATGTGGCAACTGGGATATGAATTCATGCATGTGCTGCAAGTCTTATCAACTGAACTCTATTCCAGCTCCAAAGTCTCTTCAGAAGGTGTACACATGGTTCACTTAGCTTCTTTTCCTTTGGGATCTGGGGACGTTTCTGCTCCAGACTTCTTTGCACAGTAAAGGAAAAGTGCACTAAATGAGAAAATCAATAATGTACACAGATGGCCCTGAAGATGTTCACGCTATTTAAGAGAACAAATTATTCAGAAGCACCCGGGACTCATGCTTTTCCATAGAAAAGAAGAAGACCGGGGGAATTACAGGTCATGTTTATCTGTTCACTGAAGCTGACTCCCTAAGAAGCAATCATTCAGTGTTTATGTTGGCTTTAGCTGCAGTTCACCACTACCTTCACAAATGCCAATTAAGAAAGGTTTACTCTACTTCAGTTTCTAGTAAAGAGAGTATGTACAAAGACTAGAACTTATCCGATAAATATTTATTGAGTGTCTATTGTATGTCAGACACTAGGCTGGGGGTTTGGATAAGAAAAAAACAGAAAACACTATGACAAATGCTGCTAAACCACTTGTCCTTTGGGATGATCTTGTGGTGGTGGTGGGGGGCGCTCATTTAACCTCACAGAGGTCTGGGAGGTGAGTCTTGTCACCACTGTTTTGCTGATTTGGAGGCTGGGGATCAATGTGAGGTAAGACATGGAGACTGGGACCAGAGGACTATATTTATTTTTTAAAGATTCACTTCATTATTACTTTACTATTATTATTATTATTTGTGTGTGTGTGCACATGTGAGTAGGTACTCACAGAGGCCAGAAGAGGGCACCAGATTCCTTGGAGCTAGTTACAGGCAGCTATGAGCTGCTCTGTTGATGCTTTGGAAGAACAGCAAGAGCTCTTAGCTGCTGTGTCATCTCTCTAGGCCCAAATGACAGAATTAGGATAAGAAATAGCAGTCTGATAATACAACATATGATATGATATGAAATGATATATAATATAATATAATATAATAATCTCTGTTCTGAAATTGTTTCCCATAAGTGGGAAAGGCAGGGCTGGGCAGCTAGTTCAGTCTGTAAACTTCTTGCTTGTAAGCACAAGAATTCATGCCCAGAAAGCCAGATGTGGTGACATGAGGCTATAATCTCAACTCTGAGACATGAAGGAGATTCCTCCTGATCTCTGGACAGCCAGTCTTCCCAAATCATCGAGCTTCAGGACAAATGAGAGACCTTGTTTCAAAACAAGGTGAACAGCCCTTGGGGAACTTATGCTTTAGCTTGTCCTCTGGTCTTTCCAAGCACACACACACACACACACACACACACACACACACACACACACATTTGTACCTGCATAGAATGAGATTTTAGTCAGTCTTCAAAGGGATGAAAATCCTACCGGTTTTGACAATATGAATGGAGGATATTGTGCTTAATGAAACAAGCCAGTCATATAAGAACAATATTCTACTAATTTGAGGCCTGAAACAGTCAAGTTCATAACCAAGGAAAGATGTGAGGCACCATGTTCTTGAGAAACAAAATAGTATATTAATTTTTTTTTAGAGTAACAGACCAATAAAAGAGACAAGATAGTTTGGCTTGTGAAATTTTAGAGGCTAAGATTTCTA
Source organism: Sigmodon hispidus (assembly GCA_004025045.1). NCBI lineage: Eukaryota > Metazoa > Chordata > Mammalia > Rodentia > Cricetidae > Sigmodon > Sigmodon hispidus. The sequence continues at coordinate 18,136 of PVIH01000718.1, read as the reverse complement.
GGATATACTGTCTCAAGATAAAAACCCAGAGAAGCCTAGATCAGCTTTCCAGTTCAAAACCAAAGGCTAGGGGATCTAGCTGAGAGCAGGAGATGAATGCACCAGCTCAGGAGGAGGGTACAAATTTACTGCTCCTCTGGGTGATGGCTAATTGTTAATGTCTTAATTGTTAACTTGATGGGGATTGGAATCACTGTGGAAAGAAATCCTTGGTCACCTCTAAGAGGGTATGCCTAGATTAGATTAATTGAGGTTGTAAGACCCATCCTTAGAGTGGGTGACACCATGCCTTGAGCAGGAGTCTGGGACTCAATAAAAAAGAAGAAAGTGACCCAAGCACCAACATTAGTCTTTCTCCGCTTCAGCACTGTGTAATCTTAGCTGCTTGCTGTTTCTGCTACCAAGACTTCCTCACCACAATGACCCTTGGAATTGTGAGCCATGCATGCCCTTCTTGTCTTAAGTGGCTTTCGTTTTTTCTCAGATATCATGCTACATCGATGAGGCAAGTAGGGTGTACTCTTTGCTTTTTTCAGCTCCTCTGACAATTAATAAATGCTTACATGCACATAATAAAAGAAACTTTTCACTGAGTGTCCAGTAACAGGGCCTAATCTTCCTCCAACACTCTCACAGGCACATAGAAGCATAATGTTTTGGCAGCTGTGTGGACACCCTTAGTTCATCCCAGAGAACGCAGATAATTAATTGTCCCAAGTGGAGAGAAGCTAAGGATGGCATAAGGTTTCAGTTGAGCCTGACAAATTCTAGAGACCATTCAGAGAACACTGTCCCTAAAGAAGCCCGTCTTTCATTGTGCACTTAAACATGTGTTAAGAGGGTGGATCTCCTGTGAAGTGTTCTTACCACAAAAAATCAAACTGGAAAGGAACAAAGCAGAGAGAAAACATTGCAAGTGTGCAGCAGAGGAGGGGCAGAGGAGAGGCTGTGGAGCCGAGTGAGCGGCTGCTTCTCATGCAGAGTCCTGTCCTTCTGACGCCCGCTAAGCCTCTGGGCAAAGATGACAGGAAGCTGGTGCTGAGGGAAACCTAAGGGCTTTATTTTAAGACTTTCTGTCAGGAAAGGCCTTTGGAACAAATTCACCCACTCAGCTGCGTTCCTGAAGGTCAAGCAGAGAGACATGATCTGCCGGATTTGGGGAAAAACCTTTAAAAACCAAGACAGAGAAGAGGAAAAACAAACCCTTTCTGAGAGATCATTCTTTTTTTTTGTTTTTTTCTGTATGACAGGGAAAGATGAGAGAACGTTCTGGTAGGAAGAAATTAAAGAGAGACAAGGAACATTTCCCCCTCTACAGCGGCTGTTGACACCGTTATTAAATCAAGAAGAAGTTTTCAGACAGGACCATATAATTGATCATAAATGTTGAAATTTATTTCAATAAACAGTGCCATTTCTGAGCAGCTGTTTCACGTCACGGCAAAGCAGCAGAGCTGCTGGACACGGCCTGTCTTGTTTTTCTCTGTGATATGTTGAAGTTGCTTTTTGGTGTGGTGCCTTTGGAGAGAGACATGAGGAAAGTCGTTTCTGGATTCAGCCAAGAGGAAAGGGCAGAGGAAGGGACACAGAGTCACAGGCAGGGTGCATCAACCACAGTATCAAGGCTTTCTGAGCCTAGAGAAAGTGACCATATGGTTGCCCCTGGTTGACTGGGCCAAGATACCATCTATGTGTGGTGACAGGGAGCCTTACTTTGGTTCCCAGAATGCTCCTGCTATGGTCTCAGGTAATGATCTCACCCTGAGAGATTTGACCTCATTAGTCAGCTAACCCACTGATGGGCAGACATTAGTAGAAGGTCAGAAAGTGGTGAAAGGAGGTGGAGCTTGTTTAGAGGAAGAGGATTGCTGGGGTATATAGCATCCTCTTTTTTCTATCCTTGGGTGCCTTAAGGTGAGCTGTTTCAGTCTGCTACACCCTTTCCCCCTGAGGTTCTTCCTCACCTCAGGCCCTCAGTCTCTGTGAAACATAGTGGTTACATTCAATGAAAGAACATGTTTGAATGTAGGAGTTGGTGAGCAAGGTTTCCTGATGCAGCAGACCTGCTGAGAGCTGGTGGCAGTCCAGTTGTCCTACTAAGTTTTCATCACTGTGAAGAGCACCATGACAAACAGCTACTGGGAGAGGTAAGGGTTTGCTCCAGCTTACAGCTTATTGTCTACTATGAAGGGAAGACACCTGAGTAACTTGAGATGCCGCGGAGGAACATGGCTTAAGAGCTTGTTTCTCATGACTTGTTCATTTTACTCTCTTACATATCCTGGGACCACTTCCCCAGGGATGGCACCACCCACAGTTGGCTGCCCCTCCTCCCTCAATGGCCGGTCAAGGAAATGCCCCATAGGCTTGAGCATTTCTGGAGGCATTTTCTCAGTTGAGCTTCCCCTACCCAAATGACTCCAGTTTATGTCAAGTAGAAAAAATGTAGCACAGATCACTGTAATAAGATCCATAGACTGATAAAACAGGCAACAGAAAAGGGCAGTTGAGGAAGAAGTATGAGATCAAGGTCAAAGAGGGGCTGGGTCCTCCTGAGGGCCCCACTGATGTCTCCTCAATGGTGTTTCTTCTCTGGGGTCTTCACACCGTTGCCCTACTTTGTATGTCTGTTGGTGTCCAAGGACACCAACTCTATTGTATTCGAGTGTACTCACATGCTCTTCTTTTACTTAAATAACCTCTGAAGATCCTGCAGCCAAATACAGTTATATTTCTCTTTTTTATATTTTTTGAGAAATTCATGTATGTATACAATGAAATATGATTAACTCATTACCCATCTCTATCTGCTTAAACATGCACCCCTTCATATTCTTTCTTTTTTTAAAAAAAAATTAAAATTCAATGCTATAATTTTAGGGCATGTGTGTCATAATTCCTCAAAAATAATACCTATTTCTTAAATGTTCTTAAGAATGGAACTTCAAAAGAAGGGTTATACACTACTGTTTTAACAAAGCAGCTACTTTTCCCTTTATTTATAAAATATTAACAAAAGACTTAACATTAACAACATTATTATATATAATTTGAAATTTTATACAAGTGTGTAATATAGCTTAGTCATTTGCACCCCCTCGACTTTCGATCTATAATCTCCCTGGTAACTCTTTCCCCCTCCAAGTTCAGCCTCCTAAGTTCTTGCCTGCCATGTAACAGAGAGTTTTTCTTCTTCCAGTGCCAGGCATAGTGTGGTCACATGAAAGAGTCCCATTAAATATCTGAGGTACTCAGGAGAAATGACCTTGAGACATATGTCGGGGGAAGCCAGAAGCAGGGAAATCAGGTCATAAATAGAGTTCTTGGGATAAGGGGGGACATCCGAGTAGTTGGGGGGCTCAGCAGTGGGGATAGAAGCAGTATAGCTTCTAGAAGAATACAGGGTGAAGTGAATCTAGACTGAGGCTCTGCTTCACTGGGAGAGGAAAAGGGGGACGCAGAATGATGAGTTTCATTGTCACAGTGTGGAGACAACCCGGGTGCTCTGCACGCCCCTCCTTTGACTGCCTGCCCTTGCCAGGATCCTCTGCTTATTCTCCCCACCCTCTCCACACACTCCTTCCAGATGCTCTTTCTTAAAATGAGACATTATTGCTTGCTGGGAGTTCATCCTAAGCCACCGAGGAGAAAGCTGATGGGCTCTGGAGCATTGCATTCTGGGAGAACAAGAGGATAAAAAAATGAATGGCAGGGGAACAGGAGTTCATAGGATTTAAGTAAGGAGTAACCAGACCCTAAAATTTAGACCTCAGAGAAGAGAACTGGGGAGTCTGAACTCAAGGCTGTCACAGCCGGCCTAAGACTCTCAGTTATATCTTGTTAGGCCTAATCTGATTTCTGATTACACTGGCATCTCCACAAGATGACTCGGAAATGCCGGTACTGGGAGCTCAAGATTAGGGCAGCCTTGGAAAGGTCTGGTCGCCCTTCGCAAGCTTAGCTACTCCCGATGTTGATAAAATAATTTCTCCCTTTATCTTTTTTCGCCCCCACCTCCACCCCGAAGCTGGTGTTTTGCCTTTTAAATTTTTTTTTCTCTCCCACCTAATAAAATCCTCAGTGCCGTGGCTGCCTGCCTGTGTAATCAGAGCTATGCGGGCTGTGCTCAAAGCTGCGTCCCAGGATGCATTGTGCAGGCACCACTGCAGAGCAAACGCGAAAACTTTGGGAAGTAATGATGTCTGGAACACCAGCGGGCTCCCGGGGGTCATCCCCCAACTGAGCTCTTCCTGCCCTTCATGCACCCCCCAGAAAAGAAGTCTGGCTTATTTACCATTTTAGAAAGTTAGACCTTTTCAAAGAGATGCCCCAGGCAAACCAGCCTTCCTTTCCCATCTCTCTGAAACTAATGACTCTTCTCCAAAAGTTTTGACAGCGAGAGCTGTTCCGACAGCTGAGGGAGTTTGTTGGGAGCCGAGCTGGCGAACAGCCCATAGAAATAGCTTGGCAGTGTGCTCGTGACTCAAGTTCGATGTTTTGCAAAAGGAATATCGGAGCGCAGCTTCAGAGAAATCCCTGGGCTGGGGTCGTGTTCTTGAAGTCAGCAGATGATTAAGGCAGTTTAGTCTCCAGCCTCCTGAAATACTTGAACCACGATCACAATAATAATTAAGAGGATAATGATGCTTGAGAATTACAAGAAGGTGAGAGACATACTTTTTTAAAAATTAGCGTTATGTGAGCTGCACGAAAGGGCTTCGTTACTTTTCCACACACGCATTCAATGTGCTGTAGTCATAGTCTCCCCGGCTCGTACTAGTTTTTATCTATCCTTCTCCTCTCTTTTCTCCCCACATCCCTGGTACTTCCCCTTTCAGTTCTATGTCCCTGCCCCCATCTTCACATATGGAAGCATCCATATGATCTTCATGGTACTTGCTTATGGGCTCCAGCATCTTTCACACACAATATCTCAATGAATTCTTTCCGTTTTAAAATGTTCTCTAGCACACCCCTATGTTAAAGAATTTTGTTTTTTAATTTATAGCTGTGTGTGTCTGTAAGCGTTGTATGAGTGTGTAGAGCCTTTCTGCTTCCCTGTAGTTGGAGTTACAGGTGTTTGTGGTTTGCCTGAAGTGAATGCTAGAATTGATCTTGGGTCCTTTGCAAGAGCAGTATGTACACTTAACTGCTGAGCCGAGCCAAGCCTTTGTTTAGCCACTAAGGAAACTTAAGGTGATATCTTACCATTTCACATTTACTTTTACCTTTGAGGATAATGTGAAAATTGCTTAGGTTGGGTCCCTCCTGGGAGTCAAATCTAGGCCTTCACGATGTTAGCTACATCTTAAGTTTTGTTGCTTGTATGAGGTTTCTAGCCCCATCAGGCCAGAGGCCCAGACTTGCCCACAGCCACTTCCCACCCCGAAATGATTCAGATGCTTATATCAATTTCATCCTGTTTGGCCTATGTCTCAGGTATATTTCTAGGCATATTCAACCTATTTCTATTACTCTGTTCTGCCATGTGGCCCGTGGTACATGGCTCTCCCCGTGTTTCTTACATGCTGATTCTTTGGTGGCTGGATCAAATCTGCCTGACTCCGCCCTCCTCCTACCTGCACTACAATTTCCCCGCCTACTTCTATGGTGCCTAGCATGACCAAAACAGTTCCTTTATTTAAAGAATGATATTCGCAGCATACAGAAGGACATTTCTACCTCAGTTCTTGAGTCTCAGATTGGATTGGGATGGGGGATTCTGTATTTTGTGAAGGTGATGTTCATCTATGACCCTTTCCTGTTGGCAAGGTGATGCCTATGCAGGTGGGTAAAGAGAATGATGTCATTACAATCCTAGTAGTTCATTTCACAAAAATACCAAAATCTGGTGGAGAGGAGTCAGAGTCTGACTTGCAGCTGTGAGGAATCTGAAGGATGAAAGCCAAGCAAGGTCATAATGCAGGTTACACAGTGAAGCTGGCAACTGCTCACAGCTCTTTACCCAAGATGCTATGGAAGAAGTCAAACTTCAGGTAAAAGGACAGATTCATCAAATCAGGACACTCGGATTTGAAGATAATAAGCATACATCAATACACTCAGTGCTCGGCTATGCGTTTAGAACTAAATTTATCTCACTGTTACTCTGACTTCAGTGTCGAACAGGCCTGGTGGGAAGGTGAGGCGGGAGGAGCTAAGGAAAGTCATATATATCTTTATTGTCTGTTCTGGCTGGGACCAACCTCTGACAAGGAGAAACATCAAGAAGGAAGAGCTTATTTTTGGTTTGCACTTTGAGGGGGCAGTCCACCATTGCAGAGAAGGTGCCTAGTCACCCAGCACCCATGGTCAGGAAGCAAAGGTGAATAGAAAATCAGTAGGCCTATAAAACTGAAAGGTTCCTCACTAGTGACCCACTTCCTTCTTCAAGGCCCTGCCTCCTAAAGGTCCCACGGCCTTTAATACCAGCCAGATGTGGAGTAGTTGTTCAAACGCACACAGGCTGATGGGGGGCATTTCATATTAAAACCACGACACTAGTTTGTTGCAAATCTTTTTTCTCTCGGCTTCTTTGGAAGACCCTATGTGTGTCATGAAATCAAGCCCTTCTGGCATTCAGGGACATTAGAATCAAGTCAGTGGGCAGCTTCTCAGCACTGCTTGGCCAACTTGACATCTCTCTTGACATCTCATTATTGAGAAGCCACTGAAGCTGCTAAAAGAAACCACTTTGTGCATAGAATCTGAACCAAGATTTCAGTGTGCTCTGTGGTCTGGGAGAAACCAATGCTGAATGTAATTTAAAGAGCGTTCCCTGGATTCCCCTTTCTCAACCTACATCCTCAGCTCTTAATCTTGAAACAGTATTTTTCATTTGCTAATTGATTCATTTTTTTTTTAATGTAGCTGATGATACCTGCTGTGGCTTTTGCCTTAAGTAAGCTTACACCAATGATATAATATGACACATGCATGGGTTTATTCTATTCCAGGGTAGGGCTTAGGTGGGCCCCTGCTCAGGCTTTCTTCAGGCTGCAAGTAGGTATCTGCCAGACTGTATGGTCACCTGGAGGTTAAATAGGAATGAATTCTCATTCACTCAAATTCAAGCTTCTCTCAGTATCTTGCTGCCTTAGGAAGATGTTGCCTATTGGCATCACACCACCCTCAAGGCTGGAAGCTCACTGTGGTTTCCTTGATGGGACACTTTCTATAGGCAGTTCCTAGCATGCCATCTGTGTCTTTAATACCAGAAGAAAGCCATGTACTTGTTGTTTATTATGTTGAAAGCCTTTACTTTATTAAAAAAATAATATATAAAATAATGGGTTTCATTGATATTTTAATATAACAATATATTCTATTCTTCCTCATCCTCTTTCTCCAAGTCCCTCCTCCATTGTCATTCTCTCCTTTGGCTGGTCCCCTTAATCCCACAGAAAGACTGTAAGTTAACATGCTACAGGGAGGCTTGCATATCTATTTGTGCTTCTATACTATTCATAATAGCTAGGAAATAGAACCAGCCTAGCCATCCATCCACAGATGACTGGCTTAAACTGGTATATGCACATAATAGAATTTTATTTAATTGTGCATTGGGTATATATACATGTGTATACTTATATGCATACCTAGTATATGAAATGTATCTATAGGATAACTGTGGTGATATATTATAGACTTAATAAAATAAGTCTGAAATATCAGAGAACAGATCCACCCACAGTCAAGCCAGGAGGGTCAGAGAGTGATACTTCAAGCCTTTAATCCCAGCAGGGGGAAAAATAGGGAGTAGTGACCTATGCCTTTAATCCCATAACTACAGAGATAGAGATCTTCCTGTATTTCTGTGAGTTCAAGGCCTAACTACCAAATAGTAGTAGCTCACACCTTTAATCTTAACTCTGGAATATGATGCAAAGTTGAACCCAGAAGTGAAACAACTGGGCAAAGAAGATATTTTTAAGGCAGGAGTAGGAAGACAGAGATTTATTCTGTAGAAGTGACTAGGAGCAAGGCTGAGGAATCTGGAAAATAGCTTTTACCTTGAGAAGCTGGCTGGGTGAGATTTGACTGAGGTCTGTTTCCTCTCTCTAATATCCCAACTTTTTCCTGATATCTGCTCTAAGTGTTTATTTAATAACAACAAGAATTCATGTAACAGATAATATCCTAACTCTCTTACCTTATAAAGTAACCTGATAAAGCCGTATTTTATTTTTAAAATTTATAAAATTTCATTGAAAAAAGTTTTATACACTGTATTTTGATCATGTCATGTTCCCTCCCCCATTTTCGCCCAGATCTTACCTACCTAATCTTTTTTCTTTCTTAAAAAGTCTCAAAACAAACAAAAAAGAAACAAAAACAGCAACACAAAACAAGAAACAAAAAATCCACAATAACAAAAATCAAAACAAACAAGCAAAATGAAACAAAGCAAAATGAAATAAAATTTCACAAGGACACCACTGAGTTAATTCTGTGTTGGCCATGTACCCGGTGAGACACAGTTGGAGAAAACTGATTTTCCCTTTGCTAGTAAGTATCAATCACAGATAATTTCTCCGTTAGAGGTACGCCCCAATGTCCCTTTCTCTCTCTCTCTGTGCTTGGATCTCTTCTGGCTTGAATCTTTGTAGTCTTGTTCATGTTGCCACAGTCTCTGTGAATTCATATGTGCATTAGTTATATCTTATCTTATTTTAAAATTTACTTTTATTTTTATTTTATGTGTCTGGGTGTTTTGCTTGTGTGTATATATGTGCACCAGGGAGTACCTTTGAAGGCCTGAAGAGAGTTTCAGATCCCCTGGGACTGGAGTTACAGGTGGCTGTGAACCACAATGTAGGTGCTGGGAGTTAAATCCAGGCCCTCTGGAAGGGCAATTAGTAATTTTAATGTCTATGCCATCTCTCCAGCCTCAAGCCATACTTTATGGCTAGAGGGGAGTCATAGCTATATCTGCACTTAAGAATAGGGGGCTGTAGAAAGGAGTGACTCAGGAGGAGTTATAAATGGGTCTGTCTCAATTTCTTGTTTTCTTAAATTTAATTTTGCCAAAGTCATCCGAGATATCTTAAAGAGTGACAGTTGCCTTTTTCTGCTTTATTATAGCTCTTGGAAGCCTCTAAAATGTCCTGCTATCTATACCAGATAAACAGTATACCTAGGACTTAGGTGATGGTTGTCAAACCCAGGAAAGTAGCCATCTAATTTTTTTATTTACCTTTTGCAGTACTCAGAAGTTGGACTCAGGGCCTTATACATAAATGAAAGAATGTTCTCCACTGAACTCCACCACAGCCTAAACATTAGCTTTTAGTCATTATTTAGTACTGCCTCCAGTATTCACCAGTAGGCCTTTTTGTTCAAGGCTGACTTCTATGTGACATTTGATTCCTTAGCCTTATATAGCCACCTTTCCTCTATTCCTCATTGTTTGTTTATCCACGTTTATGTTTCTCCTCCTCCTCTTTCCTACTAATTACATTTCCACAAGGCTTCACCAAACACTTTTCTCCTTCTCATTCCTTTGGAGTCAAATTCACACACATAATTACAATATGTTCCTTGTTTCCAACTTCTTGTCCCAAGCCAATTTTCAAACCTAGATTTCTCACTACTACCTTCTGAAATGCTACAACTTTCAAAGTAAAAATGAGACAAAATAAAACTTTCTCTTGGAAACCAGAGTTAGACATTCTGGACACATTTGTGTTTCTTACTCCTTGTTCACTCTTCCGGTTTGCTTGGCCCCTGCTAGGGCAATGTCACTCAGCTGGGTCATTGATATTCACAAAGTACTGTGCTGAATGCTCTAGTGGATAAACAGATGAAGAAGATGTTCTTGTCCTGAGCTATGTGCCAGGTAAGCATATGAGGTGGGTTTCTCAAGCTCAGAAAATATTCATTCATTGAAAGTGTAAGGCCCTGACATTGAAGGTGCTTGTGAGATGTCTGATAAGAAAGACTATTGTTTATTATTTTAAATAATAATATCAGTCACATAACATTAATACGTTAATTGTACAACCATTTTACTTCCTCCTACTCCAAATAAAGTATGTTTCAAAGACAAAACTAACTTTCCCTTAATTTTACTTGATGCCCTGGTACCTGATACCTAAGATGTATTCACAGTCTTGTTAAGTTACTTGGTTGTAATAATAAGCAAAGCAAAACGAACTGATGTCTTTTCTTCTGATTTTTCTAAGCAATAACAAAACCAAAATAATAAGGAAGCTATGATTTTGAACTCTGAAAATTATCAGGTTAATGAAACAAGTGAATTCACACTATAGAATGGTGGTCTCGTCGACCCTTCTTATTCCTAGCCTCAGTCTGCTTACCAGACAGGATCACTGTCATCGGTCTTTGGAGTCAGTTCCAGAACTTGTCTTTGCATTAGAATGCAAGATGAATTATTCATTTGAGTGCATGTAGAGCTATGTCTATATCTATTGCTAATCTCTGTCTTCAGTCAAAAGTACACTGCTTGTATTAGAATGAAACTTCCATTTTCCCTTGACATAATGTCTTGGACATCTTTTCATGTCAGCACATACAGACCTACCACATTCTGTGACATATTTGTGTGACATTGAAAGTTTTGATGTTTATCTAAGAATCTTCTCTTGATTGACATTTAATTTGTTTTCAGTTTTGTTCCTGAGTGTGTTTTCACTTCTATAAGTTTCTCTCTCTAGGATGCTGTCTAGAAGCTAATTGCTGGGTCATAGAGATGCAAGCATAATGGATTTTAGATATGCTCTGAGATTTCCTTCCGAATGGTGCTACAAATTTCTACCTCTTCTCTTTCTATGCATGTCCAAAGACATTCATTTCTCACAGCCAGTGTATCTCATGATATCAAGAAGCTGTAAGTCCTGAACTCTCTGACTCGAAGGGATGATTGACAGAGGTTTTGAAGGTCACCCTGGGAAGGGTTTTGCATTTGCTTCTAGAGGCCTGTCTTGGAAATGGAGTACTAGCAGGGACTCTCAGCCATGGCTGTCTGAGTCCAACAATTCCATCAGTTCTCAAACTCTTCTGTTTAAAGACAAACTCTCTATTTAGTTTGTTTTATCTTCTCGGGCATTTGACCTTCTGAGAAGAGATTCACTCTTTTTTTTTTTTTTTTTTTTTTTTTTGGATATAGAAGTGTCAAGAAAGCTTCTGTTATCTCTCACCTTTTTAAAAACATAAGTGTCAGTGTTTATGTCAAAATTTTTTAAGCCTCACTGGTCTTATTTTCCTAACTAAGAAGTTTCTAGTAAGTGTTCAAAAGACAGCAAAAATAACAACAGCATATTCTCATGAATGGTACCTGACCCAATAGGACCAAGTATCAAAAATGAATTAAAGGAATCATATATTTGAAAGCCTCTTGTAATTTTCATGCTCCTTTCATGTGGGCTCTAAATCTGTAAACAATCAGTACACATGCAAATTCAAATATTGGCTGTAGCACTGCAGATAACAAGCATAGGACTTTGTACCCTGGAGCTGCGGAGACTCATTCCCTAGACAGCGTCTACATGAGTTGGTGGCCCTGTGTGGTCCCTCCTGTTTGCAACATCTAGTAGTTGTCTCAAACAGTTGTTACATATGCCAACTCTGAATGCTGATTTATATTCTCCATCACAATTAAAATATAGTTGAAGCAGAATAAACCTATGAGCTCTAGCCTGTTTCCATGGTGTTATTTCTCCAGACTAAGACTCTGGTAAGTTGGGTCCTGTGTCATCTTATGAAATCTGAAGTAGAATGAAAAGCACTTCGGGTCTCCAAGTGACAGGTACACATTTGACTCTGCAAGTCACCAGTGGCAGGAAGGAACAGGTGAGTGCTGGAATGCCTCTTGGGAGTTCACATGTAAACCTGGAGTCAGAGAGACCAATGGTCTACGCACTTCCTGATGTTTTTATTTAATGTTGCAAAGCCACCATGTCTCCATCCAGGGGATTCGATGGTGGTGACTGTCCAGGGAGGTGGTGGTCAGGTTTTAAGTGGACCATTCATATACAAAGCACAGAAACTGTCTATAAAATGTTCTGCAATTTTTATGATATGGGAATTGAGTCTTGGTCAGTCACTCAGGATTAAAGTCAAAACAGAGAAGAAGTTGACTTATAAAGGGAGAGGATTGAATTTTGGGGAAAAGATAGGAGTAGACTTCTAGCACATTTGGAAATGAGGCTTCATCAGTTTCCTGTGGCTGTAACAAATTAGCATAAGCTCAGATGTCTGAAATACCCAAGACTTGTTATCTCAAAGCTCACAAGGTCAGAAAGCTGTGCTGCTCTAAATGGAATAAACTCATGATGTTGGCAGCACATAGCCAGTTCTGGAAGCTCTGGAAGAGAATTTCTTCTCTGGTTTTCTCCAGCATTGAGAGGTTGCCTTACTTACATCATCTTTTCCTCCACCTTCTGAGCCAATGATATAATTAGTATCCAGAACCTTCCTCACACCATCACTCCCATTTTAGACTCTGTTTGTTATGATGGTTTCATGAGTTTATCTATATGTTTAAACTCATTAAAATGTATGTTAGATATGTGAAGTTTTGATTTGTTAGGTATATCCCAATAAAATTACAGTATTAGAAAATTGAAGGCCTGGAGATGTGACTTAGTCATAGAGTGTTTGTCCGTCATTCGCAAGTCTTTGGAAAAACTCTCCACCACCACAAAATAAAATGTTAGCATTTAAATGTCAGAAGTATAACATCTTCCTATCTCTTACCAACCCTAGTGTTCCTGCTGCCCTCTATTACTTATAAGAATGCTCATGATTACCATGGCTCTACTTGGATAATCCAGGATAATCCCTATCTTAATATCGTAATCCTAGTAAGTTCTAAAGCCCCCTTTGTGGTAGAAGGTAAAGTATTTATAGGCTCTTCAGATTTGGAGGCAGATAGTTGCATTATCCTCCCTGACACAAAGACCAAGGATCCAGGAATAAACAACACTTGACTTCTAGGACATCTCTCTCTCTCTCTCTCTCTCTCTCTCTCTCTCTCTCTCTCTCCCTCTCTTCCATATATCTTTCTCTCTGTCTGTCTATCTATCTATCTGTAGGCATGCAAAAATCATATTCTTTTCCAGATTTGAACACCATTTACTAATGAAAATCTTAAAGTTGGGGTGTAGTTACAAGACTTAGATGAAAGTAAATATTTTTTTCCCATTATTTATTTCAAGTCATACATTCAGCAGACTTTCAGAATGTTCCTACTATGTCCCATGCATTGATCTAGGATGACTTCATAGCTCAGAGGGAACAGATGGGGCCAATATTACAGAGGAGTGGGGACTCTTGAAAGGATGCTGTGGACATGAAAGCAGGGGTCATTTCTATGAGAGCTAGTTTAGTAAATATAGCATTCCAGAGAAGACAATTCTTTAGCTGAATCTTGAAGGATGACAAAGCAGTAACTTAACAAGGAAAAACAAAGAATAAGAAGCTAGCCTTGTCTTTCCCAGTCAGCCAGGGAATATGCAGAATACCTTCATTATTACCTGGATATAGGTCCACCAAGTAAAGAAGATACATATGGCTCAGAAGGAAGTACAACCAGTTCTATTCCTGTCTCAGAAAACCTTTCTCCTGTCACTAAACTTGATCCATAAAGTATTTATTGAATTTGAGGATTAAAATTCCATCTAAAAGTGATCTCTACATTCATCAATGGATGTGTGTGTGTGTGTGTGTGTGTGTGTATGTGTGTGTGTGTGTGTACATACCTATGGGGGTTTGCAAGCCTTTCTTTATACTAAATAAATCATCTTCCCTCTCCACAGTTCAGGGAATATCATAGAAGAGTGGGCAGATAGAATGTGAGGCCAGAGGATGGGGAGGACTGTGGCTATTATACACATGAACTCCCAGCAGGTGGGGTTATCTGTACAAGACTTGCACAAGATGAGTCAGTTAAGAATTCCTGCATGGAAGGCAGAGGGATTTCTGTGGACTCACCCCCTAACTGAGAAGCTAATTGCTTCCTGATGGCTTCTGGGGGTGGGAGTGTCACTTTTTTTTGGGCTATGACTGCTGGTTGGCTTGCCCATGCCCTAGTGGATGACTCTATACCCATGAACATATGGGCAGAATCATTGGGCTCAGTAGGGTCTAAAAATTAGGACATAAAGTTGGGAGGGAGGACACCTGGAAGGAGTGGAGGGTTGAAATAGGTGGTGGATAGGACTAAGATACATCGTATATATGTATAAAATTTTCAAAGAGTAAATATAAATATTATTGAAAAAAGCAACTCAGGTGCTTGTAGAAGCAGGGTTTTCATCTTCAGTAAGGGCAGTCAAGATATATTTACATATTTAAAATGGTTTATAATTAAGGGCTCTGCAACCAGACCGCTTGTGTTTAAATGCTCAGTCTTAATAGCAGCTAATGTAGCCTCTCTTTGGTTGTTTTCCTCCCTACAAAGCGAGATAATGAGAGTGTAGTCACCATTGATTGTCTGTGGGGATTCAGCGAGCTCCATCATTTTATAGTATATGAGTGAATCACAGGAAAATTCAATACTTACTCACCATCCTTGCTCCCCACATTTCCACAATAAAATAGGGGTCTGGTAAATGTTTAATGACTCAGAAGATTATGTGTAGCCACTAATCAGAGAGAAGACCTCAATAGCTCTGCAAGGGGTTATTCTTTCTCCTGGTCTTTAAGTTAGGAAAGCAGACTCTAAGAAGTGACAAGGTCATAGAATAAATCAAGATGGCTTCATCAATAGTTACGATCCATATGTCTAGACTTTTAGCCTAACACATCTGGTCTATAAGAAGACTAGGGAAAGCACTGGGAATAAAGAACTTTGGGATGCTGGGGCCAGCCATCCTTTGGGATGCTGGGGCCAGCCATTCTTTGGGATGTTGGGGCCAGCCATCCTTTGAGATGCTGGGACCAGTCATGTATTCCACTAAGGAAGCCGTAGGAAGTTGGAAGTTCAAGCTTTACAGAGGCCAGCACAGTCCTTGCCCAGGGTTTTACCCTCTGCCTTAAGGACAGCACTTGAAAGTTGATGATACTCTCTTTCTGTGCCTCATATGACTTGAAGAAAAGGAACTTTTAAAAAGAAAATCTATAAAAGTGACAAGCACCCATTGGAATGTGGCCACTTGGTAGGGGTCAGTATAAACAATGCTTTTTCTTGGCAAAGAGAGATAAGAGAAGCTTGTGGTATATTACTAAGACTAGGAGGTGAGTTCAGGTGGCACATCCATCCTTTCCAGCCCTTCAGTCACAGGGTTTAAGGTTTCATCCCTTGATCTCTGAGAGCTATAGAACATGCTCTCCCTCCTAGAGTCTTCCCAGTAAGAGCAGTGGGGAACTCTGTGCAAAGTTCAGTTTTCTGAACTCAGAAGCCATGAAACCCCAGGAAATATCTTCAAAGAAGAAATGGAAGCCGTAGGCTTTGTTTTGGGTTCTAATCTGGGTGATTTATCTTATTTTTAGTTAGCACATAATGTTAACTTTCATTATGAGAGTTTCAAACAAAAATGGCCCTCTCTTTATTGACTGCCCCTTGAACAGCTCTTACCATCTTTCACCTCCATTATAGCCTCCTTTTAGGATTCTGTCACATGCCCCTCTGTCGCCAACACTCTTCTTCATTCTCGTGGTCCCCCTTTCTGATGTCATAATATACCTATACTAATTTTCATACACATATGTACATACATACATACATATGTAAAAATGTTACAAGTTAGAACCTGTAGATTCAACAGAACATGATGTAATTTTTGATTTGTGAGTCTGAGTTACCTTGCTTAATATAACTTTTTCAGAATTCTCTGTTTTTCTAAAAAAAAAAAGTCACAGTTTCATTTTCTTTAGCTGAATGAAATTCCATTGTTTGTATGTATCACATTTTTAATATCTATTCATCTGCTGATGGAAATCTAGCCTGCTTCTACTTCCTTGCTTTTGTGAATAATGAACTGATGAACATGGATATGCAGATAACTTCTGTGTAATACATGGAATCGTTTGGAGATGTATTCAGGAGTTATAACTTGTATGGCTCTTATGCTTTTAACTTCTGAGAGATTTGTGTACTGATTTCTATAATGACTGTACCAGGTTACACTCTCTTCCACCAGGAGTGGGTAAGAGTTCTAGTGTGACGATATGTTGTATATTTAATTTAAAAAAGTTGAAACTATCAGAGGACAGAGCCAAACCCTGAGGGTTAAGCTTTTAATCCTATCAATCAGGAAGCAGAGATCTTTCTGGATCTTTGTGAGTTCAAGGCCTAACAGAGCCAGGCAGTGGTGGCACACACCCTTCATCCTAGCACTAGGAAAGTTGACCCAGGAAGTGAGATGGCTGGGAGGAGAGAGAGGAGGCAGGAGCTCAGCTTTGCTTAGCGCTTCCCTTTTTGACTGAGGACGGAGAGGGTTAGGGTCAGAGGACTCGTGGAGACAGGCCTGAGGAGTTTGCTGGGTGAAAAGTGTCTGTGGTTTGTTTCTCTCTTTCTCCAATATTTCAACTTTTTGCCAATATCTGGCCCTGGGTTTTTATTATAATACCAAATAGAATTCATACAATGTTCTAGTTCTCCTATGCCCTTGCCAGCATTTGTTTCTGCCTCTTTTTTTGATGACAGTCATTCTGTCGAGGGTTAGATGACTCTTTTCTCATCCCCAACCTTGTGATATCAGAATTTTGAGATTTTGTTCAGCTTCCAAATTACCCAATATAGAACTAAACTACTTGATTGGGTATTCCCAGGACCTATTCTGGTGTTATTTGCACATCTATAAATATATGACTTAGAACTTGTATGTTAGAACACTTTATCCCAGGCCTCAGTCGATAGCCAACTGTGAAGACATTCTAGATAAGCTGAACCAACCCACAGTATTTGAAGTACATTACTTTCTGTCTACAAAGATGAATGTATTGGAGGTTGTGACTTTGGGCTCTTATTATTCCTGTCTTGAGAGACTGGTTCCACCTATTTCTGCTAGTTTTGCAGCAATCTAATAGTGTCTTGAGCTCTGTGAACAAATTACTTCCTTTTGGAGAATCTTCCCCAGAACCTTACCTACCAGCATCATCTCTGAGGCCTTACTTTGTCTTTGTCCCTCAGCTCCTATTCTGGCTTTCCTTGATATGTGTAGTTCTTACTCCTCATCAATAAAGCTTTTTTTTTTTTTTTTTGGTTTTTGTTTTTGTTTTTTGCAGTAGAAGGAGATTAAAGTTACTATTTGTTAAAATGCACTGAACAAATGTTGGGTTTCCAATTATAGGTAATACATCTAAAATGCAAGTCCTATGTGTAGGGCTCAGGAAATAGAGGGGACAGAAAGCTCAAATGATCAAGGACTAGGCTATCTGCTGCAAGGCTGTATCATCTATATATGGCAGGGAAGCTGCACCTAGGAAATCTCAACAGTGTGGTTTCCTAAGCAAGATCCACATCTAGGTGAAAAGCTACAGGCGCTTAACGACTGCTGAGAGAGAAAGAATAAGTTTGGTCAAGTCATGAGTCTCCTGATAGGTGATCCAGTTCCAAGTGGTCAGTTCTAAGCAACCCCCCCATCTGAGTGTGTATGTGTGACAATAATAATTATAGAAAAAGAGATTATTAAGTAGGGAGACACAGGAGGGATCTGAGTTGGATGAGATGCGTGGAAAGGATGTAAATATAGTACTCATGTACAGAAGTCTCAAAAAACCCCCAAACTTAAATTTTATTTATAATCGTCCTGGCTAGCTTTACCTGTCAACTTGGCACAGCCTATAGTCATTTGAGAAGGAGTTTTTTTTTTTTATTTGCCCAAAACATTCAATGGAAAAAAGATAGTATATTTAACAAACGGTGTTGGCATAGCTGGAAGGAAGTGTGTAGAAAAATGCAAATAGATCCGAGTCTGTCACCCTGCACAAAACTTAAATCCAAGTGGATCAAAGACCTCAACTTAAACCCAGCCACTTTGAACTTGATAGAAAAGAAAGTGGAAAATGCACTTCTACAAATTGGCACAGGCCACCACTTCCTAAATATAACACCAGTGGCACAGGCACTAAGACCAACAATCAATAAGTGGGATCTCCTGAAGCTGGGAAGCTTCTGCAAAGCCAAGGACACTGTCAATAGGACAAAACGCCAGCCTACAGAATGGGAAAA